>VZSE01007196.1:3728536-3883955 GCA_013398275.1 Promerops cafer | reverse complement strand
GGCGCCCTCTGCAGGCCCGGGCGCGCAGGGCAGCCGCGGGGAGCCCGGCAGCACCGCCCTGCCCGAGCGGCGCGGCCCGTGCCGGGAAGCGAGGAGAGCGGCGAGCCTGGGCCAAGGATGCAGTAAAAGCCCCTCTGGGAATAGAGCATGTTGAGCATTGTTCTAGCAAAACAACATCTTACCTCCTTCCCTCCGGGCTTCTGGCACAGTATCAGTGTTGTGCTAATGCATCATTTTGCATGGGCTGGCACATGTTTTTTATACTTTCCCAGTTTGGGGCTTTTTGTTTTGCTTTTAGTCCCACTTATGAAGCAAACCTGAAAGCAGTCTCTCCCCAGAAATCTCAACTGACCCTCTGTGAGGGCTGGAAGATAACATTTGGAAGAAAGTAACATCCGTGGTAGTGTTCAAGGCTGGGAAGAATGGGGCTTTGGACAACCTGGTCTAGTGGAAGGTGGCCGTGGCCATGGCAGAGAGCTGGAACTAGAAGAGCTTTAGGTCCCTTCCAACCCAGACCATTCTATAATTTTGTAATTCTAAATTCTGAAACACCTATGGAATGCAGTCAACCCTGCAGGGCTTGGAATACAGCCATCATCTTTCTTGGCCTTTTGAGAGGCAAACAAAGGCTCCCATTTGAGAGCTCTCTAAAGTCTCGGACTAACCCTGGGAACTCCTGAAGCCAGTTCAAAGTCAGCACTGGATTTGAGGGGGCATTAGCTCAGACGGGCATGAAGAGCAGCTGCACCATTAGTATCACATCCCACTGAGGTGGAAACCATGTACTTAGATGTCAGTCTGGCAGGGGACCTGTTAATCTTGGAGACCCTTGAAATGGAAGGTGGGGTTATCAGACGAGAGTAGTCAGCAGGAGCAAGTTACTCCATGGGACAACAGGTAGCTGTAGCATAAATATGCCTGTAGTGAGGATGGCAGTAGCCAGCAGTGTTGCCCTTGAACAGCTGTCTGTGAGTATGGCTACCCATATGGCTTATGAATGGCTGTTCATTTTCCAGCAGAGTGTATGCTCTGCCAAGGAACAACAGTACCACAAACTCCCAATACAGGCCAAGGACATAAGGAGCAGGACACTCCATGGCAATGTGTAAGCAGATGAAATGTATCTGCTTAGTCCATTCAAAGACTGCAATACCTGAGCACAGCACTTGCCCTGATGCTGGGGGGCTTAGGGGGAAAGACAGCTCCAGTGACAGAGAGCCCTATACAGGGCCAGACCGGTCTTGGCCTCCTTCCCCCATCTACCATCAGGTAGCTGCTAGGCATTATGTAGCTTCTAAACTTCAACACAAGTATTTTGAAGTCTGGCTCAGGATTTCTGCTCTGGTTGGTAGCAGATATCTATGGCAAGGTAACGCAACACATCCAAGCAAACGCAGTTGATTTTGTTCCTGGATGTCTGGTTCATCCTGGTGTGCAGGTGTGGTGCTGGAAGCACCTGGTGAAAACACAAGGGCTTTTTTGCATGCAGGAGACTTGGCACATCACTGCCCTTACCACCCTCCATGTTTTGCAGCAACTGCTGAACAAAGCATAGAGTTCAAATGCAAGGGAGTATTTTCTTTTTATGGAAAAAGACAAATAAAAACAAACTAACAAAATCATAACAACAAATGTTATACCCAAAGAATACTCTGGTTTCTCATCAGCCACTCCAGTTCGAGTCATCATCATGCACTATGCTGCCTCATGCTTGCTTCCTCCAGCCTCCCCTTCTTCTGCAGAACCCTGACGTGACCACAGCCTTTTAGCCACATGCTACTCAAGACTCCCTAACAGAGGGAAGTCCAGCTGTTACAATGGATTAGTGGAGACTTATTTTTCAGTGCTGCCACTGATCCAGTCCCATACTGGCATTCTGTTGCACAGTACTTTGGCAAATGTATTAATCAAGAGGCAAAACCTACAATGAGAAGAGGGACTTTGCTTTGCCTTCTCTCCCAGTTTGTTCCCGTGAGTTAACAATGGTTTTGTCCAGTCTATTGCTCTTTCCCCCTTTAGTACTGTCCAGGTTAAGACTTTTGAGCCAGTAAGGTTGTTAATTTAATTTTCCCATCCATAGAAGCAGTGAGGCAGGTGCCACAGTCCATGGCTGTGCTCCAATCCACTGTGACAACAGGAGCTCGGTGTCCTCCCAGGGAAAGGCAGCTCTCCAGAACCTTTTCCTCACCATTTAACTAAAAAGAAGGAAAGCATAAGATTTTAAGCAGGTACATTTCTACAGTGGGGGCAGTGCACCCAACAAGACAAGCCAAAGCACGATAGACTCCATATCTCTAAGAGTATGCATAAGTAAGCAGAAAATCAGAGAGATACTGAGATGTGTGTAGCACACACATGAAAGGAAGCTTCCAGTCTCACTACAGAAGCACGTATTCTCAAGCAGCTCAACTTTCAACATCAGCTGAACTGCAGTAATTGAACAATGCAGGCTAAGAGCATACACTGATGAGAAGCACATAAGCCGAACTATAGCTCATGTTAGTTCAAGTGCTCTGAGTGCCCCAGATGCAAAGTAAAAATTCCATCTAATCTGCCTTGCAAGAGCATGGGCATGTGATCAGTAACACGTGTTACTGAAGCACAGAAATTTGGGCACTCAGAACCATTCAGCCTTACCCTTCATTTAATTTCAGTACACAGTAAGAGAAGAGAATCAGGCTGAGTCTAACATAGAACCAGCAGGCACAGAAGGCAGACTGAACATGAGCATCAGTCAACAATCATACATTTTGCATTGAACTGGCATGAATCCATGTATTTAAAAAGTAATTAAAACTTTGTCCTAGTCACTAGGACACTAAAAGCTAAGCTTTAAGACTGAGCACAAATACTCCAGCTACATACATAGGACCCAAACACTTGCTGTACACCACACACTGCTAAAATGCATACTGTGTGAAACTGAGCAGGAACTTTGACAGAACAAGGATGGGTACGTGCTGCTTAAGGACTTCCAGTGGCTGCTGTTGCACCCTTGTAATTAACAGAAGCTTGTACGGATACTTAAGAGTACTCCCCATCACTTCTCAGACTTACCTTAAAAATAACTCCTCCAGTAGAAGAACATGTCAACATGTAATTGCCCTCAGAGTCAAAAGCAAAAAGCCGTCCTCGTGGGAACTGAACTTGCTTGTAGCCACTGTACCCGGACAGAATGAAAGGACCTGTAGCTTCCCTGGGAAGGTCATACTCAGACACCTTCAAGCCACTTTTATGGATATTCCACTGAATAAACTAGAATGAGAAAAAGATATTACAAAAGCCTATAATGAAATTAACTGGGATGAAAGTAGAGTTGCCTTTTTTTGCTTTTAAGCAAACTAGTGGGTATTCCTCACAAAGAGAAGATGGCATTTTGACATCTATGTCTAAGTGGCTATATTAATAAAACACAGGCTGCGAAGGCTGTAAGAGTGCCTTCTATCCAGGCAAAGACATGCCCTGCCTTCCCCAAGAACTACTGCCTATGTGTCCTAACACACTGCATGCAGTACTCTGGTGAGAACTTGCTTAACTCCTCAGCCAAGGTCCCTCCCTGAGTCACACCTCTACTGCTGAAGACTGAGGAACTGCAGAAATTGAAGTGTTTATTATAAACAACGGGGAGCTGCTGATGAGATATATGCAAAGAGGTCAAGGATATGCTGCCCTGTGAATCCCGGATCTCAAATGTGGTGATCTCAGGAGCAGAGAAAGGTCATTCTCACATGGACTATCTAGGAAAGGGATGTCACCAACAGTAGGATTTGCACACAAGGTCCAAGAGAGCTCCAACTCTTAATAAATTTTTCAGCCACTCTCTCTGCAGATTGCATGGAGCAGGGTGGTACTGCACACCTAAGATTGCAGTTAGCAGCCCACCTTTCATCCAGAATCTGAGCATATTTTTACAATTGTTCCCACCATGTGGAGAAGACTCCAGAAGTGACCTCTCTGCCAGCTGACCAGTAAGAGGTCATCCATAGCCTACCTTGCCATCCTCGCCTATGCTGTAGACTGTGTTCTCATCATAGCTGAACTCGACGGAGTAGACTTCCCCATCGTGTGCCTTCCAGCTCATGGCGCACTCGTGCTGCTGCATATCTGAGGGGAGAACCAGTACTGAACACTCCTCGTACTCACACAGAGCCTCCTTTTATGTTCCTGAGGTCTCTGTGACAGCCCTCCAAACCAGCCTAGGGGAGCCCAACCCAGTCCCAGCACCCTGTGCCTATACTCCTGCTTTCACTTTGGCCACAAAAATCACTGTAGCTACTCGACTTTACAGGGCTGCTCACACACTCACTGTCAACTGCAGGCATTCTTCATCCAAGCACCACTGGCACTCCTCCTCCCCTTGTTATCCTGCCCATCCTCCCAGCTGCTGGCAGCTCTGTCCTCCCAAAGACCTGGGACTGCATCCTCCACCAGCGCCAGAAGCAGATTCCCCATTCAAAGGTAGAAGGCCTGAACTGCCTTTATCGGAAGGACAGGCTGAAGAGGACAAAAACCTGAGAAACAGAAATTGCTCCCAGAAGGAGGACTGATGTGAAGCCCTTGCATTTAAATGGAAGGTCTCACATTAACTGCTTTCCTCACAGCCTCTAGTGGCACTGCTATCTGGCACAGCACAAGACCACATGGCTTAAGGGCAAATTCAATCTCCTCTTCAGCAGGACAGAAACAACAAATCTAGCAGCACTACCAGGGTCTCCAGCCAATGTCCTCCAGAAAAAGTCTATGTCAATTCACTCCTGAGAGCTCCTGTAGAGACAATAGCTTCCACCTTGGTCTCCAAGCATATCCTAACAGCCGCCTCCCTGCTATGGGCAGCCAGCTGAGGACTAAGGGCCACCTCTCTACTCAGTTTCACAGAAACATTTAAGTTAGAAAAGACCTCCAAAATAATCAAGCCCAACTGTTACTTTAACACTGCCAACTGCACCGCTAAATTATACCCCTAAGTGCCACATCTGTAACATCTTTTAAATACTTCCAGGGACGGTGACTCCAGCACTTTCCTGGGCAGCCTGCTCCAGTGCTTGACAATCCCTTTCGTGATGGAAGTTTTCCTAATATCCAATCTAAACCTCTCCTGATGCAGCTTGAGACTGTTTCCTCCTGTCCGATCCCTTGTTACCGCGGAGAAGAGACCAACCCCCACCTGGCTACAATCTCCTTTCAGGTAGTTGTAGAAAGCACTAAGGTGTCCCCTCAGTCTCCTCTTCCCTAAGCTGAAGAACCTCAGCTCCTGCAGCCACTCCTCATGTGCTCCAGACCCTTTACAAGCTTTGGTTTTGTTCTTTGGACACGCTCCAGCCCCACAATGTCTTTCATGTAGTGAGGGGCCCAAAACCGAACATGCTGTTTGAGGTGCAACCTCAGCAGTGCCAGGTGCAGGGGGACAATCACTTCCCTCATCCTGCTGGCCACACTATTTGTGATACAAGCCTGGATGCCAGTCTTGGCCGCCTGGCCTCACAGCTGGCTATCAACCAATACCCCCAGGTCCCTTCCCACCATACCAAAGAGACGAACAACCCCATCTGCAGCCCCGGTGACCAGAAGGTTGCCATTGTGGTTGAAGGCTGTGCAGTTAATAGCAATGGGCTCGGGCTCCAGGGAGAACTGCAGCTGGAAGGGAATATCTGCATTAATGCTGAGAAATGGAGCTGGGGGTGCTGAAGAGCTGAATTCCAGGGGAAGGAAGAAAGAAAGACTGTATTCAATAACAAGAACTCTGGTTTGGAGCCCTATACCTCTAATGACTACAGACTTCAAGGTCTGGCAGCAGCATTTTACTGTGACACTAAACCAGCAATTCACCTCAGCCAAGCCACAGCTTTCTTGGCCATGGCCTCAAGGTTGCAAAACCAGCTTCTGGCAGGCATTAGCTTGAGTATGTTGCTTTCTCCTACATGAAAGGGACAGCACTTCACTATAAACAGGGAAGGCAGGGGAAATAGCAGCAACAAAAACCCTTCAGTACAGCTCAACTGGAGAAAGCCTGAGCAAAGCATCATTCAATCCACCTGGGATATTTTGAGTCACAAACTGTGCAGCCAGGATAGAAACAAGGCCATGGACTATTCTGAAGAATTTCTCAGAAAAACCCCAACACACCAGTAAAACAAAAAAACTTCACCCAATCCAGCAGCTACTTACATTATTTATTTTTATCCTGAATGTGACAGAGGGGAAAGGAGGAAGAAGGAAAAAGAAGGGTGTTGAAAAGAAAGTCAGCATAATTTAGAAAGAGGGATCCTACACATTGAAACAGAAGACACTCATTCTCAGCAAGCAGACGGAGAAAGGAAAGAAACCCAGCAAGTACCTGCTGTTTCATCGTCTTAGTGTCCCACAGTAGCAGCTTCCCAGGAACTTGGTTCATGCTTTTGCCCCCAGAGTTGATTACTGAGAAGTCAATGTGGGAGACAGGGCTCTGGGCTGCTGCAGAGCAGACAAAGGAGGCACCACTTGGGCTGCAGGCAAGTGAGAGGATCCTGAAACACAGGCACATGGTCTGAATCACCTCTCTCGTGCAGCTGCCTCAAGCAAAACACTCACCTACGAGCTCTCCCATTAAAATCCCACAAGACAGGGTGCACTGTAAAGGCAGGCAGGATTCATGTGCTTAGTTTTTGAGTGTCTCCCATTTAACTGAGCAGTTTTACACTGCTCAGGCAGGGACTGCCCTCTAGATGAAGGCTGGATAGTCCTGCAGTTGCAGAAAAGCAGCAGGAACATTGAGATGTTCACTATTAAAACCAACACCATTTATTTATTTATATTTATATATAAAAATCAGTATTCCAGAGTTACCTGGGCATGTCTTCATCAATGCTGATTTCACAGAGATTCTTCTTTGCTTCTGTGTCATAAAGACGAACTGTCCCGACCCCACTGCCAAGCAATAGCTTGAAATCAGCAAGGAGTAGATGGAAAGAGTGTGAGTGAGCAGTACAATGATGCTGGCCAACAACCACCAAGACTTAGTAATTTTTTTTTTCTATTTATGCCTTCAGACTAACTATTACTCCATTATGGTACATCGTATCTTCCTGTGCAATCACACAGAGTAGGACTACCCCAAAGCCACAGAATTCAGAGTAAAAACCCTGATTCCCAGTGAGAAAAAGATCTAATAGGCACCAAGGTGGCATAAACACCACTTTCTAGATCATGGCTCAACCCTATAGGATGCAAAACATGTATGAAGTCTCAATATCTAGGGGTCCAAAGAAAGAGAAACTTAAGATTGTTAACTGTGTGCTGAAGAGAAAATCAAGCAGAAGCCAACTCCTTTCACCCATGGGAGGATGAAATCATCCAGAAGAGCTCACACATGCTTTATCAGTGGTGTTACAGTTTCAATTAAAATTTAAGTCATGGAGAGATGCATTATAAAAGAAAATTGAGCAAGCCAGATCTTTGTTACTTCAGTGCCTAATTTGCTGGTGAATCCTACATGTATTTCAGAATGAAGATTCTTTCCATTAGCAAGAGGGAAATAAATTCCATAAAGCCAAAGAAACATCATCACAACAAACAAAGCACAACAACTGCATCGACAACTTGCTTTCTAAAAGCAAAAGAAGAGACAAGCTGTAGCACCAGCTCTTCACTGGTGGCATTTAAGGGTTAGCAAGCCACACATTGTCCGTGCCAAAATGAGAAAAATACTGCCTCATTTTCAGGCCAGCCTTCTCATACAGCCCTGTATCTGCCAAGGGAGGGCATGAAACACTAGCAACAGTTCAAGGACTCAAAGGAATGCATTTAATTTAAGGCTGCTCTCTAGTAACAGAACTAGAGAAAAAGGGATATAGGAAACATTTAAACTGCCGTGTTATTTAAACAAGCTCCAAGCTCCTTATGCACACACAAACCCTCAGCCCTTAAGACACCAGCCTAAAACTGGCCATGGAGCTTTTTTTACACCTGCACAAGTAAAATGCCACCCCCACAACCATGTTTCCCCTTCTCTGCTGCTGGCTCAGAGTATGAGTAAAGCTCCACAGCTCTCTGCTGCAGGCCTCCCACAGGCTGTTGTATTTGGTTGCCTCTGCCTGACTTTACAAGTTGCTGCGTGATCTGTGTTAAGACGGGCATTTCTCTCAAAGGCTCTACTTCTATCCTGCAGCAGCACCCACACTGCACTTCAGAATTTCTTTTTCAGGGCAAGTGGTGGTGAATTCCTTGCTCACTACAAAGCATACACTCCCCACTCGAGTTATTCTTAGACCCTAGAGCCTTTGGTTCCCTGTGTCCCACTAAAAGTGGAAACAAACTGCTGAAACAGTTTGGAAACAAGGACTTTTCCTGTTTCCTGTTTCCTGTTTGGAAACAGTGGAAACAAACACTGAAANACTAAAAGTGGAAACAAACTGCTGCCCCAATCTTATCCACAGTGCAGCTGTCTAGAAGTGAACGTGCAACACGCAGCAACACGGCCCCAAACCATCTGCTGTGCTTCCACACGCAGACTACTCACCAGCCGATCACGCTTGGTGGCCCATTCCAGGGACAGCAATGGCGATTTGGAAATGGATGAAGCTTTCGTTTGCATTATGGGGTTAAAAGACCAGACTTTGATGACCCCATCCACATCCAAGCTGGCCACCCTCCGTCCTGAACAATCAACCCTGTGTGTAGAATGAAACTGATGAGATATTTTTCTCCCTCAAATTCTTAGATGCAACCCACTAATCCTTCCTTTCCTTGCCACACACCAGTTCCTTCTGCAGGAATTAGAACTTCTTTTCACTACTTCCTGCTCACTTCTCAGTAACTGGCACAACAAAGAGCACTAAACTCCAGACATAAAGCATAATGCTCTTCAGCAATACCTGCTTTCCAAGGGAGTTTCTTCCTGGCTAGCATTGCCCAATCACAAAAATCTCTGTCCATTCTCACTGCACAAGCTACATGCTATTTTCAGTCACACTGACCTGACTGCCCTATAACTGAGAGTACATGTCCAGTGTGCTGGACAGAACAGAGGCTGGGAGAAAAGAGGGCAGACACAGCTGATCCTTCTGCAGAGGCTTCTACAAGACAGCCCTCTTCTGCCAGTGCATTACCTGCAGTACATGATGGATGAATGGTGCTCCCCATACTCCTCCTGGCTCAGGACGATGAAAGGCTGCTCCTGCCGAACCCCCACAGCTTCTGCACCGCTGCCAGGCGTTTTGGTTGAAGTCTCTGTTTGCTCAGCATGCAGCTCGGAGCATGCTTCTGCCTCAGCTATGCTAGTATCTGTTTTCTTCTCAGCACTTTGGCCCTGAAGGAAGAAATCCTGTGTGAAATACAAGGAAGCAGCTCCATATCAAGCTCCTCAGCTACCCCAGCCTGCTGGGAGAAAAAAAAAAAAGAAGCTGCAACAAAACAGAAGCATTGTCAGCCCAACACTCTTTCTGCCAGGGACCTTTCTGAGTACAAGGACCATGTGTTGCACAGCTGCACTATTTAATATGACCTGCTTAGTCGCTGAGTCCCTTATATCCCCCTCCATGTGCCCAGCTATACACTTTCCTGTAAGAATTAAAAGAACCACAACACTTCTAGCATACCTCTAGCCAATATCAGAGGCCCATGTACACACCATTAGAGCACAGATTCACAAGTAAATCAACATATTTCAAGGAATTCCTGCATTCAGCAATATAAGTTAAGTCTGTATAATATGCAGTTCAGCAAACCTGCACAAAAACTTGGCTCTCAAGCCCCAGTGGATGGATTATCTTCATCTGCCAGCAATTTAGATTGTGCACACTGGAGCCACCACTGCAGTCAACTGACTGATGACAACAGTAGAGCTGACACATGAGTCCAAAAGCTTAAAATCCAATTTGACAGGGCAGACAGAATAAAGCTTTGCAATTTTCCAACCAATGCTGCAAGTGTTTTAGATGAACCATGAATAAAAGAGTTCTCTCAAGGCCTTGAATGCTGAGTTAAAGAGCTTAAATACTCTTTAACCACTGCTCCCCCACACAGAATAGCCCCACACTGGCCAACAGGCAACAGCCCCTCAGCACTGTCTCTCCACAAGGCAAAATGTCTCAGACAAAATAACAACAGCTGAGATGCTGCCTCTGCTCTGTATTTTTTGACAACATGGCTGCTGAAAGCCAGACAACACAGGTGAACAGAAGTAGTGTGCTGACCTTCAGCAGTTAAAATCCAGGACATAGTTTTACTATTTTGTTGGATTTTAAAGCAAGGCACACCCTCAGGCCAAACTGCAACAATAAAGTGCAAAAAACCTCCAAAAAGCGAATTTTGCTAGGAAAGCAACTTCCATTCCTATCCAGGAAAATTTTGTATTAGTTTTCATTGTCCCACACAGAGCCTGTATAAATCAGCATAAGAACCTACAGGAAGAGAACTCACTTCGGCTGGATGAGTGAGCCAACTTCATTACCACTGAGGAATGGGGATTTTAACAAGGTATTTGAACACCACCATTAAAAGTGAATGAAACCTCAATGAAGCCTCAGGACCAGGCTGTTAAAAAACATGGAGACAAAAGACAACTCTTCTTCCATTTGAAATGCCAACACTGATTTTCTTCCAAGGACACAGAAATAAACCAAGTGCAGAAGGAGTTGATTAACTACAAACATCAACCTTTGATACAGTTATTTCTGACTTGCAATTCCGAAGCTTAAAGGAAACACTTGCACTTGTTTTACCACTTAGTTTTACAGAATACAAGCCTTCTGCTTCCCATCCCTGCAGTGCTGAGCAGTACCTGAAAGGTCCCTTTCGACAACAGTTCCTTCCTTTCCTTCCCATGCTCTTGCAAGCGCTTCTGCCGCTGCTGCAGGGAACTGGACTCGCCTGCCACTAAACCACTGAAGTGGCTCTTCCCATCCTTACAGCTCACTGTTCCTTCTTTTCCTTTGGCACTCTGGAAGGCAGAGAAGTGATCAGGCAAAGTTATGCTTCTAGTAGGCTGCAGAACAAAGAGCAAAAGAAGCTGCAAAGCAACCAAGCACCTGCAAGGTCTCCACAAGCTCTTAGAAAACAATAGCTGTTCTTGTGCTGCATTCAGGCCCAGCATACATGCAAGGCAGGAAAGGACATTTAATTTTTCAGGTGGAAGCAAAAGCTTGGAGCAGTGCCATGCTGCAAGTTAACTCCTTAGAGACTGAGCAACTTTCAATTGAGAATTACCTGGTGATTTGTTGGTTCTTTCTTCCCTAGAAGCACATTGCCAGTCTGCATTGGAGAAGCCCCACTTGAATGGGTTGGTCTGGAAGGGCCCTTTTTACTTTGGGAGAGAAAAGAGGACAGAAAGCCTCCCCGGGACTGAAGGGAATGTGCTGTACTCCTCTGATTGCAGGTCATATCACTAATGAAAAAAACAAAACACCACCAAATAGAGTATGAAAGGGTAGCGAGGCAACCTGATCAAGGACCACCCAGTTGAGTGAAGTGGCAGCTGTTTGAACCACTGGAAGACAGATGTTCATTTCCAAGCCAGTGCACCACTATGCACTAAAAAACTATTTGAAAATATCCTGTTAGTGCCTGGAGGAGGTCATTATAGTTACTGTAACCAAAAGGTCACTTCTCAGAGATGGCACTGAGACAGTGAGCTCAAAGTGTCACCGAATCCCCTGAAGGGTCACCTAAAACTGCTTCCACTCCATCTGGTTTGTTTAGAAAGACCCTAAGGGAAAGGCATGGGAATTCAGATTTCTGTAGAACTTATTTAGATGGGATTCCCGATTCAAAGCATAAAACAGACCTACTTTGAGAGACATTCAGCATCCAATATTTCACTGAATACCGTTCGATAAACAGCAAGTTTATGTTCAACAATTTTACAGCACTGGCCCTCAATATCTCAAAATCCAGACCCAAAGAAAATAAGAGAGCTACAGCCCATTTCTATGATGATAAACACCTCCCTTCTCAGTCCACAATGCCAAGAGCAGCAGCTGCTTCCCAGAACATAACTGTCTGACCTCACTCTGCTACAGCTTCCTCTGAGAGCAGAGTGGCAGCAAGGGCAAGGGGAATACAATAATCTTCACTGTCTCTATCCACTCTTCAAGGATGGAACTATTCTTCCAAAGCTGGGCTTTGGGTTAAGCAGAGACACGAAAATAAGCAACTGAACTGGTCCCCAGACTAAGGGATAATCTGCACACGCAAGAAATGCCACTTCTTAGGCAAGTTTTTCTAATTCAAAGGAACAAAAATAAATACAGCAATAAATTACCCCATCCCTAATGTCACACTCCTCCATACACCGAGACAGCATCAGGGCTTCCCACATAGGCAAAAAAAAAAATCACAAACTAAACTCTGTAGCCTGTACTATGCAAAGACTGCAGAGCTGTCATCACGATAGTTCAATGAACACTTAAGTCTATTTAATCAGACAAATTTTAGATTAAAACATTTTGTGTGTAGTACCTGCTACAACTTCTATCTGTCACTGGCAACAGGATAATTTAATCAATCCTATTCCTGTCCTGTACTGGGGTAAAAAAATAACAGTTAAAGAAGCTGTATCACTGTGTATGTTGCCTAATTTCCAGAGATAGGCATAAAATAGATGTAGCCATAAAACACTTTTAACTGCAGCAAGTTCATGGGGAATTCTGTGCATAACTGAGCCTCACAGAAGTGAAGCTCCTTTTCCCTTGACTTTGCAAAAGCAAAAAACCACCCTTGTGTAACAAGAATCCCTTTGGGTCATACGGTAACAGTATCTACAAAACAACACAGGGCATTCACCTATGGCACTGCAGGCACTCAAGTAAATTGGAATCAAGAGCCAATCCACTTCATTTGAGCAATACTGCAGGTACTGCACTGCTGCCAGTGCCCTAGATGCCCAGAACGCCTTGGTGCAATGCTGACACCAGAGCAGAATCACTTCCATGTGTACTTGGGCTCTCACTAGTTTGCAAGATCCTTCCAAAAGATGGGAGAGACACCTGTCATGAATTCCATTAAAGCTACTTAGGTCACCATAATTTCTGCCTGGATGTCTTTCTGCACTGAATCCCAGGACAGGGGATATGGAAATGACCCTCCAGGAACCTCCCTGACCCAACAAAAGCAGCAGAGCCTGCCTCCAGCTTTTCTCCTGCAGGCACTCACAGCTCAGAGTCCCCTAGTCGATCCATGTTGGCCACATATGCAGGCAACTTGTGATGCATAACTGTTTGTTCCACCTCCAGTTCCTCTTTCTTCATGCGGGAGGATTCAGCCTGCAGAGCAAACAGCTACAACAGGAGAAAAGAGACAAGTAAACACAGGGTCACTGAGATTCACCTCCTTCCCACTCACTGATGTTGTTTACTCCTTTTATTTCAACAGCTCTGGAAGGGTGGGGAAGGAAAAAAGTTGCTCTGACTGGCTGAGCACCACATTAGTCCCATTAGTCAAAACAATCAGTACTTTAGGCACATGAAACTGAAGCCTACTTAAAACCCTTCATTCCTCTCCTTGGGCTGGCTGTGGGTACATTAGTGGTGCTGGGAAACAAGAGCTGGGCAGGGCAGAGCTTACCAGTCCCTCTCTGTGCAGGCAGTTTGAGGCCAGGGCAATGCAGGCATGGAGCCTAGAAGGTAATCTTTTTTACACAGCCAAGGGTTTGCTGAACTAGCAGGGTGCACCAAAGTCAGTGAAAGCAGGTCACCCTGAAATTCAGCTCCATACCCTGTACAACTCCTTCCTAAGCATGATAGTGAGATTTATCCCCACATTATGGAGAAAGAAAACCATCTGTTTTTCCCTTTAGCAGAACCTCAGGATGCAGCTTTCTGGAACAGATGTGGTTTATGCCTGTGACTCTTACTCACATGAAGAGTTCCTCAGGCTTTTCTGTTTCTGTACATTTGTTTTTCAGATATATTTCTTTTTCTTTTTAACACGGTATTAGAAGAAAGAAAATACAGGAAGAATAATGAGCTTTAGAAATCTAGCTTGCTATTTACGTATTTGCATTGTTTCAGCAGCATAAAACAGAATCACTACTTAATTACAGCTAGTATAAAATTCAATATTTATTGACATCCTTTTTTAAAACTTGTATTCTAGAGGTAGCTGGTTCCCCCTCTGACCTGAGGAGTTGACTAAAAGGGAAAGTCTAGTTTTACTTCTGCCGATTTGCCAGAAAACTCTTATCCAGACTGCAAATTATATCAGCCAACATGCAAAACACAAACCATGGCTTTAATTTGACTAAAAGTAAAGAATACAAAATTTGAGGAAATAAAAGAGCTCTATTTCAAAACATACCTTATCCTTTGTCCCTATTCACTGACCATCTTTGCAGAACCCTCCTGTCGATGTTTGACTGACCTACTAACTCCATACAGTACATAGTGACAAATCTTGGGTTTTTTCCCTAAA
Source organism: Promerops cafer (assembly GCA_013398275.1). Classification (NCBI taxonomy): domain Eukaryota; kingdom Metazoa; phylum Chordata; class Aves; order Passeriformes; family Nectariniidae; genus Promerops; species Promerops cafer. The sequence continues at coordinate 3,869,573 of VZSE01007196.1, read as the reverse complement.
AATTGCCTCCTTTTTGAAATCAATTATTCTATTTTACTTCTATTTTTAGGACAGTGTTGAACAGCTATTAAAACAGTACAAACAGGAAGCACAACATACAACGATGTTTTGTAACACAGGAGGTAAAGCACAAACTTTACTGAAGTACTTATACAGAAAGAGCTTTTCTTGGTATGTTTGAGGAAGTGAAAATAAAGTTCTGCTTACATGAATAAGCCTTCCTACTTGTATGTGATCATCCACATGTGATCTTACAGCTTACAAAGTTCTTAAACTGCAGGTTTCACAAATTTCTCCAATAGAAGCTATACTTGGAAATGACTGACCCCTGTTACACCCTTTCCCTAAGTATCTGCTGATGATACTGTTATCACAGGATAGTCTTAGTAGTGGGGGCATTTAAGAGGGTTGGGTTGTTACTTTGGCAACTCCAGACCTCCAATCAAGATGTAAAAAAGTGATCTCCACCACTGGGCAGCGAAAAAGGAGTCGATTGACAAGACTTGGGGAGGGGCTAGAAGTATAAAAGGCAGAACATCCATTTTGTAGATGAGCACGTGGTTGTTGATTCCTTTGCTCCTGGCGCTGTATTTCTCCTTATTCAGACTTCTGTTGTATTTTGATAAAGTCTTAATAAACCTTTTAAATTTTTGAAAGTGAGTATGATTTTTCACAATACTGTCAAACAGAAGACATGGAGCTGGGGAACATTTTGTCTGAACCAATAGACCCTTCTTATGGTTCATTGTAAGATCTAGAGTTGGGAAACGGATATTGACAACATTTCCATTAGTTGGTCTAAATTGCTTTAAGTACACCTCAAACATGGTGAAGGGGCCATTTCAGAAGTAACAGTTTCTGTCTCTTTGCCAGAATTTGCTGCCCGTTTCTATTGCTTCTATTGCTCTATCAGCTAAAGCCTGGAAGTGACTGAATACTGTTCACAAAATCAGCCATACATCTCTTCCAATCCATTCTATAACTCTGCAACATACACCCGTAACCTGCCACCAGTTTCACCTTGTTTTGACTTTGCAGTGTAACAGAAAAGGAGTTTGTATAGTATTCATTCACCTGTCAGACAGCACAGGGAGAGGAGACAATCACCTCCAGCAGAGGGACAGGAATATCCTAAACACACATTTCACAATATGATCACAACCCTAAGTTTGCTGGAGACAATTGAAAGATAAATCAAAATAAAACAAAAGACTTAAAGAATCTGCCTTAGAATAACTGCACCAAACAGAACAGTTACAATGTTCTTGAATGGGTGGAATCAATTTCACAAAACTCACATCACACAGTCAGCAGCTAAAGAGTGATCTCAGTTCTGACCTTATGCCGCAACGATTCATTTTCTTCTTGTATGAGACTGCTCCTGAGACATTCAGCTTCAAAGTTCAGTATGACTGGAACTGGTAAGCAATGTTAAAGAAAATTGAGGCAATAACTTGTGTGCACCTGGCTTAATTCTAAAAGCCAGCACTCCATATCGGCCATTTATCTGTAAAAACAAAGCTGCCCAGTCCATACAATTAGCAAAGAGTATGTGCACAACCAGAAGATTAGCAACAGCTTAAGTCAACTTCTTACTTTGCTGTTGCACAAACTATTTCACGTGGACTTTGCAAGGATTTTAAATTATTTCTTTTTAGAGTCAGAAGTGGAGGGCAAGACAGGTTCTGTTAGTGCTTTACTGTACACTGAAGAAACAGTTCAAGATGAGCTGTATCCCAGCTGCAGCATAAGCATGCCTATCACCAAACAAGTAAGACAGAACTCTGCAGCATGGGGCAAAAAACTTATTTCTGCCAAAAATCAACTGCTCTATTATAATGAGCTGTCACTAGGCAATGTTGTGAACATAATGTACCCAAAGAAGGATCTAAGAGAAGATGCCAGTACAGTTATGGATTATGACCCAAGGTTGTATGCCTGTTTTGTACTATGTCAAGCAAAGAGGAAAACCATTTCAGACCAAGATGTGCACAAGATTTCTAGTCACTAGCATCAGAATGATTCAGCATCAGCAACAACCACAATTGTTTTGCCCAGGGAATACAACATATCATCAGATAATTGAGCAGTAACTATTCCAATATCCTCTGGTAAACACCAACTTTCTATTAAGTCTTGGCTGTAAAAAAATCACCTGAAAACAGGAAGTTCCACAGTACTATATCCTTGGCATGACTGTTGAAAGTTTAACACCAGGGCAAGGGAGATTTAAGTATTAGTTGCAAAAAAGGATATGCATGCACTGAAATAAGACGCTCAGGAAGTTGTGCAGAGACACGATGAACGTATCTGCCCACTGGCGTGAGAAATAGGTAGCAAAGGTGGGGTTGGAGTCTGGAGCAGGGAGGAAGGGCAGGACAAACCAATCCTTCCACTCCGCCTGGTTCTGGAGCTCGGAGGCCTGCTTGAGGAAAAACTCTTGTGCCTTGTCATTGCGGCCATTCTGAAACACAGCAAGAAGAACAGGGCTCACACTTCCGTTAATGCCACCAGATTAGGTCTAGGAACATTTGCTTTCTGTTATGAACACAATAACAACTATTTCCACCACCCTGACACAACAAGTGGTTATTTACAGATTCACCAGGAAACAAAAGAATCCCAAATATGCCAGGAAAAGCTCACAAATGCACTTAATCCAACCTGTTTTCTAGTCACCACAATCCTGTTTAAAGGCTCAGACCAATTAAACCAAATACTGATTTCAGTTAAACCAGTGCAGAGTGCACTGACATGAGACATGAGCATTCATATACAGGACCACAGTATAATTCAAATTACTCAAGTCTACAGCAGATGCAGCTTGAAAAGGTTTCCATCTGACACATTATTCAGACAGGATTGTCACACCTCAGGGTACGCACATGGCAAAACAAACCACGAAAAAACACACTTCTGGAAAGATGCATTAGATTTTGACTCCTCCACCCAGATCTTCAGTCATGGAATGGAACCAAGAAGAATCAAGGGGAGAACATACTCCATTGACTTTCCAGGATTTGAACAGAAAAAAATCTCTGTTCCATTTTAAGTTCATTATTTTCTGTTCCATTCAAAGCAAGCAAAAAGACATTCATTTTCTCTCCCACATCTCCTTGTTCCAGTTTGAACCTTGTGTTTTCTGCCAGTGTCTAAGTTAACTGAGCAGGACTGAGCTAGCAGTACTGTCATCCTTTCTGAGGGAAACCTGTCTTTATGTGAGTGTGAATATCTTGCACCCAGCAAACCATATTTCCCTCTTGCTCGAGTTCCCCTATCCTGCATCCAAGCTTGTCATGTGAGTCTGCATCAAACTCCATACTACACTCCTGATCATGACACGTGAATTGCTTGCTCCTAATCCAGCAGGCCTGGCAGAGGCTCACAAGGGGAGTTCATTGCTTTGGTTTCATAGACCAGGATCTTTATAAAGTGGAAGCCTAAAAATCAAACACTACCTGAACAGCATGGACAAGGTAGTAGCGGAATAAGCTGGTTTTGAGCTTGCTCACTGTTGGCCGATACACGTCTTCCAAACGGCTGAAAAGGCGTCGGTCCAGATAGCTCCAGTAATCCCGCAGCGCAGGCAGATCGTAGCTCTGAACAAACTGCTGCAGCTGCTCCACTATCTTATCCACCTAAAGAGGGCAAAACAGGGAAGACTTCAGTCACGTGAGGGCTCTTGAGGCACAAGACTTTCTGTAACTTAGTGCTGAGAGGCTTTAACTGCGTAAGTAGTACGGTACAATCCTTATGCATTAGCTATTTTCTAATCCTGGAAACACTCTGCATTTTCTATTAGCATTCTTCTACTCTGCAGCACTTTGAAAATGAAAGAAAAAAGAAATACGACAGAGCATAGCCAAACAGATTTTGACAGAAATATCACATTTTGTTGAACCCAACTGATGGATTTTTTTTGCAAGTAAGCAAAACATTCTACCTCTTTTAAAAGTCTATTGATAACAATAATTTTAAAAGTGCGTAAATGTTTAAAACTCAAGTACAGCACCTGAAAAAAAAAGAGTATTCTTTTTAGACTAAGAGGAAAAATACCTGCATTTAGCCAACAGAAACAAGTCAGTTCTGCTCTATTGCAATCTTTGAAGTACCTTTATCTTTAGTAACATCATCTACCAACAAGGCAGGCATAGAATTTTGCAGGATTTTTTTTTTGTCATTATGTCTTTTTGGAAATCATTTCTGCAATATGAATAAGGCAGAATGGTGGTGTGGTAATAGATTTTTTGTTTGGTGGTTTCTGATGGCCAAGACAGCCATCAGAAAAAGGAAAAAACTGCATCCTATGTAAAATTAAACTAAGGTTGTTTAATTTCTGGTTTGCTCTCCCCTCATCACTTAGTATCTTAGGACATACCCAACTTTTGTCTCTGTGGCTTCCTACAGAAGCTTGTGACCCCAGCAAACCCTTCTTGGACAACAATTCAGATTAAGTCAGCTGTTTGCTGACCTCTAAACATTAGCAAAGTGCTGGTGTTTTAAAAAATAAAAACAACATGCTTTATTAATGATAAAAGCTTATATTGCTGGTCAAAGAAAAATCTGACTGTTCAAAGCACTACATTCAGAGCCCAAAACTGTTGCTACAGGAATACGAAGCTCACACTGAAACTGTATGTTTGAGACTGGCAAATTCTGTGCCAATTTCCACACGTTAGTCAAGGCAGCTGGTACTCAAGACATACAAACTAAAGAGCGGAGCTGTAAAGCCTCTAGATAAAAATCTCATGACCGAGGAAAGACGCAGGCAAAGAAACGTCTTCCTGCCCTTTCGGTCCCTGGCTCTCCTCCGTTCGTCTCGTCTCGAAGCCAAGAATCCGCTGGCGGGGTCACAGGTCGGGCGCAGGTTCCAGAGACGCCCGGGCTGGCCAGCGGCGCGGGGCGGCTGCCGGGAACTGCAGCCCCTGGCTCGGAAGGCAGGCGAGGGGATGGAGCCCCCTGTCCTGCGCTGACTGCGCTCCGGAGCCGAGCGGGAGGGCAGTTTTCAACCGGCTCCAGCATGTGGGGTCCCGCCTGTGCGGCCGGCCGGGCCCCGNGCGTCCTCACCGGGGGGCACCCGCGTCTAGCGCCCCGCCGGGAACGGGGACGCGGTCGCCGCTCACCCGGAAACCCTTCTCCCGGTCCGCCTTGATTTCGGCGTCCAGCTGCTTCAGGGCGGCGGTGAAGCCGCGGAAGAGCAGATACTCCCGCACCAGCTCGTCCGTGCGTTCCGCCGCCGCCGCCATGGGGGCCCCGCGGCGCCGCCGGCTACGCCCGCCCACGGGCGGGGAGGGGATGGCCTGACCCGGCCCGGCCCAGCGCCAGGGGGACTACAGCTCCCAGCGTGCCTTGCTCGCCCGCTCCTTCCCTGCCCCACTCCCCACCCCACTGGCGCATCCAGCCCGCTTTTTTCCCGCCTTCTGATTGGTCTCCGCCGGGCGCCGGCTGCGTGCCGATTGGCCGTCCCCCACGTGCAGCTGGTGTTGCTTGGCGCGGGCGGCAGAGGCGCGGCGGGGGCGGGGTGGCGCGAATTGATTGATGGATAGATTGATCGACAGTCCGAGCGACCGAGCCATACCGGAGGCTCCCGGCGCGGCCCCTCACGGGCTTCCCCCGGCCGGCCTGTCCCTCCCGACCTCCGGAGGAGCAGCAGGGGCGGGCACTCTTACCTCTAGGCTGTGCTTGCGGTCGGTAGCGAGGCAGGGGGCACTAATCCCGTGGAAGGCCGGGTAGGGCTTTCCAGGCGGGCACCTCAGGCTGTGTCAGGCCGGCGGGGCAGCTGCAGCAGGCCCGGCTGGGCCTCTCGTGCAAGAGTATGTCTGGTATCGTTGCCCACACCAATGTGTCACAGTTTATTGGGAAAAAACCAAAATCAGTGTTGTAAAGAAGCCTGTCATTTAGCGACATCGGTGGGAGCAGAGGAGTCTCTGCTTTGTGAAGCCAAGCCCTGGATATTCCATGGAATTGAAACATAAATCATTGTAGGGAAGGGTGTAGGAAACGGGAGGATGGCTTCAGCTGTGTTGCTGTTAATTGTTAGTGGTGAATTAGGTTTCAGTAAGTACTTAAGTGGCAGGTACCTCTCAGACAAAGAGAATATTTCAAACTCCATATTTTTCTACAGAAAGATAAGCTCTTGTCACTCAGACAGATTCTTTCTTTTTGTCTACCCATTATGCAGGCTGTAGATTTCTTTCTCTTCAGTTAAATATTTATTCAGTATAAATAAATGTTGCATTGCAGCTTTCAACAGGCACAGCTGGAGACTGTAGGAAGACACATGCCAAAGTGAGTCTCAATCCCCTGAGACACCTGCAAGAGGTAGAACACTGCATGGCAAAGCAGCACTTGCCACAGGCACACCACTGGGTTCCTCTGGCAAGACTCTTCAGCAGCTTGCGGGGAAGAGTTTTATCCCAGTCAGACAGCTGTGCCTCAAAGGTGTGGAACAGTGACTATTTCTCTATGCATCATTGTCATACATGAGTATGTTCAAATTTAACCAGATTTAGGCTCAATCTGTGAGGATGATCACTGTGTCTTTATGGGTGCCAGTATGTGTGTAATTTCACTGTATGCACCTTTCCTGCATCTCTTCAAAGCTGCCAACTCAGCCTAAGCGAGTTGTCCAGTTTGTACTTGCTGGGTCATGAGTTTATCATGTGCCTTATCTGTACTTTTCTTACAGGCTTTTTGCAGCATTTTTATGGCTTTGCGTTTTCTTTTATAGTATTTTGGAAACAAACCAAGGAATCCCATGATGAAGTTGATGTCACAGCATTTTGTTCTGAAATCAGAACAGTGAGTTTAGGGACAGAAGGAGTTAGAGGGAAAGGATTCATTCATTCAGCTTTATGAGGTGCACTGTGTCTTCAAGACACTGGAAAAATAAGTTCAGGAATAAAAACAAGCACTAGTACTGTTTCTTGGTCTCTGCTAAAGAAAGAAACTATTTAAGCAGAATTGTTTATACAGATGAAATTTACTCAAAATACTGCTGAAAAGGCTGAAATTACCATGCTCCAGGCAGAGGAGTAAACACCAGGAGTATTTCATTAACTCTGCAACTGATTCGTTTAGTTACATTGGTTACCTTCAGTTTTCCAGTTTGTAAAGTAGAGGGAGTAATGATTGTTTAGGACAGGAATTGTTCCCTGAATATGCTAAATGCCACTATATGTGGCTTGTGCCTGCTGAGTCCCTTAGCCCTCATGTAGGCTGAGGTTGCCATGTTCTGAGCAAGATACAAGTTAACCTGAAGTCAGCAGGATCTCAGAAACCAAGACTAAACAGCTACTTCCTTTGCCTGGTCTGAGGGGACGGTGTTCACGTGCCAGTTCTTGAAATTGCTTTTTCATAGTGTCTTGTGCCCCTTGTGTGACTCTTCCTTGGGAGCCAAGGAAGTTTGATATCTTAAAAAGCCTTAATACAGAAGGTTGCTTGTAATCCTATTGCTTGGTGCCTGGCTAAACTATCCAGCATAAAAGCTCTGCAAGGTAAATATGGGTGGTCTCACCACCCACAAAAGTTTTGAAATATTTTGGAGATGTGTATGTTTAAATGCACTGGCCATATGTTTTTAGTTGTGCTTGGTGTAGATGATGAAGGAATGATGTGCAGCACTGAAGTTAATCCTGTTAATCCAGACTTTTGCTAGGAGAAGCCTTTGCCATGTTCTACGTTGCTGTAACCTGGATTACAGCAGCACAGAGCATAGCAAAGGCTTCTCCTAGCAAAAGTCTCATGGGAAATCATTAGTAAAATCTTATGCCTTAAGTTGGTAGGCATCCAACAAGACTTCACAGCATGGTATTTCTGGACATGCTCCAAGAAGAGAACGATCCAAACAAGACCATTTGCTGATGAAAAAAAGATCAGAGTTAAGTAGCAAATGTCTGTGTGACTGGGTGTTATGTATGTATGTATTGCATAATATATGCCCAAATATTTATAGTCTATATTGAAGTTTACTCTCTTATTAATTCTTTCCCCTTTTCATATGTATAAGGGTAGCTAGTGAAACAACACAGTTGTTTTCACAGAGGCATGGAAATTACTTAAAGTAAACATGAAGGAGAAGCAAAGCAACAAAGTCATGTTAAAACATGAATCTAGTTGGAGCAGAGAACAATCAGCTCTGTTTTCTTCTTATGTTTAGTATCAGGTTTTGCATAAGGCTAAGACATCTATCCAGAAGCTGGAGCAAACCTTGTGTTCTTTGCTGAAGATGAAAGGTAACTGTATGCAAGTATTTGCTTGGACAAAGAGCCTGGACTTGGTTTTTATATATTTGTTAAATAGAGACAGAGGTACACAGCTGAGCCCATTAAAGCATTGCAGCCAGCTGTGGCTTTAGTTGTAGCAATAAGTAAGGGATAGTGAGAAGTCTGTCAATCCACTGAGCACTGTATCTCAGAAATCCCCCTCTGACTCAGTCTTTCCTACCCCCTCCCCAGCCTAGGTGAAGAAAGGAAACAAGCAATTCCTGCTATCCCATGGCAGCAGGCCATTCAGGCCAAGTACCCTTGGCAGCTTCACCCCAGCAGGTGTGGGGCTGGCATGGGTCCCCAGGCTGGATCCTTAGGCTCCCACTTGGAGCCTGCAGGAGCTGTGTGCTCCTCCTGGCCGCAGCAGTGTGGCACGGTGCCAGTCACAGCTGTCACCAGCACCCAGCCCTTCCAGAGCTTAGACTGCACAACAGCACGCTGTGGTGTGAGGTAAAAGGATTTCCTAGGGTAGGAAATCAAACCCTCTAGTTAAGAGTGTACTCTGATATAAACGGTTAGGAGAGATGCTGCAGTTTTGTTTGCTTTCAGCTTGGCGGGCCATGCTCACACCCTGCTCTGTTACAGCCTGTGACACCTCGGTCACACTGGCCAGCAGGTACCGGTCTGCACTTGAGGCAGCTCCTGCTGCAGGGCCTCACGCCCCCGACAACGTGCCTTCTGTTCAGTGCTGCTGGCCACTGCCCCTGCTGGCAGCAAGCAGGACTAGGGGCTGATAGGATAGAGGCTTTGGATGTACTTTTTGTCCCTTCAAGTGTCCAAATTCCTGTCAGCTAGAAAAAAAATTGCTATTTATGTGACTTGCACCTCCAATAATTTGAATCGAAGTCTCAGTGCTTAAAATGAACAACCTCATCTGAACCTGCATCCTTGAATAACCCATAAAAGTGAGTCACAGGTAGAAAGAATAGTTTGACAGAGCAAAACTGAAAGGATAACAAGCAGTGAGGCTGGTTGAGAGGAGTTTTAGGCAAGTTTCCCCACGTATGTACTTGCATATATGTAAAATCCATACTGCTTGTGAATCATAGGCTGGATGTCAGGGTTTTTCACATGCAATTTGTTCATTATAAGGTAATCAAAAAATACTGTATTGACTAGTGTGTGCCCAGAGTTTGATCTGCAGGTTGTTTTCACCATCAGTTCTGTAAAATCAATGTTAGGAAAAAGGCATTGCTTCTAAGTTCCTCAGTGTTCATAAACTCCCAGTAGTGCTAGTTATGTTGTAGGAGAGACAGATGTTTCTTCTTTCACATCGTTTTTGCCTAATGAAAAGCTCTGGCTTGTGAAGAACCAGTTGTTGACAGTGTTCTGCTTGGTTGGGGCTGAGGGTGAGAGAGAAGCCAAAAGTGCCATTGATGTGACAGTAACCTTTCTGCTGACAACAGCGAGCTGCAGTCTGGAGGATGGGAGCCCATCCAGCTTGGAAGAAGTCAGGGAGGAATATGTCAGGAGGCAATTTGGCAGTCACAGGTAAGGGCTTATACCAGTCAAGAAAAGATGATAATATTTTGCACTTACTTCCATCCCAGCATCTCTGAAACTCTTTGTCACTGCTACTGTATTTCCAAGCTGAGGTTATTCATCATGAGGAAAGGACATGAGGTTTCATCTGGACCACTGTAATCCCATGGAGTGCACATTCTAAGCATGTTGTTGGTCTCATTTCCAGTCAGTGCTTGTATGTTTTTTCCCTTCTATGTAGCTGATCTCTGGCAAGGATTTCTCATTGCCTGAAAAGCAAAAGAAGGAGGAAAAAGTTGGCTTGGGAAGAATGCCCCTGGGCTCTGGAGTCACCATGACAAGGGCATTATTAATCCAATTGAGAAGTTATTCATGTGGCATTTTTTCCCTTGTGTTCTTTCCAGCACTACATCAGCCTCAGAAGATATGAGTGAAAGTGACTCTGCCATCTGGTATTTGCTTCAAGAATGTGAAAAACAAACACTGGAAGAATATGGGAAGCCAGAATTGATCCAGTTTTCAGACACTTTATCCCCAGATCTAGTGGAATTTGAACGGTAGGTGCACCTCACGATGCCTTCAGGTTTTTAACTTGTTTGCATTATCATTGTGTATCCAGGCACTGCCATTCATGCAGCCCTTCTGGAGCCTGCATCTGCCTCACAGAAGCCTTGTGCCAGCAGCTTTGGCCCTGCTGGTGATGAAGCTGATCACTTCCTAAGTCCCTGCAACTTGCACATGAATGGACTCTTAGAATTGTAGCAGTCCCCAGCTTTTCAGGCCTTGGTAAATCCCTGAGGATTTTTCACCCTTTAAGAAAAAGAAGAAAATTTGTTTCAAGTGTGTCAGTCCCTGTCTTGCCACATTTCACCACTGTATCCCTGCTGTGGGGCTAGATTTTAGGAGGGTAAGAATTGCTGCCCCAGATGAATTTGCCAAGAGTCTAGCTGTATGTGTTCCAGGGAGGTGCAGGAACCAGAGGTAGGCACATTCTTTTCCTCACAGTGGTGCTCATCCTTCCTCTAATGGCAGTGTTATGAGGAGCTTGAACACTGTTGCCCCTTCCAGAAACAGACCCTTAGCTCCTGGAAGCTTGGAGTACTTTTTTAGTGGGATCAGAATAGGGTAAGGCTGGATTCAACAAGGAAGATGTTGTAGTCCTCAGCCTCTGGGCTGCAGGATAGTGGTTGTCTGGAAGATACCAGAAGTCATTCTGCAACACTGCAAAATTGTCTGCAACACTGTGGAGGGGGGGAACCTAAACACTTGGGTGTTACACTTAGAGCTAGTGGATGTGAGTCTGTAAACCCTTTAAACTCCTAAATGCCTGATGCAGGACCTGAAAGTCAAAGACCACTGTTCTCATGTCAGTTGTCCATGTATTTTATTAGAAGTCATAATGGTAAAATTACTATTTTTTTCCAAAGTTTGTGATATCTTAAAACTGAGTATTATACTCCATTGTTCTTCCCCTTCCTGTCAGACAACACTAGGAGGCACTTAGAGGTTTTATCCTGCATTTCCAATAGGATAAACGATTATTTGATTGCCAAGTATGAGAAATAGATGCCTGTGTAATGTATCCTGTACCATCAAGCAGTCAATTTCACCCTAGCCATTCCACAGTTGACAGCATGCAGTGCAGAAGAACCCAGAGCTGCAGCTGGCATCCTCTTCCGTGGCATCACCACCGTAACCAAAAACTTCTGCAGTTCCTTCTTCTCTTTTGTTTTGAACTGCTGTGTATTTCTAAAAACCCCTTCGATCACCGGGTTTTTCCTCAAAAGGAGACTGCAGCTGGACCAGCAGATGGCACCAGCTTCCCACTCCTGCTCCTGCTTTTGCTCCTGTTAGAATTGGAGATGGCTGTATTTAAGGTATCGTTTAGAAGACCTTGAAATGTGCTGAATCAAGATTTTCAGGATTAGAAAAATCTGCTTCATCAAAGACTGCACAAGAGCCATAAACACCTGACTTTCATGTTCTTTACTGATGAGGTAGACCAGGGGCTGTACTGTGTAGACTCTGGCACTTATCCTGTAGTCCTAGGGCAGATTGCATTTGGTCTATAGCTAATTCTTGTCAAAAAATGACCTTTTATAACAGGCATAAAACGACAAGGACTCTTCAGCAAAGAAAGCAACAGCCTTTTGGTGATCATTTAATCACATTATTTGGGAAGCATCAGAAATGCTTTGAGCTTCAACTGAGTGAGGTTTTTTCCCATGTTCAGCGGCAGGAGGTACATTGGTAGGACTTCACAGTACTCTGTCCAGTGCAAAATGTGGTTTTCTCCTTCCAGCTGGAAGGAAATAGTTGAGTCGTGCTTCAAGCCTAATTTCTTTAGCAGAGCAGTCTAATGGTGGTTCATTTTCTTCTGCTTGAGAAATTCCAGGTCCTTTTCTTGGAGCTGGACATCCAGAAACCTTAGTGAGTGCAATACCTTACATGAGAATTCTTATTCACCTTCTGGTATTTTGTCTCCAGCAGTGGTGGAAAATACTCCAGAGTGTGGAAACTGGGGTTTAAACAGGTTTATGCTTGCCTACAAAATTATATTTTCAGTATTGGTTTGCTGGAACAAATATTTACAAATAAAAAAGAATGACCGCTTTTGAGTTACTTTCTCATGCAATACTGTTCAGTTAATCAGGAAATGTGCTCATTTGGGACATCTTCCAAAGAATAATTTTGAGCCCAAACATATTAACAATGACTACTGTTTATAGAGCTCTTGGTTTGTACTCCTTTGATTTTTTGTTATCATCCGAGACTCTCTAAGCATTTAATTAATGTAAAATAACCTTCAGTGCTGCTTTCTGAAGTAGACATTCTTATCCTTGGTTCACTGTACCACACAGTGCTAACAGAAGAAGCAAGCTTGTTCTGAGATTTAGTCACTGGGTTGAAATTATGACCCCTTTGTTCCACCACCAGTTTCACTACAGACTGCATAGAAGTCAGTACTAGGGATGTGTTTCCTTAGATGTAAAATGGAGGAAATGGAGCTCCCCTGCTTAAGTCAGAGCATCCAGACCTGGGGTGGTATCTTTCTGTCTGCATGTTCAGTACCTAATCATCAGGATGTGGCCTCAGCCAGGGCTTTAAAGTGTACTGTGATGCCAGTAAATGTATAAAAAGTGATTTGCAGTGCAAAAGGTTCAGGATACAAAGGCAAGTAACTGAAAATGTGTTAAATTCCAGAATGAGGTTTGCCCCTGCAACCTGTACAAACTGCAGTGCCTGGAGCTTCTGTTATGAGGCAGTCCTGCTGAGGCTGAATCTGGAACCTGCTTTTTGCAGGTGAAATCATCAGTGTTGGGCATCATTCAGTAATTGTATGATGTCTTGGAGGCACAGAGTCAGTGAAGTAGTTATGGATCAGAGCTACTCCCCAGTGTCCTGCTGATTTTCAGTAGATGGCTGCCTTATAGCCTGCTCTTAAGAGATACTCCCTTTCCTTTCCTTCCAGATACCTGTATTTTTATAAGCACACAGTGGACCTGCTGATAGAGCATGGAGTTGTTTGCACTGGAGAGGTGCCTCTTCCTGAGGTCTCCACAGCTATTTCCCATCTCTGGCAAGAGCTTTCTGAAGAGAGCAGGGACAGCATCTTGCAGTACTGTAGCCAGAGAGATTTCCTCATGGATCCCAAGGCTGCTTGCCCAGAGCCTGCTTGCACTGAAGGTAGTGTGAGGGACAGCGGAGGTAACAGTGAGGAAGCCAGTGGTTCCTCAGTCTCCACACCAGAGGAAGTAAGTGCTCAGCAACATTCATAGTCTGCCTCTGAAACTCCAAGCCTTCAGATGCTAATTGGCTCTGCAGCTTTTAATTGCAGACATACAGTAGTTGTAACTAAGCTTTCTCAAGATCACTTGAATGCATAAGTGGAGACAATAAGCAGCCTTTGAGTAAATGTCTGCACCAAATTTTCTATTGGTAAGACACCTAGTGAGCTACAGTACTGCAGTGGTAGTAATCCCTCTAGTCTCCACTGACTTGAGGAGTTTCTGTGCTAAGTAACAGTTAAATTTACTCCTACCTTGCTCCAGGGACAAGGAGCAAGAACAAGAATTATACAGTTACTGTGCTCTGGAGACTCTCCAAAGAGCACAGATGATCTAAATCCAGAAGGGACACCTAGTTTGCCAAAGCCTGCTGTGTTTTGGGTTGGGTGGGTTTTTTCATCAAAGCACTTGGTAGCAAAGAGAAAGTATTTTTAGACCAGTACCAGTGGTACAGGGCCAATGACTGCCTGTATCATGCACCTCTGCAGAGCCAAGAAGTCAGTGACTGAGTAGACCAGGGCATTTATTAATAAGAGATTGAGTAAATAACAGCCAGTTCTATAAATGGTTCCTGAAGCACTGATTGCTGAAGTACCTAGCTGCTCAAAGAGGTATGTGTGATTTCATTAGCTGCAGGGAAGGGACAGATGTTTACCTTTAGCAAATAAGTAAATTGCATTGGCACGTTCTTTTTGAGTCACAGGACACAACTCATACTACTCGTTGCTGTAGGAAATGTCGTGGGAATGTTCCCTGTATGCTATTTCTGGCACAGAAAGTGTGTGAACTGCATTATGGCAGAGTGAACTAATGAGTTTAGTGGTCTTGCACAAGGAGCATCCAAACTCCTTTGTAAACTGGAGTCAGTTTTGGAGAGACTGGCTGGCACAGCTGAGATCTCCAGCCATAAGCAGCAGTCCACAGTCAAGTCTCTAAAGCACTGATATAACTCATGGTTTTTACTGATTTTTTGGGAGATGTAATGTGAAGTCTACTTCCTAGAGGTTGAAGCACATGCTTAAGGGAGTGAACTGACCTTGTGTTCCTAGCCATGAAATACAGTTAGTCCACATTATTCATGTCTCCACAAAATCTCTTGGTTTACTCTAGCTGTAACCATGCCTGTTAAATGTAAAGAAAGAATATCATACTTTTAAAGACTTCATTATTAAAAATTATGCTCTAGGTAAAACTTTTTAGGTGTCTGGATATGCTGACATCTGAAGTGATTTCTCTGCTAGGTGATGTTTGAAGATGCATTTGATGTTGCTGCTGGTTTCCTTGACAGAAGCAAGGCTCAGGGCATGTCCAGCCAGAGGTAAATTACAAACCCCACCCTTTTGCTAGACACAGTACGTTAATAGCCCACTGTCAGTACTCCACAGCAAGTGCTCTGTGGAGTAAGACAACAGCTCTCTTTTAATAAATGGTCAGAATAGCAGCCTCCAGCCACTGTGCTCACAATAATACTTCCTTTTAAGGGGAAAAAGTGAAACTACTAATGGTCATTTACAGCAGAATCAGTAAGCATCACTTATTAAGAGCCTCATCACTTCAGGATAACTGGGGTCCATCTGATTTTCTTTGCCACTCTGAACAGTTTTCTGTCTTTTCAATTTACAATACTCGTAATGTTTTCTTTTTCTCTCTCACTTACCAGGCCTTTGAGGACCAAGAGGCATTCCCTGATAAATCAGTTAATCATAAACCATACTCCCATTTAATGAAACAAAAATGATAATTTTTCAACATTTTCTCCCTTGCCTTACCCTAATTCAGTCACATGGAGGTGATCAGGTTAAAATGTGGTTGATCTGAACAGTAACACCAAAGAAAAAGGACCCTTTAAATAATAACATCTCTTTCCTCTTCAGTTCAGATGAGTAACCTAGAAGAGAGCATGTCAGATACAAAGCTGGCACGGCCTTTGATTTCTCCCAATAGACCAAAGAAAGAAAAGTGTTGTTTTCCTCAAGAGGAAAATCACATTATGATTCATCTTTCATGTATTCTTTCTACTTAGTCTTTGTTAGGATTGTTTCTCTTTGCAAATAGTGTCTTTAATCTGTGGGGTTTTAATCCTATTTTTTACTTATTTTTCAACATTTAGAGTGATCTTTAATGTGAATCTCTTCCTTTCACCACCATTACAGGCTGTACTTCCAGAAGAGAAGAAATTAAAATAAGGTTGTTTTGGCTGATGATCAGAATATACTTGAATGGATGAAGAAGCTTAACAAATATTTATTAAATAACATTTATTAGGTCACAATTTCCATTTGCATTTAAAATAAGATTAAGTACTCCTTAATACTCAAAGTATTACTATGATCTTTAAAGTCTGTTTTAGGTCCCAAATCAGCTTGGTATTTCAATAGTCAACATTTACTGATTTCTCTTTCTTACCTGTTGTTCTGCACCTTGTAATTCTGGACAGAGGTGTGATGGCAGAACTTTGTAAAATCCCAGGAAGAATGCAGAGGTGAGGTCCAGAATGAAAAGCTTACCTTTGTGCCACAGTTACCTGAGAACAAACCTGTCAGTTGTAGCTAACACGTCATCTCATGACCACAGGTTACTGCATTCACTCAAAAACTTTACAGAAGTCGTCAAAGCTGTTCCTCTGAACAACCCAACCAAATACACTCCCAACCATTGTTGCTGTCTGTTTTAATGGATATTTACTTTCCCCAAAAGTGTTACTATGCTGTAATGTATCAGCAGATCTCCTTGTTGTGACACTAGTTTCTTGTATTTCTGTTCTCTGTTCTTACATATCTGCCTTGCACTTGGCAAACAGTATCTCATCAGTACATCCATCACAACTCCTCCCTCTCTTGCTTGGCTATTGTCTTTAATATCAGAACAATCTTGAAAACTATTTGATTTTTTTTTTTTAATTTGTAAGTAAAATATGGAGGAGAGAAAGTAAGGAGAACAGAACAGAAAATTAAATACAGTATCTGATTCCATTTTCAGTTCAGCATTTGCAAGCTGCACTTCTGAAAATCCAGAGGATCAGCAGAGACTCTATCTGCAGGTCACTGACTTCCTAAAACACCTCTTCTTCACTAATACACAGTTTTGCCAGGTAAGCCTTGCCAAAGGGTTCCTTATAGAAGGAATTTCAGAGCAATGTATTTCAGGAGCAATGTCAGAAAGGGATTTTTGCATTCAATGCTTCTGATCATATTGTCCAGGATGATTACAAATAAGAACTTGGGGTTCATCATTCTACATGTCATTCCAAAAGGCTAGTAGGATTGCCTTTGTAAGAACTGTGAGTGAACACTGCTTTGAATATTCTTCAAAATGGCAAATGATATGAGAAATTGTAAATTTTTTTTAATTATTATTGTTTGCATGGAAGTTCCTTGTGGAAAAGCTTGAGTGATCTTCTCTGAGCAGGTAAAGCTCACTTTGCAGTTCTCCATCAACCCCCAGCTGCTTCATTCTGAGCTCATTAGAACCACCTTCTGCTTGTCTGGGTGCCAGTTCCCTGCCCTGAGCCCTCCACTGGCAGGCCCTAGAAGCAGGATATTCGTGTTCTTGAAATACCTGATGAAAAACTCCTGAGCTTCCCCTTAACTTCAGCCTACTGTTGCAGGTTTGCTGAGCCAGAAGTCTTTGTGTTTGCATTGTTCTTCCTCCCCTTCTTGTCTCCCTGCCATGGAGGTGGCTCAGAGCTTGCACATGGGTAAAGAACCGAAAGGGAGATACCCCTCAGGCAGAGCATGCTTGTTTTGGTTCAGAGTCAGTGGTACCTCCACAGTAGCCATTGGTTTGCTGGTTTCTATTGCCTAGTTCCCACCTGGTCTTTGGTACTTGAGGATGCTCCTTTGAAGAAAAATAGAAGGTTTGTGATTAGGGGTAGTTGTGACAGAAAACAGAGCAGAAACTAGTGTTGCACCACTATCTGAATCTATCACAGGGAGACTGCTGCGTTCCAGTTGGTTCCTCCATCCTGGAGATAGCAGCACTAGAGAAGGTGCAGAGAATGGCAGCAAGCACAGGAAAAGGCATTGAATAGTCTTAAGAGTAGGACTTTCCTACAAAATAAAAGACTGAGGGGTACTGCAAGACCATTTTATTTGTACATGGTGTGGATTTGGTACACAGAATGATTACTCATTGTGTCTGACAGCAGAAGAACTAGAAAGCACTAAATAAAATTAACAAACAACATATTAAAAATATTTGCACGTACAAATTACCACATTTAGACTCCAGGGTCATCAATCCATGGGAAATTACTAAATCTGAAGGTCCAGATTCAATTTCCAGTGCAGGAGGGCCTCACGGCACAGTTTGCTATAATGTACGAGCACTTATTGTAAAACAGAGCACACAGTGTGCCCAATTCTTGCACTTTTTTCTAAACTTCCCCTGCTGACTGTTGTCAGAGACCAGGCACTGATCTACACAGCCTTTTGGTCTGTGAATAGTTATGTTCTGTGTAAGAGCAGAGCTCTTTTTGTGTTTAAGTAAATGACTATGGACTCAGCAGGCCGAGAAAAGAAAGAAAAGCTTTAGGCAAGATATGGCATTTTCTGGTTTTAAATTTCTTTTGTGAGTGTCATGCCTGGCATGGTCTCATCTTGTCCTTCTGCTTGGGGCTGCCTCGTTGTGTGTGAGCCCAAGTCCATCTCACAGCTCCCAGATGAGGTGGCATGGGAAGAGGTAGTGTCTCTTTCAAGTGTCTCTTTCAAGTAACATTAGGAGAATGGGAGTGATGGGAAGACAAGCAGCAAAAGAGCCCAAAGTACTGCACATTGGCCGTTGACTGTACCGTGTAGATCCAAAAGGAAATAAAAAGCTGCACAGGCTTCTTTTATGCAGGAACGTTTAGTTATCTGTGATAAGACAATAAAAAAGGAGTTTGAGCAGAAATCACCCAGGCTAGATAATATGAAGGGCACAATCTGTTTTGATTTAGAGTGCAGAACAGGACATCTAGACAGTGCTGCCAAGAGGCAAAAAAGCAGAAAAAAGAAAATATGACTGACAAGATATTTTTTGTTTTGAGAGCAGAAATTCGGATCCATCTCAAAGCAAACAGATTGAGACAGTTATGAAAGTGGTTGCAGAGCAGGGATAGAAGATGTTCCAGCTAGCTTGAAACACACCAACTCAGGCAGCAGCAGAGAGATCAGTATAGGCTACTCACCTTACCCCAGAAATTGGGCTGCTCAGAGCATCAGAGACTCCTGGACTTGACAGGGAAAGGAACCCGTCCTGCTTACCTTATGGGTATGACTGAACCTCTGCAGACCATTCCCCTTCCCTTGATGTGGTGCTATGCTAGCACAGGAGTTTGGGCAGTGCTGGCATAAATTATCTCAAGGATAAAGCAGTGTACACTGTGCACACACCTTGTAGAAGATACAGCAAGTACAGTAAGTACCAAGGTAAGGCATGTGATGTGCACCCCACTGAAATACAAAAGGCAGCCCATGGTGTCCTTTCCTTTCATCTGCAGAGCTGACGAGGTGATGGATTTTATTGCTGGTCATTCATGCCACTGCCATGTTCTGTCATTTCTGGTTAACTGTCCAGGTACAAACTACAACTACTGCTGTTGGATTGTGGATGGTCACTGTTTCACAGTCACAGAGCTACTGAGCACAGCTCCTCTTGAGCCTCTGCCCTGGCTCTCAAGGCTGCCAAGGGCATGCACCCCACTGGAATAAAAAGCTTCAGAAAGACACATAAGAGGAGGGGGGAAATAATTTGGATAAGGAAAGGGACAGCTCTTAAAAGGGCAGGGACCCCAAAATGAGAACAGGAGCATGCTTCTACATTATATGATAGAGAAATATTTCTGAGCATGAGATTAGTTAAGCAATCTTGTAATTTTTCAAGAGCTGTTGTCTTAAGGTCACGTGGTAAGAGAAGCCTAGCAGCAAAGGCAGTAAAGAGTTAATTTAGACTGAGATCCAAAGGTTTTACCTAAAGGAAACTTAGTGGGTTTTTTTTTCTAAATAGTACTGAGCACCTTTTTATCTTCAACGGCACACTTTCTTTTAAAATTATGGATTTCAGATGAGTCACTTGACAAGCAAGTGGTATTTAGTGCTCCTTAAGCTATACATTTTTAAACAGCACCTATTTTTAAAAGCAGTATTTCACTGAAGAGTCTTGCATCAATGCAGAAGGTGGACTAGATGGACTGCAGGCGTGAATGCTTTTATCTTCCAGACTTTGATTTCTCAAGAGCCACTTGTTCTCTGTAAACTGGTGAAAGAGAAGACCCTTTCCTTCTGTTGCCAAAAGTGGAGCAAAGCCTAAAGCTGGTAGAAGTTATGGCCTCAAGGAAGCTCTCATACCTTCAGAGCCTGTTATGTGACATACTTGCTACCACAGTCAGTAACAGCTGTCTAGATTATGTAAATAGACACAGGGTGGAGCCCTGTGATTTTAGAAGGAAATTGGCAGAAAATTTGAGCCATTCTTCATCAGGCGTTCAGGAACTCATCAAGTGCTGATTCAGAGAGGAGGGGGGGCTCATGCTTCATTTTCTGGTACATCAGCTCTTGACCAACTCACTATATATTTGAAATTCAATGAACTCCTCTGGTTTTTAATCCTGCTTGACTTTGGGGGGGGCTTTCAGGAAGAAGATCTTCACTATGATCATGAGACCGTGATGCTGCGGTGCACTGAGACCTTCGATGATGAAGATTTCTGAACAGTATCTCCACTAATTTTTGCCAAGCACTGCCAGGTACACCGGGCACAGGAGGAGGCTTCACCTCTCTCAGTGAGCTACCTCTCCAAGCAGAGTGTGCAGACACTGTGTTGAAGTGGTTTGTTACCATTGACTTCTCCTTCCCTCATTAGTACTTCTTGATATATCAGTTGAGTAATTTATACTTTTTAAAGGTTTTAAAGGTCTTAGCTATTTATTAATAAATGTTTTTATCCATTGCTATTTAATGTTTAGCCTTGCTTCACAAAGAAACTGAGGCATCTACAGTTAAGTGACCTTGCCTAGCATAAGGTGTGGGAAGAGCAGCAGAGAGGCCAGATCAGTGGCAGTCTGCACACTCCCACAGGATGCAGGTCTCAAACTGCAACCTGCAAAAGTCACCTCCTGGCAGCAATTACTTTTCTGGTGCAATTTTTCATCTTGGGCTCACAAGGAAAGAGGGATTTCCTCACAGAGAGTGGAATGAGGCTCTTCTATCTCTTTGTGAGGACAGCAGCAGTGAGCACCCTCTCCCCAGTCACCCAGAAAACTGCAGGCACAGTAATACACTTTAGTTTATTTACTTTTGTGAAGTGTGTAAAGCCGAGTGATCAGGCCTGTGCTCTTCTTCCACATCTACCAAGTGGATGAGTAGTGCTGCTCAGATAGTGTCTTGGAATTAAAAGTGCTGTGAAATTGAATAAAGTCCTTCACATCTGAGTTATCATTAAAGGCTCTCTGCAGACTTGAACAAACTGTGTTCTGGTAGTGGTTATGTTGAGGTCATGCTACCAGCCATCACAAGTTTTATGGATGGAAGTTTTATTTTAAAACCTAAACTAAAGCTGGTGTGCCTAGCTATCCAACTTCAGCAGACAACTTTTAGACTGAGTCCAAGAGGCCTGGACTGTGGCCCAGCATTGCCTTGGTGCACAGAAGCGTGATACATTCAGGCAAAAACACGTGGAGCTGAGTCCTGAAGTACAAGGGTAGAATAAACTCTACAGAGCCCTTTCTGTCCCTGCATCGAGGTTGTGGTAGCGCCCCCAGATGAATGTTTGCCACGCTGCTGTGTTTGAAAGTGGGGTTGCAGGGGTCCTGTTTGGGTTTAAGAGCTCTTCGGAGTTCTCCAGGGTGCAGCCTTACCATTCCCTGGCCTTTCCAGTGTGCTTCATTCATACATGCTGGCATTGCTTTGAGGCTAGAAGCATTGCAATGACGTTAAGGAGAAGATGAAGAACACGTTACTTTGGTCTCTCCTCTTGCATGATCATAGTTCACAGGAGTGCAGGCCTGCAAGTGATTCTTTGAATACCACTCGCTACAGCAACCACCCTGAGAAATATCATTACAGTGTGCATTTTATTATTTATCATTTGTTATAGTTACAAAAAAGCAATTATTAATCTCAATGAAGGAAACACAAGCTTATGCTACAGCAACAGTGTTATTACACACCACCAGCAACCAGGACCACATGTGATCACATTGCATGTGGCCCTACAGGTTGAAGCTAATAGGGAATAGAAGCAATAAGCTGCACACCTGTTTTCCAGAGAAGTGCTTGTCACCACCACACAATCACCACACCAAACCAAACAGGTACAGCAAGGGTACACAGGACACAGCAGTAGCATAGGGATGCATAAGATTGTGAGCAAAAGTGTTTTCTCCATTATATTTGATGAGGATTCCTTCATCTTTGTAGGGTTGGGTGCCCTACAGGAAATTGGTTCGCCTGAGACTCCTCCCAGCACTCCAAAGGTGGGATACATTTCAGTGAAGCTGTTTTTTTCTGTTAGGTCAAGAACCTAACTAAAGTCTCTAGAGTCCCTTTGTGGTCTGAGGCAGAAGAGACGGGTTCAGAAGACAATCCATCCTCTTAACTTTAGATGACTCTCCTACAACAACATTCATTTGGCTGGCTAAATTATGGGAATTTGGAATGAGATGAATCGTGACCTAGAGGCACCTGCTCCTTCCCCTTGGCCAGGATGAGGTATAAAACACAAGGTGAGAGTTGAGTGTTGCTTTAAGGTGCTGGGGATTAACCCCAACCCAAGGGATGCCTGAGAGTGGTACAGGGCCCACATCAGGGATGCCTTCTCCATTGTCTCCTTCAGCTGCCAGACGAGGGGACAGGAAGCCCTTCTGCTTCAGCTGAACAGCTGCCCCTTAGGGTGCCCAAGGGTCAGTGCAAGGAAGGAAACTGAACATCTTTCCTAGGCATTTCTTGGGTTTTGTTCCCCAAGGAGGGATTAGGTTCTTCCTAGAAGTGAGCAGGCAGGAAGAGAGAAGGAAAAAATTACTTCCTCAAGGCCATCAGTGGTGCAGTGAGCAGAGCTGGGAAGAGGAAGACATTATCCTTCTCCTGCTCCCTCTTCTAACAGCTGCCAGCTCATGCTCAGACGATGGGGGCTGCAGACACACTTTCAGACCTCTGCTTCTGAGATGAGTTCACTTGCAGGCAAGTCACTTATATCCTTGTATCAGCACCAATCTCAGAGTTTGTTTCTAAGCTTGCTTTAACACTGTTTTTCTGCCCAGCAGCCTTCAGTTCATCCATTCTCTTGTCACAAGACAGTCTTTTGGGGCAAGCAGGGAGATAGCGAAACCAAGAGACATTGCAATATTTGGCGCCTATGCCAAACGGAAGACCATAGACCTTGGAAACAAGCTGAGAGCTCTCTGTCCCTCCCTCATGGCTTTGCTTCCATGCCAGGAGCCCCCGCTCCTCCTGTGTTCCTGCAACAGCAAAGTGAGGTTGTTGTGTTAAAACAGCAGGTTCGAGCACAGGGCTGCTTTGTGTGCCTCACACCCACTGCTCAAATCCCAGCAGACCCAGCACAAAATACAAATCCCTTCTACTTAAACCCTTCCAGCTCCAAAGAGCTCTACAAATATTCACTAACGAGCTTCCAGACAATACCCCTTTTCCTGCAACAGCTTCCAGATAAGCAGCCTTCTCCACTGCTTCCCATGGGAATCACATATACCAAGAAGTTTTCACCTGCCATAGGAGATCCAAGAACTGTTCAAAGGAGAGGTTCATGCAGTGCTGGAAAGCAAGGCTGGATGTTAACCACCCAGACACTTCAGAGCAGATTTAGCTAGCAGTTACTAGTCAGTCACAGGTATTTACTCTAGCCAAAGGAATTTCTAAGTGCCTGTAACTGCTGTGGAAGCCAAGTCTCTCTTGGGAAAAGGAGTGAGCACATCTGTAAATTCTGCCCAGAGGAGCTGATGATTGAAGGCTACAGGAAAATTAATGAGCCAAAAGGAGATTGGCTTTCCAAGAAGCCTCAGACAGTAACAATCTGGTTAACAGTGTCCTTCCTTCCTGCTCTTTTTCTGCAGCAGAAAAGAGGGTTTCCTCTCCTATTCTTATGCCCTCCCTCCCCATGCTAGATGAAAATCCAAGGCTCTTTGCTGCCTGTGAGGGCCAGCTGCAGGTGGCCTGTCTTTGGTCACCAGCCTTTCCTACTGTTTTCCACTGCTGTGGCTTTAGTTCAGCTTCAGTTTTAGCAGCTCCCATACTGGCACACATTGGCTCCTTCCACTTCTTATAGCTGCTTTCCTCTCTCCTTTTAACTAGCAACACAGTTTTAGCCTGGCATTTCTCCTGAAAGACATATTTGCCAAATAAACATTTTCCTCAGCCTGGGTTGTTCCTGACAAATTATTTAATTTTTGATAAGCTGCTGTTTTCCAGCCAGAGACCATCTCAGTGACGTCTCCTGTTCCTCACCCCTCTCTGGGAGGAGTGCAGTCACACGGTGTTTCATGGTTGCTAGCACAACTCCTATCCATAGAACAGGAGTCATAAAGACAAAAAGTACCACGGAACAAACCCTAGGACAGGCACAAACTAGCAGCTCATTTCAGCAAATCCTACCTGGAATGGTGTTATCCAGGATAAAGCCCAGAAGTCCACCCACAAACATGCCAGTGGTGAGAAGCACCAGGATCACTTGGTCAAGCTGGATGATTCCTAGCAGAAAAATAAAGCTTTAGATCATGGTGCAGGAAAAGCATTTTACCTGTTTTACCAGCAACATTTCTGGTGCCAAGAGGCTGCAAGCTGCATGCTTGCTTGGACTAGGCTTGCTTGGAGGAGACTTGCAAATCCAAAGCAGAGTGTAAGATTTGGCAGTGGAAGGGAGAAGGATCTCACAGCCAGTTTCAGACCTGCAGTTTTATTCTACATGATTATTCACAGACCCACAGTGGGCAGGAGATGGCTCATAAATACATTAAGAACCTATTAACAGTGCAGACCCCAGCACTGTCTGAGAAAAAGCCACCTTCTGCTCCAAACACATTCAGCACCTCCACAACATAACACCTAACAGTTCCCTACAGGAGCACGAGCTTCAGTTCCCAATGAAATACGAGTATATTTAGCATGGGATTTCACCACAAGTTCATCAGGTGTGATGTTTCCCCTGATGGCCATGAGCAAAGCCCAGTGGCACTGAGCATCTGATAGAGCATCTATAGAGCATGTGGTTTGTGGGCCCAGATCTTTAATCAGCCCACCCAGCACACCACGTATGCTTTAAGAGAGGACACTCTGGCCTTTGTGATGAAGACATTAGTCACACAAGACACAGTGAAGGGCCAGCTGTTGGAGAACTGAAAATTTCAATAAAGTGAACTTGATGCCATTTAGTAGAGGAGTATGCTCTTGCATGTTGAAAGCACAGCATTTTATTGTTTATGAGCACATAAGAAAGCCTCATTCACTGAGACCCTTGACCAAGATTCAGCCCTGGAGTATTCTCTTGCCTTGCCCCAGGAAAGTGTCCCAGGCAAGAGCTCTGCAATCCTTAGCCCAAGAAGAATCTGCTGAGGTGCAGTCACTGACCAAAAGCAGAGATTTCTGCACCAGAGCTGTGCATCAGAGCAAAAGGCAAAAACAGCCCTCACAGAAAGAAAGAGGCAACAGTTAAAGCACAGGTTTAAGCATTTTATCAGGAAAAACTATTTTAAAATATTTCTCTGGTCAGCCTTTTCCTTCAGTTTTATGCTACAGAAAATGCTTCTGATGTCACTTCTTACCTGTTTCCAGCAGCATACTATTTTTGCTTGCCCAGTTGGGAATTGTGAGGCCAGCAAATAGAGAAAATCCAAAGATAAAGATGTTTCTTGAGGAGTTCATATCTGTATACTGCACAGAGAAATTTCATACATTACATGCATAAAACTGTGGATTACTGTTGTGTTCATGAGATATGGTGGGATGCAAACACTGGAACTGGGAATGGACCCAGCCCTGGTGCTGCTGGGGCATTTGTGATCCAGCAGTACCCAGTGCCAGCCAGCCCTGCCCTTACCAGGGAGCCAGCTCTCTGTGACTGAGCCCCTCTGGGTACAGCCCCTTGTCTTTACCTGAGGAATTGTCAACATAAATGTTTACATTTGCTGCAGTGTGGTTATAGCTGACACAGTCTGGTAAGAAGCTGACTTGAAACTGGGGGTCCTGTGTGCAGTTTTGGGCACCACAATATTAGATATAAAGCTATTAGTGAGTGTCCAAAGGAGGGGCAGGAATGGTGAAGGGTCTGGAGGGGAAGCCGCATGAGGAGCAGCTGAGGTCACTTGGCTCGTTCAGCCTGGAGAGGAGGAGATTGAGGGGAGACCTCACTGCAGTGTGCAGCTTCCTTGTAAGGGGAAGCAGAGGGGCAAGTACTGATCTCTTAACTCTCATGACCTGTGACAGCAAACGGCATGAAGCTGAGCCAGGGGAGGTTTAGGTTGGCTGTCAGGAAAAAGCTGTTCACCCAGAGGGTGGCTGGGCTCTGGCACAGGCTCCCCAGGGAAGTGGTCACAGCACCAGCCTGACAGAGCTCAAGAAACAATTCTCTCAGGCACATGGTGACTCTTGGGGTGTCCTGCTCAGGGCCAGCAGTTGGACTTGATGGGCCTGATGGGTCCCTTCCAACTCAGCTTATTCTGTGATTCTCTGTTTCAATGAAATTAAGTCCCCTTCACCAGGGATGAAACAGTGCTCACACAGCTGTTACCTGTAAACTGGAGATCCCCACTGCTGCAATAACTCCAAACATCACAAGGAACATGCCTCCAATGACAGGGATGGGAATGCTGGCAAGCATTGCCCCAGCTTTCCCGAAGATGCCGCTCAGGAGCATGGCACAGGCACCGGCAATGATCACCATCCGACTCCCTACCTGGGCCAAGAGGAAGAGGAGGCAGTCACGCACTGACCGGCAGAGAAGGGCGAGGGCTGGCAGGCTCCAGCGCCAGCCTGCCAGGTAGGTGTTGCAGCTCTGGCCCTAGCACTCCATGGCACGTTCAGGAACAGGTTTGGATACAGCTGCTGGGGAGCTGGGATGCTGACACTGGATGGGAAGCATCAGTATTTGTGCGCCATAAATATTTATCATGAAAGGCACTCTGAGAGCACCACACCTATTTACTTAGTGTTATCCTCTCTCCTACTATTGACAGAATTTCAACAGTTTGCTATGAAACTGAAATAAAAACATTAAGAGCACAGTAATCCCCACTTGTTCTTGCTTGTTCTTGCTTTAGCCTAGAAATATCTTGGCGTACATACAAGCCTGGCATTGCCACCCCACAGCCAGTTCACCGGACAATCCTTCCACCAGGGTTTGGATTGTCATCCAGAAGTGTCCAACAATGATCCCTCCATTCCCTGGAGACCAAGATTTCAGAAACCAGAGCTGGCTGGCTGCTCCACCCTGAGCTCTGGGATCTGATACATCCTTTCTATGGTCAAGAAATAAGAAGTGAGGAAGCTCTATCTCTCATCACTCGTCTATCTTCAGTAAAACCATTTTTTTCTCATTATTTCCCCTAGGAAGAGTCAGGGTGGCCTTTTCTTGGTTGAGCACTACAACAAGGATGGGATGAAGCATCAAGCCATGGCCTTCATTCAGATCTGCTAGAGCATATGAATAGGAAAGAAAAAGAGTATCTGCCAAACAAAGGGTTGAAAGAGATAGTTATATGAAAAGTGAAAAGGAAAGCAGCAACATTTGTTAAACTTCCAAGTCAAGATATGCCTTGCCCACACCAAAACTTGGACTGCCTAAAGAATCATGCTAAACTTACAGTATTGGTGTCAGGGAAACTCTGTAATCCTCTGCAAACACTTTATAATTTAATTAAATATTTTAATCCCTCCCTTTAAATATCTGAAGAATGTCTAATTACAGGACAGGCTTTTTGTGAATGCTTTCAACAAAAACATTCTCAGTAACTAATAGTGTCTCTTTTTAAGTATTTCTTAAACATGTCCCTTTAAAATATTTTAAGTCTTGATTGTGAAAGATAAAGTAAAAAGATTTGGTGTGGAGTTTCGAAACAAAATTATGCATTACCTTCAGGTGCTTCATCGCTTCTTATACTCTTTGCCTTAAAACCTTGGGACACTATTACCATATAAATGTTAATTAATAAAAGCCAACAGATCTATTTGTTTTAGGATTAGAACAAAGATTCAGGGTCTCAATTTGCAAAAATGTTGAATTACCATGGAGCTGGCCTTAAAGGCAAAAGACCTAATCCAGTGCTAGCACTGTGACCATATTCTGCTAAAGCCACTAGTTTAGAGTTTGTTTCAATTATGTCAGGAAAACAATAAAATCAGTTCTCTTTCTTAAGGCTGAAGAAACTGCAGGGTTCCCCACAATATGTGGTGACTCTGAGGCCTTTACCTCTCTTTAAAATCCTCCTTTTCTTGGAAAGGAGTTCTCAGTACTGACATACTGGGCCTGATCAAGCAGTTTAAATATTGGTGCCTGGTGCCATATAAGATGTTGCATTTTGGCAGCTTCTAGCAGCTTCTCCTTGCTTTATCTGTCAACCCCTGTATGTATCTGAGATCTCCAAAGACTTCTTCTCAGGTGGTGCTAGACATATCTGTTTAAGGAGAGGAAACAAGTCCCTTTTATTTCCATTTGTTACGGAAAAATGAATCTTTAGATGTTTCCCATGTAAAAAAAGAAATTAAATCCGCCTTGCACTCTCAGCATCCCTATCTGTCCCAGCCAGAGTGTTTACATTGATTTAAATTGACTGAGATGACACTCTATTTTCAGCTCTTTCAAGTCTGGACAGAGTGAGCAGAGGTGGGATCCAAAGGAAATATCTCTCCTGAATCAGCAAGGATGGCATGTCCTCCTGGAGGACTTAGCATACATTGTGAGACTACGTGTCCTATAATCTGGTAATTATGAATTTGGGCAGCATCCCATACATACAATGCAGGCAGCAAACTACACATCAGGAAAAAATTGGCTCAGGTAGATGGTTAGTATGCACAGACTTCCTAGTGACAATGGACACGTGGTGATAGTCTAAACTGGACTCCACGCAGACATCCAGACAGCCCTTGGTGCTCGAGGCAGCCACCTCAGTCAAACACTAACACTGCAATGTGTGAGAAATGGTTATTGTGAGTGAGATTTATAAAATCCAGTGAAATAAGCAGTATTATAGAGTGGAAGCTGTAAGGAAGCTGCATTTATTTACTGACTCACAGCTCCTTCTGGCATGACATTGCTTATTTGGCAATTATTTGATAATGTTGTCCAGTTAGCAGCTAGATGTCTGTCAGCCTATCCTCTGGCTGCAAAGCTTAGTGAAAATCTTTGATCTGATTGTCAAGCTTATCTCTGGAAATTTCTTTCCCTGATAAGTGCAATTAATATACTCAAGGGACTCACACACAAACCTTTGCTTTCACATTTTATAACCCTGAAGAAATAGTCTACCTTTGACATGATTTACAACTTTGGGTTATAGAAATTGTGCAATTTGAAGCCCTATTAAATATTCACCCTTTCTCTCCTCTCCTCTGCCTCTCGGCACCTGTACAGGTTAGCTCAGATGTAGCATTGTCTCTTCAGCCTTACCTAGGCCGGGTGCCACGAGTGAGTGCACGAATTCCCTATGCAGGCCAGAAGCAGAGAAAGGGAAGCATTGCCCACCTCTGTTAAGTCATTTGTAGTGCTGCTGAGCTGCTCACCAATGTGCCAAGGCACAATTTTCCAGTGTGCCTTTCGGGAGGTGGCCGGAGATCACTCCCCAGGTCCAGCACGCAGCCATGTGCACCGCTCTCCTGTACACACACCCGTGGGGGAGCCCTCTGGCAGGCACCACAGCCACCCTGTGAGCGAGGCTCACCTTGGTGATGCCCAGGGCGCCCACATTCTCGCTGTAGGATGTGGTGCCGCTGCCCGTGCCCCAGGCCCCAGCCAGGAGGCAGCCGATGCCCTCCACGCCGATCCCGCGGCTGATGGCGTGCTTCGGCGGCGGCGGGGCCCCGCACAGGCGGGCACAGGCGTAGTAATCTCCCACGGACTCCAGCATGGAGGAAATCACCCCGGCTAGGATGCCAAAGATCCCAGCCAGGCTCACCGTTGGCGTTCCCCACTGGCCTGCAAGTAAAGAGCTCGGTTAGGTGGAATTTCACGGTTTCATTTGCCCTGGTATCTTCCCGGGGGGAGGAAGAACATCAGGAATGCCTGTGGATGTTCGCCTGATTTTTGACATTTAATCTCCTCCTGGTAGTTGTAAGTGGAGGTGCAAGCAGGAGCAGGCAGGATGGGGAAGGGGAGGCGGTGGTACCTGGGTAAGGCAGCCGAAACCAGGGAGCCTGTGACAGAACGTCCCCACGGGTGTCTGTCCGGGCCGGGTGGCCGTAGGCAGTGGGGGCCGCAGGGAGGACGCTGGTCACTGTCAGCACGTAGCAGAGCAGCCAGCTCAGGGAGAGCCCCAGCAGCACCTGCCCATCACAAGCAGCAGTGGGGTCTGGTTAGGGTATGACTGCATCTTCAGCACGGCTGGGGTGGACAAGGTGGCCCCGCCCGACCCTTTTTCCCCACACACGGAAGGGAAGCAAAGAGGCAGCAGGAGCTCCTGGTGGCCCTCTCTTCTCTCTCTCTCTCCCTCCCTCCCAATGATCAGGGCCATGGGGAGCTTTTTTCCCTCTTCCCCTTACCACACAGGCTCAGCTGGGAAGCACTCACTTATCTGGACACCAGTGGAAAGAGCCCAGGCAGCCCAGGGCAGGTGAGGCCAGTCCCTGTCACAATCCCTGGTATCCAGGAACCCCAACGTACCGGGAAGATCTGGAAGAGGTAGACTGGAGAGAAGTGGCACTTCTTGCCTCTCTGGTAAGATGGCAATGGCACAGCAACATCTTTCAAGTACTGAGAGAACAGAACTATGAAAAAAATAGTCCTAGAAGGAGGGAAAATGAGACCATAAACAAAGTGGGTGCCCAGCTGCCCACCTTTCCCCGCATTAAGTGAAGACTTGCTACCCAAGAACCCAGGACTCCAGAGGACCCATAAAAACAGGCTCTCAGCAGCAGAGGGTGGCTCCCCACTCCACCAAGCCAGAGGTGGAACAAGCATTCCATCATAATCTACTGATAGCTCCGCATATTTGCAAATAACTCTTTTATCCTTATTGTTTCAACACTGACACCCCAGATAGTGCATCTGTGAGTATGACACAGTTGCAGAAAGGTTAAAAATGCCTCCTTAAGTAAAAGAAAGACCTGACAGACATGCAAGGTTCAGGTTCTCCCTGTGTAATTCAGATATACTAGAAATACAGGATTTATTGTTTCCTGATTTCAGGTTTACCTATGCTGCTCTTCAAGGGGCAAAAAGCTCCTGTAACACAGAGTAAAAGAAGAGGATTTGGTTTGGCTGTGCCAGTCCCTGTTTTGAAAGAAAAAAACATGGTGGGACTGTGGGGCTGCCCATGGTGCCCACAGGGCCCTCCCAGCCAGCCAAGAAGGGGAGAGCACTCTGGCACTCTGGCTCTCTGTCTGCGAGGGCCGCGCGACGGAGGGGCCCTCCACGGCAGGGGTGCTCCCGTGTGTCCCTGGCAGCACCCGGGGCTCGTGCTGGTGGAAGTAACTGCAGGTGCAGCTCCTCTCCCATCCCTTGTATAGGACACACCTGTGAACAGCAGCACATCTGGGTGCACTCACAGCCTGCCCTCCATGTGCCTTTTGCCCAGAGAGGCCAACCAGATGAAGCTGGAGGCTACCACATGTGGAGAGAGGGCATCCCGCTTTGACTGCTGAGCTGGTAGAAGACCATGGACATTTCCTGTGTTAGCCAGGCCTCTGAAGGGCTCCTCATTATTTTATAACAAATCTAAATTTTATACATTGAGTGAGTTAACCTGGATAGGATTTGGTGAGAAATCAATTGCACCAGGTGAAGTGCACTGACTTCACTGAAAACTGGTAGTTTTCCCCATGTGAAAAAGTGAAAAACTGTAGATGCAATAGTCAGGGACGGGCAGAATTCCAACAGTGCAAAGAAAACTCTGTCCTCACTTCTCTGCAAAGACACTCCATGACATACACAATTCAAAGCACTGGATGACTGGAGGAGAAAGTCTGAGGAGGAATTGGTTTCCATTCGTGGTTTCTAATGCTACAGAGTCCAGGCAGACTGTGTGAGTGCACATTTTGTGCATTTGCATGAACAAAGGTGCTCAGCAGCCTTATGACTCACCACAGAACCCTCACCTGTCTCAGGGAGGTGTCACTGCTTATTATTCATGTTGCCTGACACATTCTATTAACAAACTCTGTTTTCAGTGTATAGTTCTACATAACTTTACCCATTCAGAATGAAAATTTCCATGGAAAATGTCTGCCTCAGGGCAAATATTTTTTGAAAAATATATATCAAACCTATTTCAAAGAGTGATGTTCAGGAAATAGACATAGCATATAGCCTGAATTGAAAAGGTCATTTTGCCTTAAGCAGTGACAAGATCTCCTTATGACCTGGAGCAGAAATTTGAGATTTAGTAGAACTCGTTCTTTGGGGCAAAGGATATTGTTGTTTCTCACAAAAATCTGCTCAGGTATGCTCAGTCTGCAAAAATGACTCCAGGTTCCAGGTCAGCAGAAACATCTCAGGCTTTCACATTTGCAGACCATAAAGATTCTGAGCCTTCTGAGTATGTCCAGGCCTTGCCCAGTGATAAACTCTATGTGCATCACCAGAGAGTAAGGCACCACACACTAGAGAAGTTTCTTGAGGCAACACTGGGGATCTTCCATCACAAGAGCTCTGGGATGTAGTGGGGCTGAAAAGCAGGCCTGAGACAACATGGCTCATGCCTTCCTCTTTCTACATCCTTGCTTTCCCTCTTTCACTAACAACACCCATGGAGTATGGAGAAGGCAGCAAAAGAGGACACATCTGGGATGGCTCAGAGCACAATGATCAGGCTGGGGCTAAGGTGTCTGAGTCAGGAAAAAAAGGATTTGGATTATCATGGGTTGAAGAAGGGACAGAAATAAACAGGACAGAAAGGTGATTTGGGCTGAGAGCAGGGACACAGGCTGAAGGACTGGGACCCCATTAATGGAGTGGCACAGTTGAGCAAAGAGGTCAAGCATGAGTCTGAGGTTAGGAGCTAGTGGCTGGAGAAGAGCAGCAGAGAAAGGAGATAGTCCAGGCAAGGACATACAGTTTGAAGAGAAAAATTCACATTTGCTAAGCTAAGGGGTTAGGACAGATCACCAGAGCTGGAGAACAGGACAGCAAGCCAGGAATATGATGGGAGAAACAATGGTGAAAAGACAGCTGGGTTTTAAGCAGAGTTTGGAATTGTATGGGGTGCTGGTGGAAGAGACCAGCTAGGTGAGGAACTGGGGAAGGAGAAGAGAGGTGGCTTTTGGGTTCTGGGAGGGCAGGTGCAGGGAGGAGGAGAGACCAGGATAGAAGTGTACTGGAGCATGTCCACACAACATGCTGTCTTCCAAGGGCTACAGTCAAGCCTGTGTCCCAAGTCTCCAAAATCAGTTCTGAAACCACCAGCAAATAATGGGAACCCATAGAGAGGTTAAGAGCCTACTCCTCTTGCATGCTATCCCATGCTGAAGTCTACATTAGGGAGCTGAAGGTGCCAAGTCTGCAAGGCAACCATGCAGTGGCATTTTTCCTTTTTAGTTCATTTCTGAAATACCAAGGAAATTTTGCCACAGTCTACATTCATGCACGAGGTCAGGCACACAAATGTCCCTGAAAGAGCACTGACTGCTGCAAAGCTACATGTGTAAATAGACCTTTCCAGACCCCCTCAGGCCCTCTCTGAAGAGAACAATTCCTCCTATTCATGTGAAGACAATACATAAAGCACCAGCTATTTCAACATAGAATACCTGAGTGCTCAACTTTGTCATTTTAGGAATGTCTTTTAAATAATGGGTGTGTAAGACAGTGTGTGTACATAGCTGTGAGGAGACTGCACACACATGAGAAAGGCTTGTATCTCTACTGACCTATGTACTTCGGATTTTTACAAAAATCGGGTTTTTAAACTCATTTTTGGGTTTTGCTCTGTTGCTGAGGGCTTTAGCCTCCTGGTAGTTGGAGGAGAATGACTGTCACATGGCTGCCTTGCACAAGCCTGTCACATGTTGGTGCTCAGCAAATAAACTTTGAACCCAGGGGATCTCTGCTACAGACTGTGACACTTGGTTTCATATTAGAGGCAGGTGATTTGTGTACTCTGAGCTTTCCCACAGAGATGTGAGACTTACATGAATGCTATGCCCCAGTGCTGCCCAGCCATATCCCCAGCCGACTCAAACAGAGGCAGTGCAACCAAGGTGATGGTGGGGGCAATTGTCAGGGGGCCGATGAACCTCATCAGAAATCCAATCAGGCCAGAAAATCCAACGAAGATTTGAAAGCAAGAAGCTACAATGATAGTTCCTTGCACCTGGAAAAATGGAGGATGAAAACAGAGGTTGGAAGGAGCTCCAGCTGTTGAGCCTTTTCTTCATGCCAGTGCAAATCCAGTGTGAGAGCCAGGCTCAGTCTCCAGTGACAGACTGGCATAGAGGCCTCCTGCTGACAACAGTAAAACCTGCCTGAGAATTACATGTGGGAAGGACCACCAAAGCAGCAGCACAGCAACTCCCCCCTTGGCTGATGGATTTAGTCCTCACCAGGGTTAATTTTGTTCCAGAGATCACCTCCTCCCTGTCCTCTTGGGCCACCCAAGCATGCATCACCTGCCCTGCACTCTCCTGACTGATCCCCCAAGACAGGGGAAAAGCTCTTGCCCCAAAAACAGGAGCAGGGCCACGGTCTTTACTGATCTCCCTTTTGGGAAGGGCTTGGGTCTCTTCAGCACACTGATGGGGCAAGTGACTCATCACAGCCTCTTTTTATTCCTGTGTATCAGTTTCACTCTGGGAACATATTTATGACCCTGAACTTCCCTGTGTTTGACAATCACTGCCAAGGAGCCAGCAATTACATTCTGAAGTGCTGCTCGCCTCAGTGTCAGCTTCAGGCAGGGGTGAGGCTGCTCTCTGCCTTCTCAGATTTGGTGACAAGCCCAGGCTGGAATCTGTGTAGTGCTGAGCACCTTCCTTCCCCCAGCTCCAAATGGAAGAGAAACACAGGGGCTGGGTGAATGACCCAGGCTGAAAGGAGATGTCAGCAGTGCCCAGTGTATTCATGTGTATCAGCAGAGAGCAACCTGTGCTGGACAGCAAATCCCTGGTGAGCTTTCAACACTTCCCAAGTGGTTTGGAAAACACACCAACAAATGGATCAACAGAGGGAAATTTAGTCACGTGCTGTGATAAAAGCAATCAATGTAGAGTAAGGCAGTGAGACCCCTGGCCTTTCATCCTCCCTTCTGATTACCTAAAAATGCCCTTTTCCTTAATATTTACAGTAGGTTTTGCCTTGTATTTTTTTACTAGGTTTCCTGTGCTTAGACAGGGTTCTTTCCTTGGAAATATTTTCCCTCCCTTTCTTCTTCTAGGCTAACCATGCTTTATAGAGAAGGGATCTGACTGGACCGTGGACACTTTGCGGGGGCCATGAATCACATGAGGAGGTCTGTCCCCTGTTCAGCAGCAGTGAAGCATCTGCTTTTTTGATAAAGAATAGATGCTTACGAAGCTGCAACAGCATGAAGGCCAAGATTAATTAGGAGTAGAAGTTTCTCCAGCTGTGATGGCCATGACATGGTCAGACACTTTACTGTAAGCTAACAGCCCTGATACAGAGCAGGTGCCACTGAAAATGCAATATACCTCTCGCATCCGTGTCTGCCAGACTTGGATGAATTCTGGTGAAGAGGCATTCACCAGGGTGGCATTCTGTGTCCAGGCAGGGCACTTCCAGCTGGGGAGAGACAGCATTGCCAAGGTGGGGGTCAGGAATGTGAAAGTCCCTCCTTGAATAATAGGCAGCCTGGAAGGAAAGCAGAGGGAAAAAATGACAAGTGAGAGTGCTAGAAACTCTGCTCCATAAGGGTGAGAGAAAGGAAAGCAAAATAAATTTAAAAATCAGTCTGCCCATGGCTTCTGACAGTATCTTTTGAATTGTTGTGGCAGGTCATGGTCACTGAGCATGGGTAGGAATTGCTGCCCATTGCATGCAAGAGCAATGACATGAGGCAAGAGCTGAGGTTCAAATACCAGCAGTGGAGGGGCATATCAGTGCTACAGTCCAACCCTGCTACCCCATGTTAAGCAAAAAGTACTGCTTCTAATGGCTGGTGAGACCACAGACCTGCAGAGTAGGAAAAATCTGGTGGAGGGAAGAAGACCAAGGGAGAAAAGATGGTGAGATGCTGAAGAAAAGCTCAGTGTCAATCTTGCCAGTATCCAGTTGCTTCCTCTGTCCCCTTTGGCTGCTTTGGTTTTGTTCACAATGTGCTCATGCACACAAGGACATGCACTAACTACTCTCCATGTCACAACGATCCTGTCTGAGGGTGATAGAAAATATGACTTGGCTTTTAGTACACCGAGTTTTAATGCCAATTCCTCTTCTGCATTTCCACTGAAACTAGAAAGGAAACCTGCATGGAGGGGTCTATGGGCACTGACTGGGTGAGACCTTGGCTCTCCCCCCACACCACATACCTCTTGGTTTAGCGTATCTCTCCCTCTGGGAATCCCTCAGGTTAGCAAGGAGCTTGCATCTCCAGAGGAGTTCAGCACTGGCTTCATGCAGAGATTTATACAGCAGAGCAATGCTCCTTTGAGCTACACCAGCCACTTTTTCCATGCTTAAAAAATGAAGACAGAGACCTAAAAGGCCTGACTGGCTCCTCAAAGTCCCACATAAACCCCCATTGCAGTGCAAGTTTTTTTTAACCATTCCTCTAGTATGCTTGAAAAATCCTAAGCTGCCTGAGGGTGGGCACAGCATCCCTGAAACAGCCAAGGGAAACCTCCAAGGAGCCTCTGTTTCCTCCCTTTAGGAAGCACCCCTAGGAGGAACCCCCAAAGCAACCTCTCCTTGTGCCAGGAGCTCCCATGGCACCTGTTCAGAAAAGCCATGGGACAGCAATTCAGGTGACTGCTTTTGCAGAGCACAGCTTTCCCTGCAACAGAGGCATTTCTACCATTCCTGAAATAAGAGATGGCACAGCTGTAACAGACCATGCCTCTGTCACCTAAACCAAATATTTATACTAGTCATGCACAACTGAAGCACTGTCAAAGATTTGAAACAATTTTGCTGGGCAAGGCACAAAAAACAAACAAAAAGAAACAGAGAAGGCCCAGGGCTATGACTTAGAATCTAACAATAGATTTATAGTTCCTGCTGTGTTGGCCTGTAAGGTATTTCACAGCCAGTGTTGGCATGGGTGGGCTCAGAGGAAAATGGGGTGCCAAGGTGATGCTTATGGGGCACACTGAACTCTTTCCTGTGGGGTTTGCAAGAGGGAAAGCTGCAGAAATAGGGAAGGCAATATTATGTTTTGATAATCAGTACACAATGTCCAAGCATTTACTAAGCAGGACTCACCATAACAGCAAATGACCTGTGTCTCCCCTCAGGAGCCTCTGATAGTGTCTCCAGTGACTGTCTGGAACCCACTGCTGCTTTTTCATGCTGTGTAACATGACTGAGCTGCAGGTTGCAGTGGGTCAGCTTTTCCCTTGGCTATTGCTTCATGAATGTCCTCATGCCTTATAGCTGGGGTCAGCAACAAGGCAATTGCACCCTCAGCATGGCAAAAGCCATTCAAGTTTATCCCATGGGAACAAGTCCTTACCACTTAATTTGATTTGTTGTATCTCAATTAGCTATTCAGCCATGGGAGAGAGAGGCTCTCTGCTACTCTTAATCCCCAGCTAACAGAGAGTAGGGGACATTACAGCTCTCAGGAATTCACCGAGGCATTTGGAGGGTGCCTGGGAGGACTCAGAATGACTGAATTGCACCAGCAGTGATGGTCAGATGGTCACGCACTCCAGCCTGAATTTAGCTGAAAAACCAGTTTCTCTGTTTTTTGTGGTCAAGGTACTCCTCCTTCGTCCACTAATCCTGTAAGAATGCAGGAGAAGGAGAGCACTTTTCAGGAAGTTTGTCTACAGAAACTTCTTAAGATTAAGAGAGATAGAAAAGTTTCAGTAGTGAATGAAGCAGGAGGAGGAAAAACATTTTGTAGAGCTGGCAGTTGACCAGTGATTAACCAGAGTCCCTCAGATTCAGAAGCCAAAGAATGTGTAACTTTTGTCTTTGAAGCAAAAAACATGGGTTCCTGCCATAGTGGAGGAAAAAACAGCCTGTGGAAAGAGAGAGACAGCCCAGAGTTATGACAAGGGGAATAGAAGAAATTTTTCAAAGTCAGCAAAGATACATGGTCTTTCTGGAAAGGGGGAGTACTTGCAGTCATGTCTCTCACATCTTTTTCTGGGTACTGAATGGCAACTCCATGCTCATCTCACTGCTGACTGCTCATCAGCAAAAGATTTACCTTTTATGCCACAAATCCCTGAGCATGGGAAGCGGCACTACATAACAGGACGTGCTGCTGAACTCTTCCCTGAGTCCCTAAGTGGTGGCAGAGGGACTTCAGCCCTAGAGTTTCCTGCAGAATCTGTGCTCTCTTGACCCTAGGTCCAAACCAGAAGGCTCCTGCCTCAGCTGGAGGATCCCCGGAGCAAGGAGCAAGCAGGTACTTTTTACTGCCTGTTGCAATGCTCTATTATTGCGAGGATAGATTCCTTATAAGCCCAACAAAAGGTATATGAAGTATCAGGAGATGCAAAATTTGGAACAGCAAGGTAGCCCTGCAAAGCTCTCAGCAGTTTCAGGGTGCTTTGGCGTGGACCCTGATTGCCCAAGGGTAACAAATGACTCTCACTGATAAGCTCTAAAACAGGGTGGTGGCCTAGCACACAGTAATTGCTCACATTCCCAGTTCTTGCATTTGGCCTACCTTACTCCAAAGAGGACTTGCAGCAGGGTGCAAATTCCTGAGACAAAGAAGATGGTGCTGATCAGGTGGCTCTGGGTCAGTAGGTCATGCTGGAGGCAAAGCCCTTTGGAGAGGATCAGCGGGATGGCTACAAGACCTCCCATGGCTGTCAAGAAGTGCTAGGAGCCACAGAGAAAGACTGGGTGAAGGAGGACACAGAACTGGCTCTATGTTATTACCATGCTGTTGAGAGAACTCACAGATTTTTGCTTGGGCAATACTAGCATTATCCATTCTCTCTCCTTTTTTTTGGCAGCTTTAATGCTCTGTTAGGGGCTGTTCACAAGCACATACAAGAATTGCAATGCACCCACTGAAATGTCTCCTCCTTTACATGTCCAAAGACCTTCTGTAGTGTTCTGGACTTCCCAGGCCACTGCCAGACACAACCAGTTTATCCCCAGCACTTGCAGACAAGCTTTTGTTTGACATACTTTTCCAGGAAGCTGGGGACCTCCCAAGGTACAGGGAGAGAGCAATCAGGCAAAGTGAATGCAAATATTCCAGTCCATCTTATTTGCAGCACAAAGGATGACATAAAAAGTTGGCATATTGGAGCTACACATTTTTTGCCATCAGTAGCTTTTCTCACACAATGCACTTATGGATAACTATAAAAAGTGAGAGCCAAAGAATGAAGAATTGGGCATTGTATTTGTCAGAAGAGTCACAGACATATTTTTACAATGACCTGTAGTTAATGACTAAATCTGAAAATAATTTTTAAAACTCTTTTTGTTTTAATTATTAACTTTTGTTGTTCACTCTCACTTTGGAGCACAGGACTGCAGTGGTGGAACTGGTGGCACTCAGAAACACAGTTTATTCATTACAGGCATGTTTTATTAAAATTATGATGCAGATGTGTTGAGTTGATACACTCTAAATTTCCATTTAAGGAAACAAAGTGCAAAATTCCACCAACCTCCAAGCACAGTCCATCATTATCTTAATGACTCTGAGGTCTCTTTTCCCACAGGCTCCCTACCCAGCATGGCATTGGTGGCACTGGGTCATTTAACACACCTGGGCACAGACACCAGCCAAAACAGTGTTTGCCCTGCTGCTGAGTTTTTGTTGCTGTGGGAAAGCAGAAGTTCAGAAAACCCTTACACATCTGGCTACCTCCAGCCAAGGTACCCAACGTGTTCTCATTAACTATTTGACCCCAACGCCAGGACTCTGCCCGACCATTTGCACTACAAAGGGTGCAATGTAGCTGTGGGCATGATGGTAATAGTCAGTGCTCAGGATGTGGACCAAAGGACTTGAGCTCACTAAGATCCAGCCTCAGAGCTCCATTCAAGCCCTGTTGAAGTAAAACAGTCCCAAATTCAGTTTCAATTAACTGGCTGAACAGCCATGTAACTCACCTACCCCCAGCCTCCACCTGCTTTCCCATCTCACCTGAATGCCCAGCAGGATGCACAGATACCAGGGAGGCACATCTGTGACAGTGTAGCCAAGCTTGGTCCCACTGTGGACAGTGCCCCCACTTTCCTCTGGGCCCCAGGCAGCACAAGCTGGTGAGGAATGGCAGTGGCTCCCATGTTCACCCTGGACAACAGGAGAGACGCTTTGTTAGCCACAGCCTGGCCCTGCAGATGCCCAGCAGCTGCCTCTTTTGCAGCCACATTCCACATCTGGCAGGAATAGCTCCTGTGTAGCATTCAACAATGCCACAATATTAAAAAAAAAAAAAAAAAAAACAAAAAAAAAAAACACCAACCCAAGGAAAAAAACCCAAGGAGGGGAAATTAAAACAGAGGCACAAAACCCATATGGAAAATTTCTGTATGTGCTGGTGTATCTAGGCCTGAAGAAACATTAGAGAGTGTCTCAATCTCAAAGGGACATCCAGATAAACTGCATTAATATCATTAAAATCTAGTTAAGGATGAAGAAACTGCAAGCAGAAGCAAGCAAGAGTGGACTTAGCAGTGAAAGCTGCACTGTCCTCTGGTCTCTCTCTCCTGGCAATTCCACCCAAACAGTATTTTTGATAAAATATGCTAAAACACCTGGCTGCCACAAATTACTGAGTAGAAGCATGGTTTATATTTAATTTCCTTGGTCTTCTCTTTTAATCTCCTTATGCTCACATTTACCAGTGTTCTGCCTTTTGTCCTACTAGAAAACCCTGTTCCTAGAGAGGAGCTGGGTGAAACACAGGGACACCAGTAGATGGCAAATCCCAGCATCCATGCCAAAGGAGCTGGCTGAAACTGCTACCCAGGAAAGCTCGGGTCTCCCCCCAAGCAGCCAGAAGCCCCAGGGCTTCCCAGGTAGCTGTACGCCTTTCAGAGTTTATGTATATAAAGATGCATTTTGCCAAGGAAAGCAAAGTAGTGCTTTGCTTCATTTGCCACAGCTTTTAAGCTGAGCAAATTCTCCTGGTTGTCCGTGCCTCCTTCCAGCCCACTCTGACCCCTGTGCGCGCACACACACACACACACACACACACAGGGTGGAGGGAGGCTGCCTGGGAAACCACAACACTTAGAGCCAGATGCAAAAGCCAATTAAGATCCCAAAGCATTTGTTTCATCAGCCCATCTCCAGCCAGCAAGTCCTCAGCACCCTGGCAGCAGAAGGCTTTTCTGGGCTGATGCCCTGCTCTGTCAGGCAGGGACAGAAACCTGCTGTTTGGAGAAGCTTAATCAGTTTGTCTGCACCAAACTTTTTTTTTTTTTATCCTCCAAGTTCTGCAGGAGCCTGAAGACACCAAAATACCCAACACAACAGCAAAGTGTCTGCAGTAACACTCCTGGCCGACCCACTGATGAAGGCAAACAGGTAGTGCTGTGGTCAGGAACAAAGATAAAAAATTAATGTTGCATTCTGTTATAAATTTTGCAGGTGTGGCAGATTATTACCAAAATAATTTGCCTGAAACCTGCAGGTTTGCATTCTCTTGGCTGAGTCTCCAAAGTCCCATTTTAGGTCATGCTGTTGAAAACAGGCCATCCCTAAGGCCCAGACCCTGATATTGTTATTGATCTGAACTGTTGTGTGAGGGGTGGGGAACTCAGGTTGTAAGGGTATAATTGCTCATGAATTTCTTTGTTCACGGTCTCTCCCCAGTGGCACCCAGCTCAAGCTGTTTCTACTGCAGTACCACTCAAACTACCTTAACTTAAAGCCCAAGACTCTGCTACAGGATACCTACGATGGAGAAGCCTCTTTAGCAAACACAGCGTATTTATCGAGCCTAGGCAAACTGGGAGCATTACAGGTACTTCAAAATAGATAGGTGAAGGCAAGTTCATTCAAACTGGACTCGGGCATGAACTTCAAGAGCAAAAGGTGTTCCTTAATAACTCCCTATGCAGACATTTTCATTTCAGAACAAGAGAGCCTGAGCCATGGATTAACAAATGTACAGCAAAGTACTTAAGACTGCCCAAGCATGGAGTAATTTGGGGACAACTACTCCTGAATAACACCACGGGTAGACAAATGCTAAGCTAGGCAGACAGCAGTAAGCTCCTTTCTTTTCATTGCAATTTTCCCTGTGTTAACCAGGAGGCATATTCCAGCCAGGCAGAGCCTGTGCCAGTTACAGCCCCGCATGATCATCACATGAGTGCCTGACCCTCCCCAGGAGCTGGAGGGGAGTGAGCAGGGCTCATCAGGAAAGGGATGGAGTGGAGATAACAGGATGAGACAGGAGCAGAGGCACTGGACTCAGACTGAAATGCAGGAGGTACCTTCTTAAAATCTGAAAACATTTCTTTGCTGTGAGAGTGACCAAGCACTGCACAGGTTGCCTAGAGAGGTTCTGGATTCTCCATCGTTAGAGATAGTAAAAAACTGTCTAGACACAGTTGTAGGCAGCTGGCTCTGGACAACTCTGCTTGAGCAGGGGTTTGGAGAAGGTGACCTCCAGAGCTGCGTTCCTACTTCAGCCAGCCTGTGAGGCTGAGATGCTGGCAGGAGGACAAGGCAGGAGCAGTCTGGAGCAGAGAAGGGGGTTCTCAGCCCAGCTTCTCCCATGAATCCAGGGGACCAGTACACCTTCCATGTACCTCAGGCTCCAGACACAGCACGAGGGCCCTCAATCGCATCATAAATAAGTGTATCAGGAAGGAGTCAGGAACTGAACTGCTTGAACGACAGGTGAAAGACCTTTGTCTTCTACCTTCTTTAGGGTGATTAAACCATAAGAATTCACAAGTCTGATATGTGTTATGGCAGAACAAGTTAAAATGGGGAGCCTGTTAAAAATAATGAAAGAAAACAGACTGACTCTGAGCACTTCCCTGAGGCTCTGCCCACAGCTGGCACAGCACCTCCACTGCACATAGCAAGCTCACCCAGAGCTACCCCAAAAATGTGGGACTTGTACACTAGGAGGTTAAATGCTTCCTCCAAGGTAGCACAGACAGTGGTCTGTACCAAGGTAGCAAGCAATATGTTTGCAGGACCCCACCCCATCACACCTGCTGACAGAAAATTAGCAAAGTTTTTAGTTTTTTCTAATGGAGGTGAGCCCTGCTGTGGGATTGGAAGGGGGCTGTCATGTCCCAGGACCTTGCCCATGGCTGTTATAGCTAGCAGCATTCTCAGGGTACCACATACCCCTGGACTGGCACATCATTTACAGCTTTTACTACACTTCTATAATTCTTCAGGGTGCCCTCCTCAGCTGACACCCAAACCCCTTCTTCACCCACCTTTCTAACAATTCACCTCACTGGAAATAGGTCCAAAAGACAAAGAAACACAGTCTTTACTAGGCTAAATTTCTATTGTAATTTTTCTAATTAATACATAAAATGCTTTAGCCAGGAACACAGCCACAAGCTCACCTGCTTTTCGGTACAGATACACTTGCGCCGCCATTCATCTACATTATCATTTCAGAAATAGTGGAAAGAAAAGAAGTTAAAAGGGTGCCAGAGAGTAGAAAGTATGCTGAGTCTGCAGCAGCAGCAGGGGCTGTAGTGAGGAAATCATTCCTCAGATTCTTGTCGATAAGAGCCGAGACAGAAGTTTAGCACACACCAGAATCATTGCAGCAGCCCAAGCCCCCAGCTTTCCTCTTCTCCTCCTTCCAAAGGGTTTGCACCTGTTTATGCAAGAATTACCCTTCAGAGAGCAGACTCACCACAAAGCTGGGGTTATCTAGCCCGTTGAGATCTTTGTCTGAAGAGGGGGTCATGCCTTCCTTCTTGCCTTCACCGACTGCCTTGAAAAAGAAACAGTCAGAATAGGAAAGCCTCCCAAACTCCCACTCCTTTCAGTCAAAACAGCCCTCAAGAAACGGGGTGAGAAGATGCGGTAGCTGGATTTCAGGAGCCAAACAGCACTCAGTCCTAGCTATTCATGTGAGCTGCATTGCAGAAGCATTTCCTTTTCTTTGGCTTATATAAGTGACTCCTTTTGTCCAGCTGATTAGAGGACCGGCATTCAAATCAAACTGGAAAGCAGCCCTTCCCTGGAATGAGAGAATCAATAACTGACGACAGAAAAAACTTCATCCATAGGTAAGGACGCTGGAGGATATCAGAGAGGCATCCCACACAGCCTTGGAAATTGTTGCTTCATTACTGTTTCAACATCACTTGTATTTTTTGTGTGGGTTGGGCTTGTTTGAAGATCTTTGTTGTCATCTTTGGGACATTCAATTACTAGATAGTTTCACTTATTTCATATGTAAACTACTGTGTATTTTGGCTTAGGTACAAACATTGTCATCTTGTAGGATACTCCTATTACAGCCTGAAAAGAATGAAGCTTTTACTGTGAATTTATTTATGGCAGCAACCAGTGACCAAGTGTTGACATATATTAGTTGTTTAGCTTAAATAAATTTTAAATAGAAGGAGTCACAGTTGTAATATTACGTGATTTAGAATACTGTTTGCTTATCTTTTACTTGCTTAGCACGAGCAGCTGGATTTCCTGAAGCCTTGAGTCCACAAGCTGTGGACTTTCACAGAGATATGCTTTTGGCTGAAATGCAGTTAATTTTCCTAGTAACTGGTACAGTGCTGTGTTTTGTCTTTAGTATGAGAAGAATATTGATA
Source organism: Promerops cafer (assembly GCA_013398275.1). Classification (NCBI taxonomy): domain Eukaryota; kingdom Metazoa; phylum Chordata; class Aves; order Passeriformes; family Nectariniidae; genus Promerops; species Promerops cafer. The sequence continues at coordinate 3,825,037 of VZSE01007196.1, read as the reverse complement.
ATACACTGATTATTTAGTTGTAATATTTATCCTGAGTCTAACACTTTTTTAGTTCCCCATGGTCTGCCAGTGAACAGGTGCACAAGAAGCGCAAAACAGAAGATAAGGATGCTACAACCATCAACTCAATAAAATAAGGCAATGGCCTGCCTGCATGAAGACAGAGAAAGAGTCCAATTAGATATTAGAAGACCCAGACCAAAAATCACCATTGGACTAAAAAACAGGAAGGGCAGGTGTGTAATCTTAAGCATAACTGCCTGGGGATTTCTTTGTTCATGGTCCCTCTCCGAAGGCATTCAGCTCAAGCTGACGTGCTGCTATTAAATTCTTTATTTTTATAAATTCTGATGCCTGAGACTGTTGTAGGAAACCTATGGTTGAGCCCAAATGAGGAGGAAGTGCACCCGAGAGGGTGTGTGTGTGTGAGTGAGGAAAGGAACACCCACTGGCTCATGGAGCTGCTTACTGTGAAGGGATTTTGGTCTCTGCTGTTATAGTCTGGGGCAGGGGTGTGTGGGTGTGGGTGCGGCTCCTGGAACACTAAGGCAGAAGCTTCTCCTTTCACACAAGTCATCAGAACATGACACCAAACAGGTATAGAAAACCTAAGACTGAAAAAAGATGATTTCAGGTCATCTGATAATCCCCATACAGCTAAGCATCCTAGCTCACGACCATCAGATGGCCCAAAGCATAGTTACCCTTGTCTTAACAAGTAGCTAATGGTGTTAATGCTCCATCAAACCATTCCAGCCACCTCACCCCACCCTACTTAGATTAAATTCTATTTAATTCAATGGCTTCCTAAGGCTTTCTGAGCTTCCCAGACCAATTGCAAAGAACTCCTTCAGAGAGGGGCATGTTATCACCTACACTTAGTGACCAGCCACTGGCAATATCTCCTGATTTCCCTGAAGGATGCAGTGGAACTGAAATAAACTCCAGTCCCTATTCCATCTGTAGAGCTTTGGTATTCTCAGATCTCCTCTTGAGACCAGGACTGCATTACAAGATAGAACAACATCGCCCTAAGCACTATTAGTGAAATTACATCCTGCTGGGCAGATAAATTCTAAGACATCAAAATCATTGAATCATAGGATGGTTTGCATTAGAAGAGACCTGGAAGATCATAGACTCAGAATGGGCTGGGTTGGAAGGGACCTTAAAGATCATTGAGTTCTAGACTAGAATGGCACAATATTCCTCTGGGGCTGGTCTATCTTCTCAGTAAATTTTTATTTTTATAAAAAAAGTCTCCTACCTGCTAATTTCAGCCCAGCATCTGTTCAATGACTCCTCAGTCCTGTCATAACCTTGTTTTCAGATGAGACCCAGGCATTCAGTAACTAGGGCTTCTTAAACAATTTAAATTTGCTTAACATCCAAAAGGCATGGGTGTATAACAACACCTTTTTCACCTAGACTACCATGTGAAACTGCCCACACAAATAGTATTAAGTGAACAGGATAAGAAGAATAAAGTAATAATAACAACAACAATCCTTTTCCTCAAAAAAGCTGGGCAGAAAACCAGTTTGCCCCCCTGGGAAATCCTGCAGTGCAAAAAATGCACTTTTTAGAGTACCAAGGGATCATAGATTTTAATAAAAAACACGAGAAGTAAGTCCTACATAGCCAAAAGCCTGAACATTAGAGTAAGCCTGTTAGGAAGGAAGAGTTTAACAGTACCAGCCTCTGGCCAACAGAAGGTTAATAACCTGGAATCTAGATGAAGGTTGTGAAATAGCACAATGTATATGTCAAAGTAGAAATTTATGTGGTCCGTGGAAAATGGCCCAGGCTGGAATAGCCTGCCTTTGGAAATAACCAAGAAAAGTAGGAAGTCTCTGTGTACATGCAAATATTTGTATACATAATGTATACATGCATATTTATGTGCATATTTAAGTATATATAACAGGATTATCAATAAATTACTAAATTGTGAGTTTTTTCAGAACAAGGAATTATTCAATTAGCAAAAAAGCATGTTTGAACAGCAATGTTGTGAACTACTGATTATTGATGACAGTCGATTATACAAATGACTTAAGTATAAATCGGCAGGTACAGACCTTTTCAAGTTACTCATAATGTTTTAGGAAAGAAAACAAAAAAATATAATACAGATTGCCTTTAGACTTGTGTATCTGGCATATCTCTTGCTATCAGTCAAGTGACCTGGCCAGCTGCTCACAACAGTAAAAGGCTGGCTCAGTTTATGCCCCTGAGTGGGGCATAACTCCAACTTTATGCCTCTGCAATGCAAGAACTGATACAGGAGATCCCTTTGCCTTCAGTGAGTATCTCCATAACTTCCAGTGCACCTTAAAACTGGAGTCCCAAGTGGGATAGATTCACAGATTCACAGAATATTCTGAATTAGAAGGGACCCACAAGCATCATCGAGTCCAACTCTTAAGTAAATGGCCCATACAGGGATTGAACCCACAGCCTGGTGTTATTAGCACCATATTCTTTCCCAAGTTATGAACCAACCAAGAGTGACTGGCACAGATGAAGATATCTAAAGCTGAATAAGAGGCATCCCTCCATGTAGGGCTGTGCACACGTAATCTGGGGAGGTGCAGATTTGCTGAGTTGTGCCAAGCTCCTTGCTGAGAGGGCACATTCATCCACGGTGCTCTCACAAACCTGTGGCACTGAATCCCAGCTACAGGGGTTGAATAAAGATGCGTTTAAGGGGAACTCAGGGCTATGAAATAAAAGCGGTGCAGTATAGAAGAGGCAGGTCATGGAGACTTTGTGCAAAAAACCCCAACAAAACACCAAATACTGCGATCATCTTTCTGGAGAACAGCTTGTTCTTCCACAGCTCTAGCCCTGGTTGGTTTGGATGAAGGATGGACTAGCAAGAGAACTAAGCAAGAGACTTGCAATTACTAATTTAGTTACAAAACACCTCTATGTCCTCCTGTCTGCAAAACCTTCTGCAAGCAAAGAGAATCACCCACGGTCACTGACTTGAAATTAGTAGCTGTATGTTCATTGAATCATAGAGTAGTTTGAGTCGGAAGGGACCTTAAGTGTCACCTAGTTCCAAGCCCCCTGCCATGGACAGGGACACCTTTCACTAGATCAGGCTGCTTCAAACCCCATGGACCTGGCCTTGAACACTTCCTGTGACGGAGCATTCACAATTTTTCTGGGCATCCACAACTTCTCTGTAGTTCAGAATTCAGTAGTGGCAGTGCGGGAGAGGGACACTTTTGCAGAGGGAAGGTTTAAAAGGTTCAAAGGGGCACAAGAGAAGGTAGGGGAAAATGCCACTGTGGTTCAGGAAAGCTTTACCCCTCAGTGCATCCCCTCAGCCAGCAGGGAGATCTGAGTGCAAACACAAGAGCCACTTGAGCCAGCTTTGAAAACCATCAGCTGAGCATTGCTTTGCAGGCTGCTGTGATGGCAAAGCAGCTCTTGAAGGAGATCACCCACAGGGAATATACCACAAAGGTGGCCAACCTCAGCCAAGACTGTGGAGCTAGGAGAGCTGCAGCCTCGTGGCCATGAAAGCTTTCCCACTAGTTCCTCCTTCCTCTTAGCCTTCCTCACAAGGAAAGGACTTGCTGACCTGGGGCATGGACATGCTCCTCTCCTGAGCCCAGGGTCACTCCCCGCAGGAACAGCCTGGTGCCCTGCTCTGGTACCCATCTCGATGCAGATGTCTGCCTCTGGAAAGCAGGAACTGGGAACAGCATTGAAATCCCACTCCAGCAGGATATTGATTTTGTAATAATAAGCCCCTTTATCTCCTTCAGCCACAGGCTAGCTCTTAAGAGCATTAGCAAAGGGTTAATCCATGTCATCTACTCAGCATTTTGAGCACAAGCGTGGTTTGTGTCACGGGGGGTTTGCTGAACCTGCTCATTCCCTGGCATGCGTGACAAGACTTAGTGCTGCCGACCCTGTGCTGAAGGCCATGCCTGTGGCATGTGCTCAGTCCACAGCTGTTCGCATCAGGACACATCCAGCAGCAGGGAGGGGCACTGCGCCTTAGGCTCTTCTCACTGTCCTCCAGCCATCGCCAGCAGAGGGACCAGCTCGTAAGCCCCGGCAGGAGAAGGTACACAGATTTCAGGCTCAATAGAGGGACCACTTCAGGGTTGGTCCTGTCCAGACAGATGTATTCCCAGAGCCCAGGGGGCTGCCTGCGCTCCAGCTTCCGGCTGCCGGGAGACAACGGGGTTTGCACCCAGGGCGTGCCCCAAGGCCGGCTCCTCTGCCGTCAGTGTTACACTGTCACACAGTCCAGCCTGCCTCAAAACTTCTACCTTTACTGCACGAGCAAACAGCAAAATCCCTGCAGTCAGATGGAGAAAAGAAAAAAAACAACCAACCAACCAAAAAAACAACGTAAAAAACAAAAACTCCCAAGAAACCAGCAATATTCACTGAGACAGGGGGGAACATACCTCCATGGTCTGCTCTCCAGGGGGAGCCAAGGAAAGGTCACTGTTTAAGAAGGATTACGAGAAAAGTGAAGAAATGAAAATAGTTTCTGAGCAAGATCATTATGAGTCATGGGAGGTTGAAACAGGTTTTTCTAAGAAATCAAGTAAATCCCTTGGAAAGAAGCCCAGAAGTACCAGCCCAGCCAAAACAAAAAAAAAAAGGACCGAGAGATGGATGGACAAACAGAGCAGGATCCCACATCCAAAGTCCCACGGACGTGACAAGAAACCTCTTCTGCAGGTGCAAGGAGGGCCAGACTACTGCTGAACTACTCCAAGTAGGAGCAAGAGCAGGTCCCAGTGCTGGGGAGGAAGGCAAGCAAGGTCCAGCCGCTGCCTGGCCCCACAGCTCCCTTCCACTCTGCAGACGCCCTCATCTGCTTCCCCGTGTTAGGATGGGATGTGACAAGAGATTGATCCTGACATTTTTTTTTCCTTTATGCACTACAGGAAATCACATTAAGATGGTAAGGTTTTAGAAACTGTTGGGTTTTAGAAATAGAAGCTGCTCACTCATCCAAGGCAACATTCCCCCCCTCATAACCCACTGGGTAGGCAAGAACCCACAGGCAGCCAAGCACACCAGCTACAGCTAAAGGCCACAGATATTAAAAGAGAAATTAACAGAAACCGATCCATCTCCATGCAAAGCTGTATTTGTGCCAATGCTATTAGTGAATAACAGCCTCTAACCCTCATACCTGCAGTAAGTCCCAGGACAGGCAAGGATGCGGTACAGGAGGGGCAGAGGAGACCCACAGGGCCAGGGGAGCTCCAGGGGATGCAACGAGGGGAGAAGAGAGCCACAGCAGGGGATGCTCCAAAAGTCACCCCATAAGTCCTGCTGGTCACACAGCTGGTGTACTGGCTGCTGGGGAGAGCCTTGTCACAAAGGCATTGCCTGCTCCAAAACATCCAGCTCTCAAGCACTCAGGCAACACGGAGCATCTTTTCTCTCCATGGGTGTACACAAGTGAGCAGGCAGGTGGGGTAGGTAAGAGCAAGATATATTCCAGGAGGTAAGAGTTGATTGCTACTACAGCCCCTCCATATATAAAACATCAGAGCCTGAAATGACAACAGAGAGATGCCAAGCAGAGAAAAGGAAACCAGATTTCTCTGCAGTTCCCATAGTGGCAAAACCAGAGGAATTGCTGCTATGAAACCCTTCTGATTCCCATGGCTCATATCCCACTCCACTGCTGTTGACAGAAAATCAGCCCTAGGTTCTGGCAGGAAGGAAGAGACAAGCACAGGAGGGTCTGCAGTGTAAATGTCTCAGCAGTGAGCTCAAGCATGGATTTTGGCAGGTAGAGGAGAAGGAGGAGGGTTCCTGATAGGCCGTTCCAGCACCTGGAGAGATGTTAACAGCCAGTCTCTGCAGATGGGGGCTGTAAAGGATGGATCGTAAGGGTTTGCTCTTTCTCACTCCCTTCCCCACACCTGTTTTCTTTCTCCGCGGGGCTGAGGCGAGCAGCCAGAGCAGGGCTGGCAGTACCAGAAGCAAGGACACAGGGCTTGTGCCGACGCGGAGGAGAGGCAAGTCCCGGGGGAAGAGCGGCTGCTAGCTTTGCTGCTCAGGGCTTAATGCACTAAGAGCCCAGCTGATTCCTGCTCAGACGCAAAGGGAAACCGCAGGCACTCGGGGCGGCCAGGCACCCAATGGTGCTGTGTTTCCCCAAATCATGACGGGAGAAAGGTTCGGGAAATGCGTCGTCCTTTGCCTGCTGCCCTGGAGCTGCCTGAGCTTTGCCTGGAGTGATGCTGCTGGGCCCGGGACCGCCTCACTCGGTGCAGGACACGTCAGAAAGGGGCTGCCCAGAGACGCTGCCAACGGGACCGACGTGCAGAGCAACATCTCAGGTACTTAAATGAGCGATCTCCCGCCTCTCCCTCTGCGGGCTGCCTGGGGCCCCTCGGTGCAGGCACACAGGGGGAAGGGCGAAGGGACGTGGTGATGAAGGCACGATGGTGCTTCTCTCGTCGGACACAGCGGCACTCCCAGGGCATGCACAGGGACCACAGCCGCTTCTGTGGTATGGGAGACACACTAGAAGCAGTCAGGAGGCACAGGGAGGATACTCGACAGTTGATGTTTTCCTTTGAGAGTAGAGTCCTCCTCCATGTTAACATCTATATCATGATGGGCCAGCTGTCTGCTCAGGGTATAGGTGCACTGAACATATGCCTATCCCTAGAGGCTGAGCTGTGACCCTTGGGAAGAAATTGAGATTTTTAAAAAAAATACCACAAATAATCTCCAGCTGCTGAGGGTGATTATTTTTCTTTAATCCACTTTCCAGGGCAAAGCACACACCATTCCCCAGTGAGTGAGACATGGCCTCAGGGCTGCTGTGGGGTGACCACCCACCCAGGGCTGGCAGCAGCTCAGAGAGCCCATGTCATACTCCAGATCATGGTGACTATTGGCAAAGGTCATAACAACCAGTGCTGGACAACGTAATCATACAAGAGATCCAGTCCAGGCATTCAGCACCCTCCCTGGCACCGCTGAATTAACTCATATAGACATCTGCACTACCTGTTAACAGCACTGCTGAAATTAGAGAAAGTCTGATCTGACTAAGGCTGATTTGTTCCTCATCAGCCCCACTGGACCAGAAGCACACATCATCTCAGTAAAAGCAGAGGGAAAGGAGACCTCTCACACATTAGCTTTACTATTCCACTTGGAATTCCCCACAGAAGTTCCCCCTAAGCTAGACAAAGCACATTTCTGCCTGCAGATTTTAAGCTTGGTTAAATTAGACTTGATTTGAGTATTTTCCTTTAATTTAGGATATTGATACCCATGATACCTGCTACCACATTTTCTTTGCCTTGTGGTAGAATACCTGGGTGAGGGGGTTGACAAGCACACGGTCAGACTGCCGCTTGGAGCCTACCTAACTTCTGGCTCTCCCTAGGTATTAGTGCAATGCAAAAGAGATGGTCTAAGCAGGATAACTAAGTAGCTCTGAATAGCTATGAGTTACAAACTAGTTAAAAAATTAAAGGCTGGGATGGAAAAAAAAGCCTGTCTCTGTAGCGGAGAGTATTTCTTTGAGTTCCAACCAAAAATATTCTCCCAGAATATTGTGTTATTAAAAAACATTCTCTTCTTTTCCCTCCTAAAAATTGCTCTCTGCATACTCTCCCCAGCCTGCACCTTTCCAGTCGCGCTTCTGCTGTTCAGTAGTTGCTCACACTGGAGAGTCTGCAACTGAAAAACTTATTTTTCAGATAAAGCTGCTAGACTTTCTAATGTATTTCCTCTGGACTATGCAAAAAACCACACACATACACACAGAAAAAAACCAATAAAAAAATCCCAGAGGCTTGCAGGTGCCACAGGAGTGCCACAGGGCCCTTTCGACAGCACTAGAGGGGGCCTTTGTCACCAGCTACACTTAACATGTCCCCTTCTCCCCCAGTGCCATGCACAGCTCTCCCTCCACCACGCTATGGATACTACTATGTGGACAGAGGTTCGGGCGTCTCCTTGGGCTCGGTGCTCGTGTACTGGTGCCAGGAGGGATACCAGCTGGTGGGCAGCGAGAGGCTCGCCTGCCTCCGCCAGGAGAGCACTTCATCCTGGAGCCACCCCCCACCCCAGTGTCAGGGTAAGGAGCCCCCGGGCGGGACCCAGCCCCTGCGCCCGCTCCCGGGGGCTCAGGGGGGCGCGGGGGCAGCGCTAACCCGGGTGGGGAGGTGCAGCCACCGGCCCTCACACGGGGGCTGCCTCACTCTGACCAGGCCAGAGAGGGCAGCAGGAGGTGGGGGTGACCCGGCCACCCTGAACAAGGACAAGGAAGGTCCGGCTTGACCCAGCCGGTTGTGGTCAGCACCGCTGAAATGCCTGCTCCGGCAGGGCCGCTGCAACAGCGTCTCAGGAGCTGCAGAAGGCAGGGGTGTACCAGGGGGTGAACTGACCTGAGATCAGCTCAGCAGATAGCCAGACCTTCCCTCATTCCCAGTAACTGCTGCCCAAGTCATCAGCTGGGTCAAAACCTGGTACCGGCTGACACCCGACTCCTGGTGCCGGGCACAGGGAGTCCAGGGCACTGCCAAAAGCTTCCACAACAGGAGGAAAACTGCACTTCACAGTAACCGGTACATGCTGAGCACGTGCCACTTGCAAGTGGCCCTCCTTAATACTTTTTAACTTTTTTCAACATTTTACCTTTTTTCCCTTTTCAGCTGTTTTCTTTCTCCCTTTTACATTTTTTCTTTTTTACATTTTTAAACTTTTTTTCCTTTTTAACTTTTCTCCCTTTTAAGCATTTTTCCCTTTTTAACTTTATTCCATTTTAATTTTTTTTTGTTGTTTTTCCTGTTTAATCTTTTTCCTTTCTATTTTTTAGGGCTTAATTTCTACTACCCTTATGCTTTATGCAAGACACATCCATTTTTTTTTTATATTTTCTGTCCCGTGTGATTATTTTATATTAATTATCTAAAGAAAATACGACGTGTTAGTACAGTTCTTTTTCCATCGACTTTCTGGTGTATTGAGCTGGCGCGCCATCACCCACGTTCACCATTAGCTTTTATAATGGTTATTAATAAATATTCCCTGGAACGTCACTTAGGGGTTACCTGTAAGGGGGACAGCGGCCAGGAGTAAGGGGGGTCCCCTTCCCCGGCCCTGCTCACCGCCCCTTGCCCACAGCTGCCCCACAGCCCTCGGGCACCGGGTCCCGCATCGCGGTGGCCGCCTCGCTGCTGAGCGGAGCCGTCATCCTGGCACTGTCCGTCTCCTTCGCCGTGTGCTGCTGGCGGGACAGGGCGAAGAAGAGCCGCGGGGGGTGAGTTCGGAGGTGGTGTGGGAGCGGTGGGGTGGGTTTGGCAGGAGTGAGGAGCAGCTGCGGGAGCTGAAGGAGTGTCGCTGCTGCCATCTGCTGAGACACGCGGGTTGCGCCCACTCGGGACGCTTGAGACTCACCTGCGCCCTCTCACAAGCCTCCTGCTCACACATCTGGAACTATCAAACATAAAAAAAGTTAAACCACTGCTCCAAAGCCAAGGTACGCTTGACTGTGGAAGGGGTTTCCATCAGTGGGGATGCTGCTGCTGATTGCAGAGGGGCCTCCTGTTACATGCCTGAGGAATGGGATGCCATACAGAGGGACCTGGGCAAGCTCAAGAAGTGAGACCATCGAAATCTCATGAGGCTTTACACGACCAAGTGCAAGGTGCAGCACCTGGGTTGGGGCAACCCCAGGTATCAACACTGGCTGGGGGATGCACAGATGGAGAGCAGCCCTGCTGAGAAGGATTTGGGGGTACTGGTGGATGAGGGCCTGGACATGACCCAGCCATGAACACTCACAGCCCAGAAAGCCAATTGTATCCTGGGCTGCATCCAGAGGAGCGTGGGCAGCAGGGCGAGGGAGGGGATTCTGCCTCTTTGCTCTCTGGTGAGACCCCAGCTACAGCTCTGGGGTCCCTAAAGTAAGAAAGATATGGACCTGTTTGAGTAAGGCCCAGAGGAGGCCACACAGATGATCAGAGGGCTGGAGCACTTCTCCTATGAGAAAGGCTGTGAAAGTTGGCATTCGGGCTGCAGCAAAGGCTCCAAGAAGATCTTGTAGCAGCCCTGCAGTACTTGGTGGGACCCTACAAGAAAGAGGGGTACAAGCTTTTTAACAGGGCCTGTTATGATAGGACAAGGGGCAATTATTTTAAAGTGAAAGAGGATTGGCTAAGGCTGAATACAAGGACAATGGGTTTTATAATGAGGGTGGTAAAACACTGGAATGAGTTGCCCAGAGAGGCTATGGATGCCCCATCCCTGAAAATATTCAAGGTCAGATTGGATGGAGCTCTGAGCAACCTGATCTAGTTGAAGGTGTCCCTGCTCATTGCAGTGGGGTCACTTTAAAGGTCACTTCCAACCCAAATTATTCTATGATTCTGTTAGCTTGGTGATTTACAAAAAGCTCCCCATTATCAGAGGAAGAAGGGAACAGACAATATGTGGAGGATGGTTGATAGGAATATCACTTTTCTGAGGCTAAGTTCAGTGCAACTGTCTGCACACAGCCCAGGGTGGAGGAGGGAAAGGAGGAGCATTCTCCTCTGGAAAGAACTGGGAGAAAAGTAATGGTGGGAAGCAGGACTGGACAAGCAGAGGTAGCAGGACCACAGTCACAGAGCATCATCTCTGCAGCAGTACTGGTCAGTTTTCCTGGCCTACACTACAGTCCAGCAGGGCATCTTTTGTATCCTGGGCAAAGGATTACAGTAACAGGGACCATGCAGCCTAGGAATGCACCTTTAACCAAGAACCTAGATCATTTTTAGAAGTGCACAAGGACAAGGAGAAAAAAAAACAAACAAAACCTTGCAAGCAAGAGAGAGCATCTCAGTCTTTCAACAGGCACCAACCATACCTCTCCCCACAGGCCTGCTCTTCCCTAGTGGTGCAACCCTTTTCTGCAGGGCTGAGACAGCATCAGTCCTTTCCTCTGGGAACAGAGGAAGGGGGTAAAAATCATTGGGTGACAGCGTTGCCTTAGGACACAAACATGCCAAATCTTTCCAGGGGTGTGAGTAAATAAAAGCCAGACCACAAAGCACAAAGAAAGCATCTGCATGGGCATCTCTCTCTCACCACCCTGCAGGCAGCAGCAGCACAGGAGGAAGGCCAGAGGACGGAAGCGTGACCCCTCCACCCCCGAGAGGGGCAGGAATGCTTTTGGAAGACTCAAACACTACCACCGGCGCGATTACCACCTCTCGGCCGTCTCCAGCTCCGTGTTCCCGGGGGCATTCGCAGGCTGCAATAACCCGGCTTTCCAAAGGTACCGCTCAGCACCTCCCCCTGCCGCTGCTCTCCCCAGCTCCTCACACACGGCCAAGAGCTGCTCCCAGACTGCCCGGAGGCAGGAGCAGGCAGCTCTAAGAGAGCTCGCCTAGCTTGGGTAGTCAATCCCCTGCCTCACCCTCTCACACGCTCCCCACCTAGCACCGAACAGTAGTGAAGCCCTTGCAGCCGCTCTTTTTCAAGGGGGAGGGAAGCCGGAGGCCCGGGGCTCCCCTTTGCCCTGCCTCAGCATCTCCTGGGTGGGCTGCAGCCCCCTTACCGTGCCCTGTCCCGCTTGCCTTTCCCAGCAACCCTGCCCAGCAGCCGAAGCTGCCCTTGGAAAGTTGGTGCTCCGAGGCCCAGGCCCNGCCCGCCCGGCCACCTGCCCCGCAGCGCCCTGCTGCCGGCCCAGCTCCACAGCGCCCTGCTGCCCCTCTGCTACAGAGGCCTGGAGGAACACAGGGTCTTCAGCAAGTTTGGAAAGCCGGCTTGAGAATTTCAACTGCCATTCCACTTTCCTTCCTTTTTTTTTTTTTTTTTTTTTTTTTTTTTTTTTTTTAAGCTATAAACTCCTTGAGCCNTTTTTTTTTTCCTTTCTTTTAACGCTATCAACTCCTTGAGCTCAGGAAAGAATTTCAGAAGAGCCAATTACTGCACCTTGGTTTTCAAATGGAGAAAACCTGACACTTCATGCTGAAAGACAATTTCTTATATAATCCTTTTATTTCCCTCCCCTGTCCAGCAGTGCACATTTCAAACTGGAGTTTCTGGGTTATAAACTTCTTAATTGATTATTTTTGCACAAAGCCAAGTCTGAGCAGCCCCATCTTAACCTAAAGTCTATGGGTAGACTTCTAGGTTTTGAACATGAGTCTGATTTTCTGTTTAGGGCTCTTTTAAAGGCTGAAGGTGAAAACAGCTACCAGGAACAAAGAATGAAATTAGGTATCTGGAAGCATTTACATTTGATTGCACTTGAATATGGATGGAGACTTAGAGGTTTTTTTTTGTTGGCATTCAGAACTCACCATATCCTCCCACTTCTACATGGACAATCAGACTTAGAAGATGTATTGACAAGAGTGCAAAGCTAGCCAGTCAAGGGGAAAACACCAATTTCTCTTTAATACAAAGAACCTAGCACATCTGAAAACAAACAAACAAAACAACACCCACTCCAAAAGAAAAAAAAAAAAAAAAAAAAAAACACCCCCCCAAAAAAAAAAAAAAAAAAAAAAAAAAAGAAAAGAAAGAAAAAAAGGAAAGGAAAAAAAAAACCAACCCCAAACTGAACAAACCTCTTGGGCCTTTTTCATCCCTTTTCTCCAGCATAAGAAATTCAAATCACATGTGTCAGGACCCATAGCAGGACTCAAAGAGCTAACCTAAGTGCCATCAATTGCATTCAGAAAGCAATGCCCCCATATTTCTGTCCAACATTTCCCGGGTGGAAGTCCAGGGGAATGTTCCAGGCAGCATATGCAGAGCCTGGCCAGGCAGCTTCAGGACACCCCAGCCCCTGTTTGCACCCCAGGACACACCTGTGCCTCTGCAGCATGCCCAAGGCTCTCTGGGCACATGGGGCTTGTTGAGTAATGTGGCATCAGGTCTGCACAGAGGTGCTGCTGGTATCTCGGGAGGCGCTGTGCTGGTTGTCAGAGGAGGGGCTGGCAGCCCCAACAACTGCTGCATGCATGGGGCTGGGAATAGGAACGAGCACCCCCAGCATGCCCTGTTTGCTCAAGGATCCAAACTGCCATACTCAAACAGTCCTGCTACAAAGGCTGGGAGTTCCAGTCTGCTGACTTCATTTGCGTCAACATTTGCATCACACTTCAAGGAAAGAAGCCTTAAAAAACATGCAAGGTAGCATTTCTTGTGATAAGACAAGGTTTGATAGTAGATGTTGACACCACTGCCACTTTTCCCTGCAATGAGGGCTAGGGACACTGTTTTTTCTATTTCAAATAATAATAAAGGAATCTATCCCAATTTCACCTTCTGTCTTTTTTTTTTTTTTTTTGTTTTTTTTTTTCATGTGACCAAGCTATGGGAAATCTCAAAGCAGATGGTAAAACTTTTACAGATCCCTGGAAAATGATGATGTTGACAGTGGCCATTTACCAACAACTGCACGAGAAGGAAGAAAAATCTTTCATTCTCTTAAGGCAACTGATGCCTTAGAAAGGACAGGGAAAACAAGACCTGCTCTGAGCTTTCCTTCAGCTCATGTCCAAACCTTACCTTCTCCTCCCTCTTTTTCCAGCCAAGTCTAATGCACAGGGAGGGGAATAATCCTGCTTAAAGGTAAGCTATTCAAAAGAAAAATTTAATAGGATGGGAATGAGATTTTCCTATCCATTTTTCTCTGTTCCTCTCCTGTACGTTTTAATGAATCCAAAAAACCTCACTACAATCTTCTCTCTCTCCAAAGAGATTTTTGTTCAGAAAATAAATTTGGGACTCAGTTTGTTCTTCCTTGGATCTGAGTGAGGCTTTGAAACCAAAAGCGTGATTTTTTTGCTACATAATATTAGAGATTGACATCTGCTTTCACTATAAACTGAAACGATGCACATTTCAGATATAAAAATCTTTTGCCAAACATGTCCAGAAAGTTGCTGATTTTGAAATGTCATGACAAAAAGTTAGCATTTTCAATAAAAACCTGACACAGTGGTTTTTCGTACAGAGAAAATTGTCAACTTGAAACAAGCATTCTATACAATTGATATTTAGAAAAATTATTTACTTGACAAAATTGAAAAGTTTCCTTGGAGTAACATTTTCCTGACTTTTTTTTTTTTTTTAATGCATCAGCTTCCTAACAAAACTATTTGATCCCAAAACATTGTCTTAGCCAAATTTCTCCAGCAAGGAAGAGCACACTGCCAAGTCTTCCTCAAAAGTAGCAGGAAAACCAAGAGAGGAAATATGGGTTAAAGGCAGGAAGGTCAGCTCTACTACGAGTTTCTCTATCTACCCTTTAGTCTTTGCCTCAGTTCCTTGGACCAGCACAGCAAAGAGCTGAGTTAAAGTGTGAAGAGCCACACTCAGCTTCAACTCAGGAAGGCACCATTACAGTTGACATTTATTTATCAAATGAGGAGGGAGTAGGAAGGCAACTATATAGAAGCTTTAAGGAATTTGTAAACTTAAGAAGCAAACCTTAGACTACAATCCCATGCATTCTTGCCATGTTACTCAGAGGTTCCTGTTGGAGCCAGCATCCACTGAACCACATATATCACCTTTTTTTTTTTTTTTTTAATTTAAATTATATACATTTAATAACCTGCAGAGAGGTGGACCTTGGAACTGAAGGAAACCATCTGAAGAGGGATGGAGATAGCTGCAAGGCCAACTCATGGCCCATTCTGTCCCAGGCAAACCTCACAAGCAGTAGCTTTCTGCTGAGTATCTGAACAAAGCACCCTCAGCTGGTTCTTTTTTTAAAACAGGATTTTAAGCTTCAGACTCCACACTGTAAACCTCAGCCTGCATGCTTATCTTGAAAGAGCTAAACAAGTTTTGGTCACAACTTTAAATTCTCCACTGAAGGTTGGTGTACCAGCCTCCTGTGACTGTTTAGCACTGGCAGAAGAGGTCTCAGACTCTCTGGAGATCTGGCCAAGATTAAAGCTGGGACTTGCAACATCCAAACGCTAAAGCCATGAAATTCAAAAAAGATACTCATTGTGAGCTTGAAAAGAATGGCCACCTTCTGGCAGTACAAGCTTTCTAGAGTAACATTTTAAGTGCAGGAAGAGGAAAGAGCTGAGCAAGTGTCATTCTCCATGCACCTCAAACACACACATTGTTTGTCAATTTTTTAAGTCTGAGAACTGGGAAAAAGAAATAGCCATCTAGCAAGATTTCACAGGAGACAACAGTAACTATGTGATGCCTGTATCCCACTGGAAAACTCATCTGTGTTGCAGGAGATGGAACCTCCTGACCATTAGATGTCAGGCAGATCACTCTCCCATAGATTTTAGATTAAAGAGGACTTTTCTGTACTGTTTTCCTCTGCAGTGACACCACCTCTGTTCAAATGACTTCCACACTTAAGTCACTGCATCAGACCAGCCTAGACCAGCACTTTTCAGCAGCAAAGCCAGTAACAAATCTGCAGCTGCCAGGTCACCCAACTCACCTCAAACCTTCACAATGCAGCAATTTGGAGTCCCACAAGTCACTCTAGCTCCCTGAACTTGTATGGCCATTTCCATCTCAAAGGCCTTCAGTCTGCCACAGAAACTTAACAGCAGTATGTCTAGGGCAAAGGCAAAGCCCAGAAAGCAGGGAAGATGAACATCTCATTCATTAACAGTACACCTGCATGTAGATCACAGCATTCTGAGGCTATGCCTTTTCTTACACTGCAACTCAAAGCTGTGATGGTACTTTACCTTTTTACTCTTTAGAAGCTTTGTTTATGGTCTCAACTACTAAGAGAAGAGAACTCAAGAGCTCCTTCCTACTGTTGCCTGGAATCAAAAGACAAAAACTTTCCAAACAATATTAAGAGTGGTAAGATAAAAAGCAATTCTTTAATGAAAGCTTTTGGGTGCACAGATATGGCTATATATGCACCTGTGATAAAGGATTTCTACATTTTTTATAAGGTTAATTACTTAGTATATCCAGCAGGTAAACCCAATAGGAAATCAGTTGCCCCAGTAATCCACCCTTAGGTCAGCCCCTTGGAGATGGTTCAGGAGCTTCTTTGCCCTATTTCTTGTTATGTCTCAGGTTCTGGTGGAAAACAAGATGTCCTTGTCAGAAATTCTTTTTTTAAGAGTAAGACTAAACAGAATTTCAAGAATGTGTTAGAAAGGTTTAGCTTATTATTCTAAACCATGAGAAAGGGCAGAAAAAGTACTAGAAACCATACAACTGTATCTTAAAAATCTACAAAGCTACAAATATATGAAAAAGCTAAGAATCTTTAGGCATGACTATTAGTTGAACATCCCAAAGAAGGAAAAAAGATACTGAGATTTGGGTAAAGAGGAAGGAGCACAAGCTCAAACAGATGACCATACACCAGTGAAGTGGAAAGCACAGCCATGGCTGGCCATGCAGCCACACACTGCTGGAGATTAAAGCAACAACCACTCAAAGCACAGATTCATGTCAAACACCACTTTACAGTACATGCTCTGGCCACACTGAAAACTCTTATCACCAACAGCTGGACTGGAGGAGAGGTCACCCCCTCAAGAAGTTACAAGTGCCTACAAGCCCTTCAAGTCAGGCTGGTGACAACCCCAGTCCCCCAACCCTTCAAGCACTCTGCCTGCCACCTCTCAGTTTCTTGACACACCTCAGCTCTGAGCAGTGAGTTTTTCTTCCAGCACAACAGCTTTCCCCAGCAGGAATTAGTCCCAGGCAATGCAACACCTGACATGCACTGGATTTATGTGTGCTAGAGACCAACACCAGTGCCAAGCTCCTTTGCAACTAAGGCAACTTCCACATGTTCTGAGGAGAGGGATGAACAATAAGCACCCAGGCATCACAAGCTTTTCAAGTGTATTTTTCTAAATTCCCTTGCAAACATAAGGATGGAAACTGACGCATGACCCTTTCCCTCCCACCAGAAGAAAAAAAGGCAGAAATCTCCACAGCAGCATGACCAGCTCTACCAAACTATAAAAAATTCCAAACTAAAACAGAACAAAAACACAAAGCCAAAATCATCACGCATTTTCCCTAAAATACAACATCTTCAATATTTATGATTAAGTGAGCATCTCAGGGGAAAAAAAACTTATTGGACAACAGAGTCTGGGATGGAGGACAACAAAAACAGAAGCTGAGTTCAGGAAATCCCCGAACAAGGACAAGGAAGGTCCGGCTTGACCCAGCCGGTTGTGGTCAGCACCGCTGAAATGCCTGCTCCAGCAGGGCCGCTGCAACAGCGTCTCAGGAGCTGCAGAAGGCAGGGGCGTGCCAGGGGGTGAACTGACCTGAGATCAGCTCAGCAGATAGCCANTTTTTTTTTTTTTTTTTTTTTTTTCTATTTTAAGTATGATTAAAACAGCTCTGTCAAGACACGGCATTTACAACACCACATACCTGCTGACACTTGATTTCCAACTAGGCAATGAAAGTCATTAAAGGAAAAAGAATTCATGCAATGGTTCTTCACCTCAGCCAGAAGGTGACATTTTATTCCTTGCTGTAATCTAGAAAAACTCCATTCTCTTGTTTGATATTAAAAAGATGGGGGAAAAAAAAAAGCCATAGGGCAGGAACCCTTATTATCAATCCATCAC
The DNA here is from genome assembly GCA_013398275.1 of Promerops cafer. Lineage (NCBI taxonomy): Eukaryota > Metazoa > Chordata > Aves > Passeriformes > Nectariniidae > Promerops > Promerops cafer. The sequence goes on along the minus strand of VZSE01007196.1, from coordinate 3,807,470 downwards.
TGCTCACCCTCAAATTACTACACCTGAATTGTAAATTTGTTCAAAGTACCACACAGCTTCTTATACCAACACATTCACGGCCAACAACTCCCTTCCCTCAACATGCACTCATATACATTTTGGAAGAGGAGTCTGGCCCATCCTTTATCTTTACCAGACATTATCTACCAAATGTGTTGCTAGTCCTGAGTCACCAGCCTTTCAGTCAAGCACTGTTCTTTGCTTAACACCTGAAAGAACTGCAAGTATCCATACAATATAAGAAACAACAGACCATGAACTAAGATGATCACATGGATGTTCTCTTTTCAATAAATGTTCCTGTACAGAATTTCTTGTCATAGGAAAACTTCATCAATTAATTAAGAAAAAAAACAAAACCAAACCAAAACCACACCAAAACCAGACCCCCAAAACCCTCAACGAAACAAAACCAAAACTCCACCTTCATCCCCGCCACCAATAAACCCAAAACTTCAGGAGAAAAAAAAAACAGGTGAGCTCCACACAGTTGAACACAGTAGGAGACCAGGTTGCTTCCCAACCTGGGATGAGGGGATGCAGAATCTACATCAGACAGTACACAGAACTAGACTAAATGTGACAAAAGCTGCACCCAACACACATCAGTCTGATCACTGATACACTTTACTGTTGTAATACCAACGTTACCCACCAAGAAGTCTTTCTTGGGAAAGCAGCACCGTAAGGAGAAAGAGTCATTGTAGTTGCAAACCTTTTCCTGAAGGCTAAGGGTCTGTTGGTAGGCCAACCACACAAGGTGCTGCATGGCAGCAGGGAGTAAGTGTCTCCCAAGCAGCTAAAGCCTGGTTTCCAGTGGCAGCAGACCATGGGCACAGGGCTGCCACAGCACCTCCTGAACTGCAACAAAGAGACAAAAAACTGAAGAAGGCAGCAGCTTCAGGAATTGCTGTGGTACAAAGCAGTTGGAGCTGCTTTGGGAGCCTTGCTAATTTTTAGGGTCAGGAAGGGCACCCTTCTAAAACAAAATGTTAAAGGTGGAAAAACATCTAGCAACTGTGGAAGGAGACACAAAAAAATCCAAACCAAAGATCATTTATATCTTTACCAGCACCTCCAGCAGACAGTTCCTGCTGGGCTGCACCCCCAGTTCAGGGGCACCAGTAGGCACTGCCACAAATGGGTGTGCACATTCCCCCAAGTAACCAGGGCACATGACTGACTGCAGCAATGCTGCCAGTTCAGAAACAGCACATACAGGCCCCTAATACAGAGTAATAAATACAGCACTAAAATGGCAATGCAGGTGAGAGAAGAGCAAAAGCATGTAGTCACCAAGTGATGCTTTGCATAACAGGATATTTAGAAACACTTTGTGTGTATTCAAGACTTGGCTCCTCTGTCCAATGACTGATTCAGGATTTGTTCCCACTTCCTCAAAGGCCAGTTCCTCACCCCACCCCATCCCCATTTAGGTGTTCACAGTTGATCAGTGGAAATTCCCTTCCTTGCCCCTGCCAGCAGCAAACATTTTCAGAAGGCTGCCAGGCTGAACTATACAGCTCACACCAGGTGAGAAATCCTTCTGCACAGGTGTCTTCAGAATTTCAGGCTCTTTGCCACCCTCTTAAGCTACATCATTCAGCAGCCCAGCCACAAGGCTGCAGGTTTTAAATATGTCTGCTTGCAAGTATAAAAGCTTCCTGGAGCCCATCTATCCATTAAGAGCTCTTCATCCACTGTTGTGCAGTGACAGTATTTTACACCTTTATGCAAGGCTGCTGACGAACACAGGGAGTCATAACAAATTTTCTGCCATATCTTCAGGCGTATTATTGCATACTATCTACCCTGAGTACCATGGCATTTAATTCAGAAAACATAAACAAGATTTTCATGCTTCAGATTTAAAAGGATACCACCAATAACAGTTAGAGACTGACTGCCTCTAGCCATCCCCATGAGTAAAGACAACAGAATCCCTTTAAAAGATTTAAAGCGTTATGCTTTTTCCACCCTTCAATACAGAAGTTACCATACAAAGCAGTATTTCCAATGATAAAGTAGTTTTGGTTTAGATGAATAAGAAGAAAACCCCAAACATGCAATGGCATACGCTTTTTACCAGATGCAGTAAATAAAAATCCAAGGTTAAAAAAACCAAAAAGCAAACATGAGGTCATCATCAAGTTTTCTGTTTTATTTAAGATTTTAGTTTTAATTCTGAAGAAAGAGGTACATTTCCTTGGTTTTAGTTTTAGCGTCAGGTTATAACCATGTTTATTTATCTGTTTCTTTTTTTCCTGTCTTTTCAATACTGCACAAACGTCCAGAAACTACAGGGTTAAGTAAAAGCTGCAGGCAGAGGAGGTCAGAGGTTGCTCCTGATGGTGATCATGTGGCCCCAATGCAGTGCTATCCCAGAGTGCCCTAATCAGGTGAATCTTTTTTTAAAAAAAAAAAAAGAGAGACTGACAGAGGAGACAGAAAGACTGAAGTAAATATCACTCGTGTTTCAGCTGCTTATAATTATATTACGTATACGCTAGGTATTAAATCTGTGAATACTTTTAAAACATTAAAGTTTACTTGAAATCTAAAGCCAAAATTAAAGAAAAATCTTATTCTCCCCTCTTTAAACCACTCTAGCAACATGCCAGTTACTCATAGCTATAAGTGTTTTGTCTTTCAACACACTTCATGTCAAACTCTGACAGATGCAATAAAATCTCCTGCTCAAAAAAAAAAAAAACCAACAACCAAAAAACAACCAACCCCAACATAGTTTCCCTGTGTAGTGCCACACTGAATGCAAAATAAATGCTGGGCCACTGCTTGCCCCACATGTTCAGTAACTTCATTTAAATTAAATACCATTTTTATGCTCTTGCATTTAATTCTGCATTGCACTTTTCCCCCTACTGCAGATTGACACTTTTCCACTAGGCAGAAATACTCATGTCCAAAAGACCTAAGACAGTAATATTCTCCTTAAGCATTGAGACTGCATTTTGATTCCTCTCTCTTTTTTTTTTTTCCTTAGAATGGTTAGGAAGTATTTCAAACAGTGTATTTCAAACACTGGTTCTGCAGAAACTTAACAAAAAGAATGGTCATGACCCTGTGATGGCATTGCATTTGGGGGGGAAGTTTGATCAGGAACTGGATTCTTCAGAAAGAAAGATATGACAGGGAACAGTAGGTGGGCATGGGGAGGAGTCAGGGTGGGACACTTCCTGCATTTCTAACGTTTTGGGTCTTATTTTTCTTTTTTTCTTTTTCCTCCTTTCCTAATGACGATCCAGCGCTGAGCTCTGTAGTAGATCTGTGGGGGTTTTACTGGGGGGTCTGAAGGCTGTCTGAAAGCCTGGAGGTGGGGAATGGAAGCTGGTGGGGTTTGAAGGAGGCGAGTAGGGATTCCAACTGGCTCTGTGCAGAGGGATCTGTGTGCCGAAGGGGTTACTGTGGTGCGTCTGTGATGGCGCTGCACTGGGGCCGTCCACCTCTGTGAGGGCCTGAAGAGATTTTAGCCAATGTGGAGGATTGTCATCTTGAAGGGTGTCTAAACTGTTTCCTGTGGAGGCTGGGATACCTAAGAAAAGAAGAAAAAACACAGGGATACAGGCAAGTCAGAGGAGAAGCAATGAACTGACCATGAAGGAGGTCAATTTAACCTAGCAAAAAGCAACAATGAAAAAACATGATTAGTTTGTACAGAAAATGCATTTTACATTATTATGTATAATTACCCTACCCGCAAAAACATTTAACATTAAATCGAGACAGGAGAAAGTTCACCCTCAGAGCACTTCATAAAACACACATTTTTCTATCAAACATTCTGTTCAAGAACTGCATCCCTGTCAACATGACCTCACCACACCAAGCTGCCAGTACACTACATGCTTCACCTTTAATTCTGCCTACTTCAATCATGCTTCAGCCTCTCTAACAGGGAAACACAACCAGACAGCCTTATAAAAGAGAGCTTTATAAACAAGTGGAGTACGTCCCTTTTTAAATAACCAAGTCCAGTGATTGCCTTCAGTGCCTCAGGACCGGCGACGCACATACCGGACATGCCATCCAGCAGAAGGGACACCTTATAGATTGACTCTATAGGAAAGCGCTGATCCACCTGACTGCCTGCAAAGGCCCTGGGCATGCATTGCAAAGGCCTAAGTGACGCTCTGTTATACCTAGAGGTTCCACAAAAATTCCTGGGCCCTTGACGTTTTGTGGATGGAAGCTGGAAGAGACCACCGCATACTGACTTTTTCTTTTTTTTTTCCAGATGTAAATCAGTTTGTGCCAAATACCCATTTGATGGTTTGCCAGTGGAGCTGAAGGAGTGAGAAACGGTTACCTGTGATGATTGCGGGGTCCATCCAGCTGCCAGGGCTGTCCCAATTCAGGCTGTCGGTGGTGGCAGTGTTGGACGTTGGTACACTGTGGTTGGCGTTGGAGGGGGAAGAAGCATTGGGCAGTCCACCAAAGTTGATGTTAATGTTCGGTAGAAGTGCCCTTAGCCCGTCCTGCCATTCCTTCATATTTAAACTCTCTACAGAACTGCTGTTGTCTGGGAGATTTACCAACAAAAAAAATGAAAGATAAAAAAATAAAAAGCTGAAGTTAGAAACAGATGTCCTTCTTTGGCGGGGTATGGGATTTTGCTTTTACTTTTTAAGCTAAGCATTTAATATTTTCCCTGTCCAAAACATAGGGTCAATGTTTCCATGATTAATGAAATACTCAGAGGGGCTGGCAGGTTTTAAACAAAGTGTAAGGGAATGGGAGAAAGATATAACTCCTCCCCCAATATGTATTTCCCCATTTTGATGCAGAGACTCGAATAATCAAGGACACAGTGGCTCACTCTCTATTACTAACAGGGAAAAATCTACCAGGTACTTGATGAGAATGCCTCTGCTGCAATTTGGCTGCTTTATTGATGGGCAGAAGGCTCAAAAGGGTTGTTTTGTTTGATGTATATTAAAATGAAGAAAGGCTAGGTAGGGCTTTGCAATAGAAACGGAACGTGAGAAACCAGGGAGGCTGAGGAAATTCACGGATGTGTTTTGTTGCGTTATAGCTTGCTCATTCACAGCCCTATAGATGTTCTTCCGAAGGAAATGGTAATGAAGTTGGAGGGAGTGAAATTTCCTCTTGCAGTTGAAGAACAGTAGTGAAAATTCTTTAAAAACCTTTCAGAATAATTTCCAACAGCAATATCCTCAAAATTTTGGTAGGAAGCAAACCAGCTGGACACCAAAGCAATAAAGTCTCAACTACTTGACTGAACGTTTCAAGACATATTGATAAAGGACAATAGGATAATGTGGCTATTAGCACTGTAGCAAATGATCCCTCAACACAAAAGTTACACCACGCTATCTAGAACAGACTGTCTTGTTCTATGATACTTCTCTCACTTTAAGTATCTCAAGGCAGGACATACCAGACATGAGCATTTCAGTATTTATCATCCAATACAGGAAGTCACACTTTATTAGCTTGTGGTCAGTTATATTTGGAAAAGAAGTGTTAGGCAGTATGTTGGCACATGGCTGCGTTTTGACAAATATCTAGAATACAGCCTTTTTTTTAAACATCTCTGCCTGTCTCGATTGAAGAAAGGACCTCGATCACAACCAGAATTGTTATGGAGAGATACTTTCACAACACTGCTACTTCATCAACAACAGAAGAAGATTTAAGTCTACCTGGAACATTAGAGGATATCACTAACTCGCAACCTTATGTTGGAGAGTAAAGAAAGCAGTCTCAATTGCTATCAAAACCTGCCCTGCCAGTTTTTGTAAAGCTGAATGTTCAGAAAAAAGTGTCTCGAGCAATAACCTTTTTGTAACTAGAGGGGGGAAAAAAAATCCCTAAAACCAAACAAAAAAACTACTACTGGAAATCCTGTCCCTTCACAGCTCCTCCTTTTTCCTTTGCAATATTAATGCACAAAATAAATGCTTTTAAAGAATTCAGTGCCACATGATTTTCATCGAAACCTACAATCCTGAGACTAAAAATAATAAATTAAAATTTTAGGAAGTATTAGTAGAAAATGTCCCCAAGAGATGTTTGTTCATAACCCTCTTGAACATCCATAAGCCCATTCAAGACAAGTTCTAAATTCACTTTTTAGAACAAAAGTAGCCAGCTCACAATCACAGAAATAACTGCAACAAATTCTGCATGGTACACCATTAGTTTCCACTTTTTTTTTTCTCACTGCTGCTTCAAAAGGTTTGTGCGAAGAAACACAGCTCTGTTTAATTATTCACTTCTATTGCAATGCAAAAAGTACACAAAAATGCGTACGGGTGCGTGCATGAGCAAACATACTCATCTCAAAAGCTGTGAGCTAGGGATCTGCAAGGGTCTCAGTCACTGACTTGACTAACCCCCCAACATGCCCTCAAAACTCTTGTGTAAGAAAATTAACGTGTGGCAAGCTACCTGCAACACGTCATCGAGGAAGGCTAAGACAAAGCCTGCAGGATGTTGTAAGGAACAGGATAGGAAAATTAATGGCATAGGGCATTAGGCCTCCTTGGGCTAAGCAAACATGTATGTTTTTGTCATGTTGTTCTCTGTTTAAAAAAGACATAATACAGCACACATAAGGGTCAAGAAAGGCAGCAAGTGTTTAGATACGAGACTCTCATGGAATGGAAAAGGCTGGCACTTTCTGGTAAGGAGACACTGCTGTCTGAGGCAGGCATAGTGCACCACTGCTGTGTACCCTCTCTAACACAAAACAACAGGAAATAAGAAACTGAGGCAGATTGCTCTTTACCTCAACTGTCTTGAACAAAATCTGCCTGGATTCACAGAAATCAAGAGATGAAAGGCCTAAAGGGATTCAGTATCTACCAAAACGGTGTTGTTTGCTAGCTATAAGAGAGTTAGTTTAATAAAATCTTGTCCTCCTGGGTATAAAAGTGAAAAAACAGAGAATTACAAAAAAATTATTGTCTTTCCCACACAGGTGTGTTTGTGAGGCTGCAAGGCAAGCTAGGACAAAAATATTGTCCCGACACAAAAAACCGCAAGCACTACATGTCTTTGCTGGAGTCTGCTAAGTTTTAAACAGCCTAAGTGAAAATGCAAATCCACCCCAGCGATAAAAGTTACTTCTACCAACTGAAGGAAAGTAATTTCTTCAGAAATCATTACTCATCCCTCAGCTAATTTGTTCTTCCAGTTAAATAAGTCTATGCTTCATGATGAAGCTAGGACCATAGTTAAAAATTAGAAGAAAGCTAGCTCTCCGTTAATAGAGATCTATTAAAAAGGGCATTTACCTATTATCTTTCCCTACTTCTAAAGTTAACTGGTTGGAAGGAGTAATTTTCTGACTATTAGCAGACTTCTCAGTTGGACATTACAACCTAGGGGTGTGAGAACCAACACACACTGTTTCCCTCTCTCAAGGAGTGAAAATGCTGTCTTCTTCCATAAGGTAATCTTAAAAGGTTTAACGCAGCATGCTCACTGATAGTGGGAAAACACAGAAGAAAATAAGGTCAAACCCAGGTGACTGCAAAGAAAGTATTTTATATACCAAGTTAAATAGGAGATTCCTCCCCTCATGCCCTAGCTTTGTCTCCCAAAAGAGAGAATAACCTGGTGAAGCACCACTGAAAGCACCACTATTCACATGAAAAAAACATTCTCAAACATTCTCCCTGAACTCTGGTCTTCCTCGATGTACATTTCATAATCCTGTCTGGTCTACTGGAAACTTGTGTTTACAGAGGTGAACAGATCCCACAGTTCTAGCACAGAAATTTTCCTGTGTCTGAGGTGCTATGTCAGTGTGAAATAAAAGCACTTGTATGTAAAATTTGCACAGTCAACCACTGTCTTAGAATGAGAAAAGGAAAGAAAAAAAGCTTCATCACAAATGCAACTTGTCCATCCAATCTAAATAAAAAAACATTTGAAGTTAACTTAAGAAAAATAATACATCTGAGAAGCCTGAACATTAGTTTGTATAAAACTAGTAATTCAATGAATTTCTAAATAAAATCAATGCCCCATTATCACATCCTACCAGACAGTCAAGTAGTTTTACCTCATTCTCTTTCTGCAATGCCTTAACGCTATTACTTCAAATCAGGCAAAGCAGTGTGTATTTGGGGCAGAGGCCGTGAAGAGGATCAATGGCCAAGCCAGAAAACTGTTCTGTTGCACATAATCAGTATTTTTGAAGATGTTTGCACAAGTGTCTGCTGCACTGACATAGGCCGTTCTGTGACTTCCAAAATTCTGACAATGACACTGCAAATGAAGACCCAAAGGTGTTTCAACTTTGGCTGTGTCACTTTGGTGACACTGATGCACTCCATCTTTTATATTGATGGGACAGCAGAACTTCCAGTTTTCTTGGTGTGAGACAAGCCCACTAAAATGAATATTCCACAGTGACTAGATAATTTCAAATCATTGCCCCAATTCCGATACAAGCCTATGGTAAAATCCCAAGCAAAATTCACCCAGTACATGCTTAAGTAAATATGACCAATAGGAAAGATCACAAGACTGCACATGACAGGTAAAGCAAGTGTATTTCTTTCCTAACTTATATTCCAAGCCATTGCAAAAAGCCTATTTTCATACTAATTGAGTAAAAATATTAAATACCTTTACATCAAGTCTTAAATATTCTAGTCCCACTGAAAAGCAAGCAGTCCTGCAAATCTAGGTTGCAATTATTTATTTATTTTTAAAGAACCCAGCAGCATGTCATATGTGTGACCAAGACACACAACAGTGTGTCAACTATAGAAAAGCTTCAAATAAAATAAAATTCAAATAATAAAATCAGAGAAAAATCATCATATGAGAGAAAAATAAACTTCTAGCCAATGCCACATACCTGACTGCAAAGAGTGGCAACAAAAGAAGCAAAGAGACGATTCAAGGTGTATTCAATAATAGAATAGCTATTTCAACAACCTGCCTGTAAAAAGACCCTTCTGAAATCTTCAAAGACACTCTACGATAAACTCTGAAGCCAAAGAAAATGAGAGGGGAAAAAAAACCCAGGAAAGACTACCAGGAGTTCACCAAGAGTCTTTCAACTCAATTAGAAACAAATGGGGCCACGAGAGAAGCATACTGTTTCAAGTGACACTGCTGGTCCCAGGTCTCTGCTTTGTCCTACCATGTTCACAGATAGCCCAGATCGTACGTGCTTTCCCTGAAACAGCCTGTTGCCCTATTCTGAGAAGTGGCTGGGGCTTCTCTATTTTGATCTCAAAATTACTTTCCACTATTGGTATTTCTGTTTTGAAAACAGTTGTCCAGTACTTCCCTCTGGGAGGGAAAGAGAAGGAAAGGACAATTTATTGCATCCAAAAAAAGAAATTATGACCATCGCATTACATGGGCTCAAAAGCTTTTCATCCAAAGGTTGTATACTTAAACGTCAGCAAAACAGTTATGATAAAAACTATACCTGTTTCACTTCAGTATGAGTAATAAGCTTGTCTGCTCATGAAATTTTTTTAACCATGAATAAAATCCCATTTAAACTTCTATGACCTGGAGGATTTCTCTCTCAGCTTCACTGACTCTGTATCTATGATTCCTAGTACTCTTACAATGCTTAACCAAACAATGAAGACTCATCCATTCACAGAGGCCTAAGAACGTTACTGGCAGATTAGAGAAGAGGGAAACTTTCTACATTTAAACAGCAGTGCTGCCCATCAGGAATACAAGTAGCCACTTCATCATATTAGAGAGACATCAAGTGACAGGAGCACTAGAAAGCAAAGGTATTTGCAGTGAACCTTTAAAAGCCTCACAAACATTGTCTATAAATGGGAAACAAATCGACAATTCAAAAACCCAGCTTTCTAAGTGTCCTTTCACAGTGTGAATTTCAAATGAAAGTCCTACAGTCATAAGCTCTAGGACCTGGGGAAACAAAAGATGCACACGTACATACAATTTATGTACATGCACACACCTACAAAACTGGCTTTGGTAGACAAGAGACACCAGCTTTAAAATACTGCAAATAAAGCACATTTTATCTCTATTCCATATTGATTTCCATGGTTATAGTAATTCCACTCAATTTAAAAGACAGCCATGTAAACGGAAGCATACTATTCTTCAATGTCAAATAAATCCAACTGCAACTTAACTTGATAGCCAAACTATCAAGTAGAATATATTAATTCTAAAGTATACACTTAAAAGGAGAAAGTAAGATTTTCTAAATGAACTTCCTTTTTGATGATGATCTGACAGTACAACTTTTAAGCTTTCTGTGACTAAGTAAGCGTTATGAGTCAGAAAATGTCATTTATTTTCAGAGTAATTCCCTTCTACATTAGTACAGGGAGTGTAAGAAGACTCATATTTGCTTGCATGGACAGTGTCAGAATTTTATTAGGCTTGAGAAAATCAGTTTTACATCAAGTATTCTGGAGAGTTCTTGTGACTGACTTACACTTACCACAGCTCAACAGACCAAACCATAATTATAGCAGCCAGCGACCCAATTTTAATCTATAAGAAAATTTCAAATTGAGATTCCAAGTTGCTTTGAAAAACACGCCTGACTTCCTACAAAATGTTTCCAGAGAATCCCACATTTTTTATTACTGACTCCATAAGAAAACAGGTTTTGGGGCTGATAATCCTTAGTATTACCATAAATCTAAATTAAGCGCACAAAGACTTAAGATACTGAAACAAATGAAATAGATACTTGAATCCTACACACACAACACCTTGATTTCAAAAGCTCAGAAAGCATGCAATTCCATTAATCTGAGAAATAAAGTTCATTTTAACCTAAACTGCTTCCTCCCACATCATGCACTAGGGTTCAACCTCACCAGGTCACCCTGTCTGTCAACAGAACCAACTTTGACTTGAAATAAAAAGCCTGCGTGTACAAATGTACTTGTGGGTACATGGATAGATACATGCATAAATAAAAACAAAGTATTTGAAATTTGCCCTATGGGCAATGCAGTAACTAGAAATAGCAAAGAAAAAATTAGATCTTCAAAGCTATAGTAACAATTATTAAGAGCCTATCATGTTAGAGAGATTCTGGATTGCGGGAGTATCCAACCAATCAACCAACTCTCTGACTTCGGACTGGGAGACCAGCATTAGCACAATGAAAGCATACTCTGGCAAATGATAAATTCAATTCTAATCTTCTCCCATCTGCAAACAATTCAGGCTGATATATATTTGTAGATTACTTCAATAATTCTGTGGGAAAATTAAATAAACAGCAAGAAAGCCAAGTTTTCACCTTCCATAACATGGAATTCATTCTGATTACTAGATGCTGTCTTCTAATAGAAGCAACCTATTTTTTAAATACATAGATTTTTAAAAATAATTCCTCTGAGGACAAGATGAAGTTCAAATGAGGCTGTGTAAAAGAAAACAAGAGATGGCAAGGGATGGGAATTTTTTTTTTCCCCCCTCAAATGTGATTTGGCAGTTCTGGGAGGAGAAACACTATTTGCAAAGCTGCTCTTTCAGTTGCTGCTATTCCTTCAGGATTCATTTATGCTCCTCCCCCAGCACAATTTTTAGAAAGATTATGCTTGCTCTCTCAGTTGTTTTTCAAGCTGGAGAACTTAAAAAAAAAGTTCATGCAGAAAGCCTTTGAATTATTGGTACTTTTTGCTGAAATGCACCAGTCATTAACGGTATTTTGTTAAATGGACTTAGAGCGAGCCAAAGTTTCAGGTCCATGCCAAGGCACAGCCTTTTGTTAGACACTGAGGTGGCAGTGCCAAGTGCACTCACTTTCCAGTCTTTAAAAGGAAAACACCATGTTTTTAACATCACTAAGACAGTTGCACCTTTTAACTCATGCCAGTGACCTACTGCGTATTTTGAAGAGACTTCAGAAAAGTATCTAAGAGAACACAGCATCCCAAGGCTAAGCATCTGCCTGCCTGCTGGAGGAAGGAGACACACTACATGAGACAACAGAACTGCCTCTTACACTACTGCAGGGCCATCCCAAGGTCTTACCAGTTACCTGTCAAAGGAAACAACCTTTCCAAGTTTTGGTGAACCAGTCCTAAAGAGGTTCTATTAACAATAAATGCAGTCTTCCATCCCTAAAACCCAAGCAAAAGCCAACATCTAGTGTAGCTGAAGCTCCTTTGGTGACACTACTACAGACACAAACAGTTATGAAATTTGATGTGGAAAGTGTCCTGTCTGCTTGTTTCTCCCTGTTTCTGCAAAGTTACCAAAAACTTGTCAGGACTAATGGTCCAGAATGGAGACTGGGTCAGCTACTCAGGCCACCTATTTCAGCCAACTCCATGTTTATTTCAAATGTAGTAGAGTTAATGTCATTACTCACTCCTCTGGTACACTGCAGCTAAGTTGGAGGACTTTTTTTCCACTTTTTCCTTTGTCACATACATATTCTTCTTCCAAAATAAATCACACATTTAAAAATAGGCATCTTGCTACCCCAAAAAGCAGGATGCCTGTCTTTCACCGTCATGCCTAAAAATCTTGCAAAGATTTTAAAAAATTTGTAAGAGCTTAAAACCAAGCTAGAGATGAACACAGATATTTATGTATCAAGCCTTTTTTGAAACAGTATCACCTATATAATCACAGGAAAAAAATTCAACAGTATTTAGAAAACAGTTGTAGTATTAGCAGTGAAAAGGCACTGGAAGGAAGGGTAGGTGTGCGAGATGAGATTTTGAAACAGATGGAGAAGTAGCAGGACTTAAAGGACAGGTGCTGTGGATGAAGTTCTCTCAGAGATCATGACAAGATTACACCAAGGAAGCCAGGCCTTTGTAGTAAACGTAGAAAGTATATGGGAGTTAACGGACAAGACACCAGAGCTAAGAAAAGGAATACCCACAGATTTCAGTCTTGACACTGATTTAATATTTTGGAAATTAACCTGAAATCCCACTTCCATTTTATTTAGTTTAAACCTGGATGCATAAGAAAAAACACTAAACTCCTCCAGATAAACAGAAATGAGCAAGACAAAAGTTTATTTTCAAAATGGATTAATTCCATATTGTGCTGAACACTTCTTCACCAGTGAAACAGAAAATTAGTTATGATGGGAAATAAAAGGAGAATGAATTTCAAGGTGGGGATACACACACAGACACAAAGCATCTCCTGAAGAGGAAGGATGGAGGACTAAGAACCTCCATGGAAAAAATGGGGTGCTGTGAGCAAAAGGACTGATGAGAAGAACAAAATGTTCAATGGCTAAGGCTGTACTAACAGTCATCTTTGTTGAGGAAACCAGGATATACAAGAATCAGTAGAAGCAAAAATGTAAACAGCTGAGGGTTGTTTACAGAAGGTACTTTTCATTCTACAATTTGAAAGTTTCAAATGAGGAGTGACTCTGTTAGCAGGGCAACACATTCACTTCTGAGAGCAGCTGATCTGCACTCTGGAAAAGATACAAGCCTTTGGAAATGCCATACTTGGCACCTACAATTATTAGTTGTATCAGCTAAAATGTTCACCAGATTTCCTATTTTCACTATTTATCCCTAATGAGAGAAAGACTTCAGGCAGGCATAGATCTAACCAGGGGGCACAGAAAAGATGACATTCAGCTGCCATGCTTTCTGCCCAGCTGCTGTTGGAAAGACAAATATCAAGGAACACCACCAAGTGAGCAAGTGGTCTTCTTTAAAATATTAGGACAGAAAATTAATTGACTAATGTCTCTCTTACTGTTAAGAGTAAGGAAACCAATACTTAAAACAGGCATTAAAACTTTCATATACTGTCAGGTCAAGAGGAAAAGTATAGGAAAATGTTTGACCATGGCATCCAAATAAAGGGATGTGAGGCACCACTGTTTAAGTCACATTCTTGTGGCTAGGGTATGGGATTAAATGCCTTTTTTACACAGCACTTGGAGAATTTTTACAGCATGCTGACCTCAACAGCCATACCACATGGTCCAAATCCTCTTCTAAAAAGGCACAGTAGCAGAACGCACCCAAAACCCCATATCAAATTATTATCCTGAGACCATAGGAAAATGTCAGCTGCTATGCCACAAATTCTGTTTCCTTCCAAGATTGTATAAAACCAGGCATGGGGTATGTGCTCATTTGTTTGTTTTCAGGAGATAGAAACAACCCAGGGAGAGGAGACAAAAAGACGAAGACCAAATAAAAAACATGTGTCTCAAATGGAAATGCAATTATGGGAAAACAGCAAGTCAGATAAGGAATCTTAGTATTAAAGGAAAAACATGTTAACCCTTATTCTGATATCTCATCCTTTTTTGTGCTGTAAATAGTCTTTAAATAATACATATAGGGATCTTCCCTTGTTTTACGAAAATCTTGTCCAAAAGGTAGCTTTAGGCAAGAAAGGATTTGATGTTCAAGACAAGTTCAATAGCTGGGAGCATAGAGGCCAGGAAATTTAAAGCAGCAGAAGATGCAACACCATAAATTGTTGAAAAATGGAAGAGCTCAGTACTTAAAATAAGTGGGAAGATGTTGGACCTTCTTAATAAAACTGTCATTGCTTTGTCCTCTCTGCTACCAGCTACTGCTTCACAAAAACCTAAATGCAGCCATGACATGAAAACACGCATGCTGATCTGTGTCTGGATAAGGAATGCAACACCACTACCACAGATACTGCTGGGGGATACCCAAAATTAATAGAGCTGTCTACCCATTTATTGTCTCATCTTTAAATATACATAATATCATCAATAAGGATGCACATATTCAACAGATGTAAGTCACAACATCAAAACTAAGAGGTCTTGAGAGAATGAAATTTTGATTCTTCATTATATTCTATTACATGGACTTACTACATTCAACCCCCATATTTTGAAATATCAGGAATAGCTCACAGAAATCTACGGCAGTTGCATGGTTAAAATATCTTGATGAACTTTACAATGGTTATCTTTAAAGACAATGAATCAAACATTTTTTCCCCATCCTAAATAGGGTTTAATTCTTTATGCTTCGTATCTGTGTCCACTTGACTCTTTCTCTATTTAGCTTTTTAATGTATGTATGATATACATAAATTGCCTCTGTTCAACAAGCACTTGGACAATGCTTTGAGATGTATGATTTAATTTTTAGGCTGCCCTGTGCAGAGTCAGAAATTTGACTTGATGATCCTTGTGGGTCCCTTCCAACTCAGGGGTTTCAATGATCTTTTTGGGAAGAACATATACATATTGTGTAGGAGTAGTCTTGGAGGAGTTCAAACTACCTCATTATTATGGACTACACAGAACTTACAATTAAGTTTTACATTCAGGGTAATTATGAAATTAATAAATGAAGTAATAGGTAGTGTTTCAAATGTCAAGTACTTCATCTTGCATAGAACTGATGGGGAAAGTGGACTAACCATTTTCAACTTTTCCCTAATACTTTTAACTCTGTTTGTTACTGACTTCTATGTAACAAAATCAATGACTACCAACCACTCAGTAAATTCAAGAAATAAAACTATATATTTCTATTTTCAAATTAATATGCATACATCTCATTTTGTAAGCATCTGTCTCAAAACACACTGTTAATCTGAATCCTACCTTATTCTATGATCCCATACTATACGTATTATTTTTGAACACACCACCAGGCAGTAATGTACTAGCTATCAAATTTCAAAGAGTTTCCTGTTATCCTCCAGTAAAATAAAAATAAAGGCACACACCCACCCACACTGCTGTCAGTAAATCAATCTTTGCCTTGGCATTATCTGCAGAACAAAGTATAGCTGGTGGGCAATATTCTTAGGACAGCTCGCATACAATCTAGGGTAAGACTGCTTGTAGCAACAATCACACTGTGCATGAAGAAGTCACTAAACTTTTCTCCTAAAGCACAGTTAGACATTTAGGATTTCACAGTAAACCATCTAATCAATCCCACACCAGAGAGCAGCAATAAGCTTAACTTGTCCCTGAAAATGACAACATGAAACATCTGCTACAGTTTGAAAAGTGATACAGTGGGGGAAGGAAAAAAATGTTACTTTGGGAATCAATCAATCAAAAATTTCATTTAAATATGGGTTAGGGACAAAAGTACGCCTGATCAATATGACACATTTCAATTACGTGCATAATAGATCTACGAAGTCAATTGTGTCATTGTGTCATTTTACTGGAAACCACAGAATTAGTTAATAAATACTACTTCCTCTGAGAAATAAGCAACCAAATTCCACATAGAAATTATTTTTAAGTGAGTGCTTAATTTAAAAAAAAATTTAGGTAGTGCCTGTGTTCCTCCATTTAAATTGGGTACACATCAGAGAACAGCCCTGCCTGAAGCTGTGAGCTTATGAATACAGCACAGCTCTGATTCTCAAATAAACAAAAGGCAGTTTCAGCAAATTACATTTAACATGTCACATACGAGCATTTCAAATTATGTGAAGAATAATAGTGCCTAAAGCAAAAACAGCAGCAGTTTAAAAGATACCATTTTCTTAATACAAGCTCTTCCATACCACAAATACACCTACATGAAACCAACTCAAATTTAGAAAGCCTAGAAAATACTGTACTATCATATGAATTTATAGAAGTTATTAGATCTGCTAGTTTTGACATAAATAAAAAGCTTCAAAAGGGTTGATTAAATAGAGCAGGCAGACAGACTAATGTGCCTGTTCTCACCTCGCTTTTTTTTTTTTTTAACAAGTAACTGGTCCAGTATTAGCTACTTTAGGAATTTATAGTCCTGTAAAAAACTGTGATCAATGACCTTAAGAAACACGCAGCTTTTACAGCAGTAGAGGGTCTCTGCAACAAGACAGAATGTGAAGTTTCACCTGCACTTGGTTTCTTTTCCTGTTACATCTGAACCAGCCAAGTTGGTAACATCTACTCAAACACCCTAATATGGATTAACAAAAGAGCCAAGAAAAGGGAACTTCAGGTGTACTACAACTAACTGTTCCATACTGCTAAACAGCTGTTATGATATGCACTGCCTTCCTAGCAGGTCAGCTAGGGCATGTAAATAAAGTCTTACACATGTGAGTTCTCTGTACTTGGACACCACTTTCTTTCCCCAACTCCACCAGACAGACGGATCTGTAAATTACATGAGGTTGAAAAAAACTAGGAAAATTCTGCAATTAAATACTTGCTACTGATAGATTAAAAGCAAACAAAGAACTGGATTTATATTTTCAAACAGAATATAAAAGGGATTCATTGAGAGACCTGTACTCTAGATGCAGATAAAAAAAAAAAAATCAGTAAGTTGAACACTATTCAGTCAGCACACAAGAAAAGAGCTATGAGGTCATCTCCCGACTTTCAAATTATTTGTACTTCTGAAGCAGTTAGAGCACTAAAATAAATATAAATAATAACAAACCCATAATCCAGCAAACTAAACCAGAACTGAGACTTCAGCTGATTTCTGGCAGCAGGAAAAGAAAAAGGAGTAATCTGTCCTTGTGCAAATTATTCTTTTTTCAAGATATATATCAAAGCTGACGTACATCAGCTGAGAAGCGTTTGCACTGCAGCAACTGCTATCTAATTGTCAGCCAGTCAACTAACAATGTTTTCTATAACAAAAGATTAAAACCAACACAAAGGAACTTTCCATGGTTACTACAACAGCAGATGTTTATTTTGGTTTTAGCATGGTATTTGCCAAAAATATTTTTAGATTAATTGGTTATAGCAGTTGCACAAAAAAAAAGGACATACTTAAATATCAATCCTGTTACCTTAACTTAAAACACATGGGGGAAGTACATGGCCTGGGCTGTACATCAACCAGTACCACACAACCTGCTCTTCAGAAGTTGAAAAAAAGATCTACAAGTCTCCTACAAACACAAGAAGTTCCACTTTCAAATTGTAAACTAAAATTAAAATAATGTGGTACTTTTGCAAACCTGTAATCAGCCTGTACTATGAACAGATCCTTTTCAACACTAAAGGATTTTTCTGGTCCCCCAGGCCATAAGATAGTCTTGTTACTGACCCCTCAAAGTAGAAGTTTTCACAACTGAGTCGTAGAGTTGAAAAGTCCTGTCATTTTTCTGAAAGTTCTATGTAGTTTAGGGGAAAAGGAACAACAGTGCAGCTGTGGATGCTGTACTTTGTTACTCTATGCCAGAAAAAAATGTTTTTTTTGTGCAACCAATATCAGTCATTTTAGGCTTAAAACTTTGCTGTTGCCAGTGTGAAGAGTTTTAAACTACTTGCATTTGTAGCATGGACCATGTTTATACTTGAATCATCCCAAAGACCCTACAGCAGTACGGTAGCTGAAACAAGCCTTCAAAGAGGACAAAGTACAGCAAAGTAATAGCCCAAATTAGTTCTTGTACTAGAGCATCAGACAAACCATGAACTTTTTCCTAGCTCACTTTCTTATAGTAAAGTTAGTACTTCTAAAACCCATGAAAAGAAAATAATGCTGGCAACATGTCGAGGAGTAGTTTTTTCCACCTCAAGGCTACAACGAACTAACAGAGACTTTCTCCCTGCAGTTCATTATTCATGTAATACAATTTTTCCCCTGTTACAAGAAGAGAATCTGTTTGGGACAAGCTAAATTGGAAGTATGGAAGGACTTCAAACCCCAGAAGTAAATTTTTAATCAAGACAATTATTGTTACAATTAGCTCCTTAGTTGTAATGTTTGATGCAAGAGCCTATTAATCCACTCAGGGCAGCCTAAACTGGCCTGACTGCACATTTATTTTTCTCCAACATCACAACCCTCAGAATCAGGATGAATCCTCTTACACACATTGCAAGCATCCATTCAGTGAAAATTAGCATAATATTAAGGCCATCTGAAGTACAGAAATGAACAGCACTGAATGTTTTATTGTGCAGCCATTCGGTTATGCGCAAGAGGGAACAACCCAGCCGAGACATCTGGCACAAATTACCATCATTACAAATTTTTGCATGACTTTAAGAACTCAACACCTGCATGCCAACATGAAAGTCACAATGCACTTCCAAGGCTTATGCTTGAGTAAAACCAGTCTGGCAAGACTGAAGAACCAAAATACCCATCTGCTTTGGCACAAAATTAAGCGGGCACATAATACTCCACCTTCCTTATAAAGCTCAATATTTACAAGGCTAAATATCCAGTTACTTTTTTTTAATACAAAGGACCTATTTAAAACAATATTCCTCCCTCTGTTCATAACCTAGTATGACAGTCAAGAGATAAGTCAGCTTGTTGCTGTCTATTTCCTTTTCCTGTTCTGACTCAGAGAAGCTGAGAGCATGAATTAAGTCATATTCACCACTGTCCCTATTCACCTACCTGATATAGGGATCCCTCCCAGACCTGTGCTGTGTTGTGGTGGGAGATTCAAGTCCAAGAAATTACTATTTGAGGTGGGATTTGCTGTGTGGTTCAAGTGCATGATGCTATTGCGTGGGAAGGCCATCCAAGGATAGCGAGCTGCTTGGCCTGGAAAACTGAAGGAGTTGTAAACTGCTCGATGCTGTTGAAACTGTGGAAACCTCTGTGGCATGACTGGAAAGGTGCTACTGAGAGAGTTGGCATTTGTGGGTGCAGCAGGATGCAGGAATCCAGAACCTGGCCCTTTGGCAGTTGTAGTGTGTGGGGTAGGGTTCTGAAGAGATGTGGGCGAAAGGGAAGGTTGGTCTTGCACTGACAGTTCCTTCTCAATCAGGTCTGCTAAGGCTTTGCGGGTGATGTCGAAGGGGTCAAACCCTAAGTCGTCCTCTTGCTGCTTGGAGGAACCAAACCCAAAAGCTGCTTGCCAGTCTGTCGAGGAGGATACTGGTATAGTTTCTGTTGGAGAAGAAAGGAACAGGATTTAGAACAAGAATTAGAAATAATTTTTCCATATAAAAACTTCAGCCTGTGTATCTGACTGTGGTCCTTTGTCTTTCATATAATACTACTTTATTATATTTTAATACTACATACGAATAAGGCACCTTATTCATCAGCTTAGAATGCCATTTTCAGATGAAACTGTCAAGACTTCTAGCACTTCACCTTTAGTAGAAGTAGCAAATAATATTTTTACTGCACAGTTGCTCTGTCCTTGAACTATAGAAATGCCTTATCCGGAAAGTATTTTCAGGAATAGTCCCAAGTAGAAAAAGAGACCAATGACCACTTGCTTAGAACCTTCTTTACCCCATATTACTTCATGGAAGTCTGAGCAAGCAGAGTTTAGATAAGGTTTTTACTCAGTTCAACATTTTGTTTTCACTAATAATGCTGTGCAAAAAAGATAAGCAGGATGTTCCCTCTCAAAAGAAAGGGCCTCAGAGCAGTAGTTCAAAGAACAAAAACAAAACCAACAAAGACAAACAAAACCCACAAAAAAATCCCCTACTGTCTACCATTATGAAGAGAAACAAGCAAATTCTTGAGGAGACAAAATGATAAAAAAAAGGGAACTGCATGACAAGATATTGTTAAATATTTTGAGGCAGTGTTGCAAAAAAAGTAATCAGAATTTGTCTTCATTTTCAGTTACTACTTCTTTTCATCATTGTGTTAAGTCTGCTATTCAGGTTCAGTGAATGCTGGTCTATCTTCACATTATTTTTCCTCAAAATTGTGGTCAAGCAAGCTGCTAAGTACAGGGTAGCATCACTCGCAACATTAACTCCCTCTGCTGGTAGGGACCTGTCTGCCGCTTTAAGAAGGTTCAGTATCCTCTCAGAAAAGAAATCTACCCTTCTATTTTCACTCTAAAATCCATGATGATAGATAAAGAGTTGCTAGACCAACAAGAACTTGTCCTTTGCATTCTTATTTAAACGGCAACCATACACTTTATATTAACTTTGATCTCTACTACCTGGAAATTATCTCACTGCTACTTAAATCCTCACAAAACTGGTGCATCAAGTGCCTTAGCAGAAAGGAATTTCCTTGGAAATAAATATTGTTTACAGAGTTATGATATCCAGGAGCAAGATAAACATCAAAAGATGACTAATCACTAAGTAAATCAACTATATCATAACATATTATTTACATTCAATTTTTTACTGATATTGTTTCATTTAGTTTTCTAACAACTCCCTGAGACTTATTATTTGTGAGCTCTTAAATACTGTTAACCATTCCCAAGACTATATAATTACAACTAGAACGATGTTTCGTGCATATGACAAGGTATTTCATAGGAGAGTACCTGAAAAATACAGGTATCTTTCAGCTGATGAAATTAAACATAACTTGTCTGAATTTACAGAATTCCACCTCAGAAAGATTAGACACCTTCAGATAACTGTGCAGCATACTAAGAAAACTCTTGAATTCTACAGAACAGCTTCTGATATTAGAATTACAGATTATCACACACACATTTTTTTATTATCAATAAATACTGATACCATGTATTTTCCCCACTCTCAAAAACCTGTAACACTAAATATTTAAATCATACACGTCATATCCTACGCATGTTGCTAAGAAAAACTAAAATAAGCACTCTGATAATTTAGCCATGCAGCTTGAAAGCTCTGCGAAGTTTCTTTAAGAAGAAACCCTTAGGTCAGTGCAATTCATCTGCAGTTAAGTGACAAATTTTAACCATTTGTAAGGTGGAAAAACACAGTATGGAACAAGTCCTAGAGTTTTAGTCTCTATAGAGTTTTAAGCTCTGTACAGCTCTGTACAAGTTTTAAGCAACTGCAAAAGCAAGCAATACCCAGCCATGTAACCTGTGGATGTACCTGATGTGAAGAGGCTCTGTGGTTCTGGTGCTGTGGGCCAGTCACTCGAAGTCTGTGGAGAGCTGGGGAATGGAGGAAGCCCACTCGGGATGGGGTTAGGGTGCCGGAAGTTGTCAGAGAAGAGTGACTGTGATTCTGTTACAGCCCCTTCAAAAGGAGACCGTGCACTGTGATTAGATGAACTGATGGGTATAACTGGATTGGGTTTTGTTAAACCAGGTGGTGGTGAAGGTGTGTCACTGTTTGTTATCTACAAGCAAGAGAGAAAGAAAAATTAGGACATAAGTTTATATATAAAATATTCTTCACTAACTCGGATGAAAAGTTTCCTCAAAACTTCTGGCCACAATTAGGTTTCTTAATATATAGCTCAGCATAAGGTCAAACAAAAAATCAACTTAGCAATAGCATTTTTAAATTTTGTTTAAAATTATCACAGAACCAAATAGAGTGGAAAAAGACCTTTGAAATAATTGAGTCCAACCTATGACTAAACACCACCTTGTCAACTAGACTATAGCACTGAGTGCCACATCTGTCTTTTCTTAAACGCCTCCAGAGATGGAGACTCCACCACCTCCTGAGACAGCCAACTCCAATGCCCAATTATGATACACTTCAGAAAATACTTGCTTCTCCAACTGCAAGTTGCACTAAGTCCTCAAACCCATTTGTTACATTCAGAGCACTTATCTTTGTGTCTTACCTGCTGAGAGCTGTCACCATTTCCTATACTGAGGGAATCTGAAGGTTTATCGATAGGGCTGCAAAAGCAGGAGGAAAAAAGACAGTAAGAGACTCAAGTATTTAATGTGAAAAATCGACATTTGCATTTGTAGTGGAAGAAAAGCCCTAAAATAAAGATAAAAATTAAGTAGTAGGAATTAAGAAGGAAAAAAGTCCACTTATTTTTTATTAGACTGCTTTTTTAATCACAAGCATTCCAATCATTTGTCATATACTGTAATACTACTTTTCACCACTCTCCATTCTGCCTGCTGACCGCCTTAAGGAACAAAAGTAAAGTTGTGAACATGTTCATAGAAACTCTGAGCCATACAAAACCCTAGAACTCTGTACGACAACAGTATTTTGTAACAGTCAGTTCCATCTAAGATACTACTGTAAAGAAACTGGAAAAGATCTATTTTCCAAAGACAGAAGTTTCAGGTTTTCATACAAATCCTAAATAAATCTGGGAGAGATAAAACATTAAATTAACGATTTAGTCTTGGTGGCAAGTTAAGCTTCCCACCAGCCTTTAAGATTCTAACTAGCAGACATTAGTCCCAAGTTAAAAAAATTGAGGTTTGCGATGACAGAAGGAGAAAAAAAAACAGCATAAAAAACTGCCAAAAATAAAGATAATATAAGATACAGCAAAAAAACCACCTCAAAGCCATTCACTGCAAATTATTGTGACTTGGCTGAAATGGCACACCTCAGGATTCAAGATTCTTTTGGGCATCGGGGAGTTGCCTCCATCATGCTAAATACTGCACTAATGAAATGGTATTATTGAAGTTCACACTAAAATTTTTGCTTTGCAACTTCAAGGTACTCTCATTTTCATCTACCCATGAGAAAAGATGCACAAGCATCAGCCTGTGCAGGCCAATACACACATTCTACAAACAAGCATCAGAAGTAAGAACATGAATTTCAGTTCCACTAAGAGGCCACAATGTGATACAAGTCAAATTACAGTCATGATGTTGAAAAATATATGTAACAATTTCTTTTAACTGGGTGCAGAGTTCAGATTCTAGATACACCTTGTTCTCAAACAGCCCTTGCTGCTGCCAAGTTTATTTACTGCATACAGCCATAGAGTAAGGTCAACAAATCGTAAGATTTCTTCGACTTGTAATTTTTCCCCTCATCCCAAAATGACTAATGGAAACCCAGCAGAATTACTTCTCCATTCTAAAAGAAGCCGTGTAAGAGTAATCATCCATACATTTTTTTGTGAAAAAAGAGCACTGATTGAGTCAGTATCTCAAACAGATAAATTAAGCTGAAATATTCATGACTATAAATGAAAAATCACTGCGTTACTCCAGTGATGATTTACAAATACTCTCTACTTAGTGATCCAACAGCATGAATAAAGCTCTTCCATTTGAAACACACTGCTTTTAGTTAGTAATTTCATAGCACAGAAGTCTGCTGTAGACTCTTCATTACACAATCAATTCTGACTGAAGAGCTGATATTCCAGTCAAATTCTTTTCCTACAGAGCTAACAGTCACAATACTGCAGTTTAAAAAGCTATGAGTAAGACAACTTTTACTGACAGTCTAAGTGATGAAAATGTCTATTATACTTAACCTGCCTAAGGAGCCTTTATTTGCAAGACAGACTTCCAGCCCTCAGGAATGAATAAGGCTCATTATCTATTGACTACAATATTTTTATTTACATTAAATACATTATTTTCAGGAAAACAAAAGAATTGCACATCACTACTGAGTTGCCATTCACAGGCTCTCTGATTGCTCCTCAGTGGGACTGCTATTTAGCCTAAGAAAAAGATACTACTTTCAACAATACTCTCCATTTTAATGCATTGGTTCAATATTGATTTAAAATGAAGACTGGCTACCTAATCAACAGCGCCACTGCTTGAAATGTTAGTTTACCTTGCTTTTTTGCCATCCAACCTCTGAATGAGCCTAACGTTTATTACCTAAAGGTAATTACATAAAGAACAAACCAGCATGACTAAGACTGTAACTGCAAGTGATGCATAAGGTGGAAGAGGACACCAGTTCTATTCAAGGAGGGCATCAAAAAAGAAAAAATGTCGGCCAGTAACAAGAGATTATTATAAGCAGATGAATTACTTCCTCTACACAAAGAAGCCTCAGTTCAACCTGCTGCCCTGTTGTCCCTCTGAGTGGTAATTGGGGAACCCTTTTCTCTGTGTTGTGTTTCTGGAACACATCACTGGAAGGAAATGACAGATATTTTAGCCCTAACATTTAACTTCCCTCTATTGAAGCTTTTCCAAGTGACAAGCCTCCTGATATACAGCAAATAGCGTGTTACTTTTGTGGAAGCTTCTGTATACAAAAAAAGGAAGGGCTCAGCTCTGACTGGGACTGTGCAGCTCTACAAGCTGTTGATCCCCTGGTTATTCTGTTCCCCTCAGCCATTACCTGTACTGGCACTTAGTAACTTCTTGTTAGGGTTCTCCTGCACAGTCTGCCAATCAGTCTTTTTAACAGGGGCTACACTAAGCCCAGCTTTTTGTGACCTGATCAGGATTTGTATCCAGCTCTCCAACCAGAGAGACTGAAGAATCATTCCCTCCACACCAATGAGTGAGAGAGAAAGCAAGCTATCTGAAGTATAAAAGGCAGCACAATTACCCGAAATCTGAGTCTGCACCATCTGGAGTCATGTGTTCTGGGTCTGTGCCATTTTCTAATATAGGAGGCGTTTTCCTGTGTTCCACTGTTAAACCGTTGGCTGATTTACTTGAACTCTGTAATGATGGCCAGGCATCTTTGTTATTACTGTTGGGTCTGGAAAAAGGCAAGAGTAAAATAAAAAAAAAAATAGAGTTCAAGTTATGAAGAAAGTGTTTTAAAAATTGTAAACACTGGGGAAATTAATCCTTGTGCCAGACAATCCATAAGAATAGATTTATCTGGATATTATTTTTCAGATTTTAAATAGTGAAGACCTAAAAAAATAATTAGCGGGATAGGTAGGGTAGAGAGAAAACCAGAGGGAATTCTGTTTTCTTTCCTGAATAGACAGCTGCTTTGCCAATCCCAAAGTCCAAACTTGCCCGTTTGAGGGAGAGGAAAAAAACGTAAATAAAAATGAAAAATGCCATCAATAGTTCAAGTGTCCAGACCTCTGCATACCTCATTTAAAATTACTTGCTTTAGTCCGTAACTACTTTTAAGTTCTGTAAGTCATGAGCTAAGTCATTCTTTTTTTAATATATGTTTTATATTCCAGGTCCTATCAAGCCTGGCCATAACAGATTAACTTTTATGTTTTACACCTACACAGGAGTCACCAGCTTTACTAACAGACCATGAGACCAGCCAGACAAACACACTGTTCAAGTTACAGCTCCCTTCATTTCTAGTTCAACAGCATAATTACTTCCCTTTTATAAATTAATATTAAATTTCATTTTAGAGTACACATTACAACTGAAAATGTTCAAGAGAGGACTCAAAGCCCAAGTTTTTGCTGTAAATAGTTCCATTATGTATAAATTCAAGCAAAATGGAACACAGTCTATAACCAAATGGATTCAAATACAGCGTTGTCTGCTAACCCTGCAATCTTCATATAAAATATATGCTTTTGTGATCTCAAGTTCTTCTATGTTACCTGTAGCTTTCCATTTGCTTCTCTTAGGAGCTTGTTTTAGTGTCCAAGTGTTGTCTTCATAAGAAAGCAGCTTTTACAAAAAAAAATTTTTAACATACATGTCCTTCCTGATGCTCCCCTACATTAGTACATGGTCCAACATTTACTCTACATCTTTAGGTCAATTTACTAATTTCACAGTCAGAATCTGGAAATTTCAGTAACTGCTTATAGCAACACAAACGCTTCCTACTTCTATTGAGATAAAATCAGTAATAGTAGCTCCCCTCAAATCTCAGTATTTTAAGATTTGCCATTCTGTATCCATCTTTTCTCAACTACCTACACAATACGTACACAGATGAGCATCTTGATCTGATTCACAGATCTCATTTTGGCTTTGCAACATTTGGACTAAGAGCTAGTGAGCTGATCAGATACAGAACATCAGGGAATGAAGAGACAGCAGCAGAATTTCTGTCATTAAATAATCTCACTTGTACAAAAATGAACTGAAATCTAGATACATCAAAATTGTCAATCCATTAACAGATTTATTTTAAATATCTAAATTTATGCTCACTACAGCACAAAGCCATCTCTAAGCTAGTTAAAAGTCAGTGCTGAATCCAAGGAGAAAGGGAAAGAAAAACAATTGGTTTATGTGTTGAGGTGGGGGTTTTGTGCGTGTGGGATTTTTTTTGTTTTAGTTAAGTTCAGGCTGCATGTCTCTGAAGGGCTGTTATCTAAAAGATCAGCATGTGCTTAATAATTGGTTCTTCTTGTAAGCATAAGAAAACATTCATTTCAGTTCTTCAGAAAAATGTCATCAAGGAAATAAAAAAAGCTTGATCTGTTTTAAATGTGGAATATATCTCCAATTTCAAGAGAACACAGTCACCATGACTATCACGTAACATACCAAGAGACGAGTACACAGAGTGGCCCTAGGGGATTTTAACAGTTGTCTTCAGCAGGAAGAAAAGGTCTGCAAGTAGGACCTTTCAAATTAAAACAGTTGTAGAAAAGCACTTATCAGAGTTTAACAAACTGTTTGCTACTACTGGATATTTATAATTAAGCATCTACTACTTAGAACTCAACTTCTGTTCCATTCCATTATGAAACAGAAATTCTGCACCCCAGAAACACAAGAACCGCTTCAGAGTTGTCAGAGGCTGTGACAAACTGCTAGAAATATGAATATCATATCAATGAAACCTACAAAAACAATCCTACAAGAACCCAATTGGATAGAAACTGTGAAAGAACAATGCACATTCACCAGTGCAAAAGCTACATTTTGTACTGATGAGATGGGTCTTGACGAAACATGTCAAGATTCCAGCTGCAAGAAACTCACTTTGCAACTATAAAGGTGGCACCCAGGCATCAGCAAAGGACAGAGTCTGAGCTGTGATTGTGCTGTTCAACTGACAGGAGAAATTACCTCCAGAAATTACCACTTGCTGCCTTTAGAGTAACATGCTATTTTTTCCATAAGTGCTAAATGTTAGCACCACATGCTGGACAAGCTCCAGCTCCTAATTGCTTCCTATAGGCTTAAAAGTTTGCTGCAGTTTCAGATAGCACATTCTTCCTGCACTGGTATAATTCGTTTTGCTGGGATCTAACTAGGTTTCAAATTAAAATTAGTTCAGATTTCAAACAAAATAAGCAATACCCAAATTCAAGAAATGGTGTATTTGCTTTGCTTGCTGCACTTTACCTTTGAAGCCAATATTGAACCAGTGCCTGAGAAATAAGAATCAGGTCTGTTCTTAAGAAAAAAGATCCCTCTGGAAGCCCTGACCACTTGCAGTCAAAATGCATATGAAACTGCCTCCAGACATTAAAGAAAACAGTCCCAGTACACCAGCTGGAATACCAGTTCTCAGAATTGTATTTGTTCATTCAAGATCCACTGATAGTATTTTAGATACAGTACCCACTTTCTTGCTTAGAAGGCTCTGCAGTGATGCTGCTGCTGGAAAACTATTGTCTGAAAAATTCAGTAGTGCATGAACTGGCACACAACACAAGCCCTGAATACAAGGCCAAGGTACATATGAAGCGCAATCTAACTGTCACATTCCACTCTGCCCATCTCCTTTATCAAACTACTACAAAAAGGAGTGGAAGAAATTGTCATTAGTTTTTATTTCTTTATCTTAAATATGACATTTGAATGAATAATTAAGGACTGGTAACCTCAGACTCACTTATCTTTGTGTGACTACATACTGACACAGAGAAATCTTTTCACAACTTACTGAACAAACTACTTCGATAGAACATTTTAGCAAACCGGAGTAAGTTACAATTACAACACAGTTAAAAATATATGGACTGCACTATAAATCATGATGGAAAAAAACATATTAAGGTTATAAGGTATCTCAGTTAGAAAAATACAGACTGCATTCATAATGACACCATACCAAGAAAGTAGACATCTGGTCTTTAACAAATGCATTTGGTTTTGCAAATATAAAATACAAGGTCTTCTTTCAGAATACCTTGCTCTGAACTACTGATCCAAATGCAGAAACAAGTTTCTTTCCTAAGACACACACACTCTGTTTTAGAACAAAGTGGTGCGTGTGTCCTGGTTCTAGCCAGGACAGGGTTAATTTCTGCAGTAGCCAGGAAGGGGCATGGCTAGGACAACCAATTCTGTACCACCTTAAGTCATTTTCTGGGGATTGGGAAGGGCTCTCTTATGGGTCAACATAGCCTAGCAGAGGAAGTGGTCAGTACCGCTGGGGGCTTCTGTGGGGTGAACGATCACTTGTGAATCGTTTGACTCATTCTTGTACCCTCTGTCATTTGTATTGTTGCTGTTACTGTTAGTTTTCTTATCTCACTGCTGTTTCCAGTAAATTGTTCTGATCTTTACCTTCTGTGCCTCCAATCCTCCTCTCATGGATGGTACAGGGGACGGCAAGGGGGAGGAGTGTGGAGTGGCTTCAGAGGGAACACTAAATTGGAGATTATCACTCCTAAACAATATGTCTCTCCACAGAGAAAACCTATCAGATTTTATCATATAATAGGTCCTAAAAACAGTAGGCAATTTGGGGGATCAAATAGGAATAAAAGTTTACTTTGGAGTAACCAGAAAGAATAACCAGGCAGTCCAGCATCAGTACTTACGCATCATACCTCTGCAGTGCTGTCACTTTGTTCTTGTTCTTGTCAACTGTACCCGTAGATAATTGGAGAAAGTTGGGGTTTAGTTTGTATAATTCTTGCAGTAGTTTCTGTTCATATTCCTGGTGCTTACCCGCCTAGAGAAAGACAAACTCACAATGAATGAATACTGGTTTAATATATATATTTATAGTTATAATTTTTTAATATATATAATATGTCCATATACATAGTATGTCCCAAAGGTTAGTAATTTCACCTTTACAACTTATCAGGTCACTCCTGTCAAACTCAAAACAGTGCTTCTCACTCTCAGCACAGATGTGTTCTCAACAGCTCTAAAGCTTGCCTAGAAATCACTTGGATATACCTACCTATTGATAATTTTTTGAGACTTCAGAAGCAGAAAAGCACCTAGAACCTTATTAGAACTTGCTCCTCAGTTCTAATTAAGAGCTTCACAAATATACCATAGAAATCACAAACAGTGACATCTCCAAGGCAGTCTGCATTTCATATTTCAATCATACTAAGCTTTTCAGAAGATAGGAAGGAGCAAAGATGCCTTTTAAACAAAAAGTTCTTCCAAAATTAATTTTGTATTGGCTTAATAAAACAGCTGAGGTGTATGACATAACAAGCAGTATATTCTAAGCAATAACTGATAAGCCATTCTTTTTAATAACTGAAAAATTGAAATATTCTTTCAGCTAATTGAATCAATTGAGAACAACTTGCTTTCAGAAATTGTGGAGGTTCAATCCAACCCCAGAGTACTAGAATCTGACAACTGAAGCAAGAGAGTATTTTTCAGTCTAGCTTGCAGATAACATTCTGTGGCTTAATATAAGAAACAAAACCAGCAAGATCTAATCTGCCCCCAACGTTTCAAGTAACATCTGAAATTCAAGATGAGCATTCATGGCTTTTTTTTAACCTAAGAATTACTACTTGCATGTTAAGTATTGTTATGAGTTGAATCAAGATACAAAATAAAAAAATGAATTTGAAGTTGTCAGTAGCTCTTCTCTACAGTTTCCAGATACTAGAAGATGTCCTCTAGCAAAGGAAACAAGTGCCAAGGTTTATGGTCAGGTCTTCTGAATCTTAAGTCTGAAACACTGAAATTATCTATCACATCTTCACATTTAGCAGCTCTCACACTACCTGTACATATAAAATTTAACTTTTTTTTACATTAATTAATTCCTTAATATTTTGTTGGAACAAGAATGGAATTAGTGCACAGGCAATGTGGACATACCGCTAGAAACATTTTACAACCCAAATGAAAAATCAAACTTGTTTTTTTTAAAAAAAATTACCATGAATAGACAAAATGCAAAAGAATAGTACTGTTGATAAACTACATTGCCTTATGGGTGCCTGTAGAAGGCCAACTCCATACCTCACTGGAATACTTCAGGTCAAACCCCATCAATGAGTCCATTCTTTTGCAACTTAATTCCCCAGTTCTCCATTACTGTTTGATTCTGAACATGTCCTTATGTACTCAACTTACATACCCCTCAAGAAGGATTGAAACATCTGGTGTATGTATCATCTTACCCACTTTGTCAGTGTCTACACCAAGCTGTTACCTATAGTAGGAAAAAGTGTGGTCCTACAGTATGGCTCACCTACATGCAAACCTTGAGATATTCTGCGTTCTGGAAACACTTCTTTCACCATCCAACTATGACTACAGCAACTGGGCTGATGCACAGATTTGCACAATTAACGATTTGCAAAAGTTAAGCACTTGAGTAAGAAGAAACCTCTCTGGATCTCTCAACTTGCTTCAGTGACTAAAGACTGAATATCATGGCCAGGTACATCAGAGGTCAGTCTTAAGTTCATTTAATTGCCACATAAACAAAAGAAAGAAACAAGATTAAAATCCTATATAGGAGCTTGGACTAATTGTGTTTTATTTATAACAGACAACCTAGAGGCCAAACTTGGTTATCTCCAACCCACCTAAAATTCCCAACTTCACTTTCCAAGACTTCCTGGAGTTCTACCAATGATTTTTAGTTTACCACAATATTTAGATCTATTAATTATTTAACCTAGAATACAAATTTATCCACTGACAATTTTTTTTTTAAATACAGAGTCAAAGTCTGCAACAATGAACATTCAGTCTCATTAAATGGACCTGGAAAATCACTGGCACTAACCCAAATGCAGGAAAACTGGCACACCAAAAGAACAATGTACTTAGCAGGTGTGTAATTTCCAATTACTTTTAAGAAAGCAATATGAAATTCAAAAATAGTTTCAGCAATATAACAAGGAACAGGGAAGGAAGATTCATGTAAGCCACCAAGATGATGTAAAATCCACTCAAGACTTCTGAAGAAACTCATACATGAAAGTTAAATCCTGACCAAGGTACATAAGCCTATCAATTTTAACTAGCAGTTAGGCCAGAGGACTGACAGTTTGCCACTGACTTCTACAAAAAGGGCTGTAGAAAAGATTCTGTGAACTACAGGCTGCCAAGTAAACCTCCATTGTTCCAAAGATTACAAGGTAATCATAATAATAACAATAACAATATTTTTAAAAAATAAAAGTTCATGGATAAACACAAGCCACTGGGATTCAATCTGAGTATCTTTTGTAAAGGGAAACCCTGCTTCACTAATATGAATTCTTCATAGAGTCAGTAAGCATAAATAAAGAGGCTCCACAAAACTTGAAAAGAAGTTTTTGATAAGGTTTCACACCAGTTACTTATTAATCTGCCATGGAAGAGGGTGTGAATTGAAGATGGTTCAAAGTATAAGTCTTAGGGTGCAGAAGTAAGCAATGAGGACTAATGACTGGCATCAGTTCTATGCAACACCATCGGCATGCATGAGGAAGAACTTAAAAGTAAGTTCTTTGCTGACAATATCTAGCTTTTTGGGTAATAAACTGCCACGTTGATAATGAGGAGCTCCAAAAGAATCCCAGAGAAATCGGCAAACAGGCAAATAGTGGCAAATAAGCTTCACCAAGGACATGTAAGATGAGACAAGAAGGGAAAAGCAGTCCACACTATAGTAACCCACTCCTGATCTGTGAACTGGTTGTTACAGCTCAGAAAAAAGAAGCTGAGGTTACTGCCAGCAGAGCTCTGAAACTGTTAGTTGATTATGCACTAGCTACAAAAGATATGCTGGGCATCACTAAGAAGGTCACTTCAAATAAACTAAAACAAAATGAAAAAAACCACACATCACACTATACATAATGCACTGAGAACTGATAAATTAAACTTGGCTTCCCCCACATCACGCATCTGAGCTCTCTGTCTCAAGGAGGACACAGCTGGAAAATACAGAGAAGGGCAACAGGTATCGCAGAAATGGAGCAACTGCTTTGAAAAGTTTAAAAGACCAGAAACTACGATTTGGAGAGAAAGTTGGGAGAGACTAGATCAAGTTTTGCCACATCACAAAGGCAATGAATAAGTGGTTTTGCTTTCAGCAAGCTCTACAAAGCTAAGATTAAGGGACACTTGGCAAAACTAACCAGTTAGCAGTTTAACACAGGCAAAAGAAAGCACTTTACAAAACAGCTAGTGAATTTCTGGGGCTTGCTGCCACAAAAGACTAAAGGGTTGGCAGTATCGACAAGTTCAAAATGGAATAAATAAATTCATAGCTGACAGGTCTATAAAAAGCTACCTAACACATAAAAAAAAGTTCTACTAGAACAACATTTGTGCTGGCACTAAGGGTGGGGACCCTCTGCTTCATGGACAGATCACATGCAAAAATTACAGCATGGATGCAAGGCTGGCATACTTGAGTTTAACAACTTTACCATACCTCATGTTGAAGGATGGAGGCAGACCAAAAGACCTCAGAATGCACTGCATTCGAGACAGTAAAGCTATCCATTTACTTGGTTCCCTAACCTAGCCAATAAGCATTTTAATGTTGAGATAATAAAAAAAATCCCAGCATCGTCTTTTATGTGCTATTATAGTTACCCTCAACATTTTATTTGGAAATGGTTCCTAAACACTTCACAGGCTAGAATGGTTATTAGGATTCAGACAGCGTGGTCAGTCACAGCACAAGAGTCAATCCATGATAACTGTCCACACACACCAATTTTCCAGTAAAACCCAGATCTGCACTAACTTCATTCACAGAGATCTAAAATGACACTACATTACTTTAGTATGAAAAAAGGGACAGTAGTTAGCTCAGGTTATTTGAATTCTTGGCTAAGAGTTTATCTCCATCTTCTTGCCTCATGAATATTCACCGGACTTCTCAGACTTTAAAAACAGCATGCAAAGAAAAAAACTGAACTGTTCTTTGCAATATCCAACTGGTTAATCACCTTTTGGATTTCAAAATTCATTGCTGCTGCAACATTCAGCAAACACATTACACATATTAGACTAAATCACAGACAGTAAGACATACGTGCCACATTTCATGTGTTTCCCACTCAGTACACTTACCTGCATTTCTTCTTTTGTGAAACTGGCTGCTTCATCACCTAATTCATGTAGATACATGCAGTCTGGTTTTGGACACTGCATATTTTTTAGAAAATAACTGCAATATTTTGTTGTACCTAATGATGCCTGAAGGAAAAAAAAAAATTAAGTACTGGAGGTTAAGAATGCCTTTAACCATATAAAATAAAGATTTATATTTACAAAAACTACCTCAAGATTTGAAATTTCATCATAATGCATTTTTGATGCAGATGGAATAACAAGTCCATTTGTAAGAAGTCTATATATTCTTGAAGATTAGATAATTAGGATGCATTTTTATTTTCATCCAATCTAAATAAATGCCTAAGTAAGAGCTTCAGTAAATACTTGCATAATCATAAGGAGACAAGTAGCAGGGTCAGGAAATGAATAGTAACTAGATTTTCTACAGCCACCAATTTGGCCAAATTAGACACCTGTTTATACAGACACCAAAAGGAAAAAACTTTGATTTCCCAGGGAGCTTTTGAGAGTGTACGGACTACAGAAATGTTCTGTAAAAGCAAACAGTGGGTTTTCACACTGTACTATTATGCTATACAACACTGTGAGCATGGGGAAGAGGTACATATTTCTGTCTCAAACTTTGTTTTAAGAAGTTATCTGCTAACCCACCAAAACACTGCCTGCTGGATGCTCACTGAACTTCCATTTTGAGATTAATACCAGGCAAAGAACTCAAAAGCCAATGCACTGGACATTCTTGTTCAGCAATACAAGCATACCCATACAAACACAATTGTATACTAATCCCTGATATTAATGTTCTAGAACATAGACACAAGAACATAAAAACATTACCACCTTAAGTGTTCTGCCGTCTACCACCACATTATTGACGCACTGTATGGCTCTGAGGGCATCTTCTGACCGGATGTAGGTTACATATGCGCTCGCACTTGGACCCTAGGAAGAAAACACAGACTATTTACTTGTTTTTCTTTCCCCAGATCTGATCATTAAGTCACCTTTTCAGCCACTCACTTCATCAACTGGTATATTCAGGGCTTGATGTTTTTAACAAAGTGACAAAAAAAAGTAGAAGCCATAAAAACTCGTATGTGATGCATAAAGAATGAAGAGGAAATACATCAGTATGTTGCATGAGTGTTCTAAAAATACTTAAAAGACATTTTATCCCCAAAATGCAGATTAGTGACTAAATACCATATTGCTGCTTCTTTAAAGTTTCTCATCCTGTCTCCCAATTTTCAATCCTTCTACGTTGCATTTTGCATCCAACTTTGAGAGTCTGATTGGAAAATAACTTGACTCAGTAACTTGACAGTAATTTGATTCTTGCAAGGCTTTTTTTTCTTTTTACACTCTTACCTACTGCTTAATCAGAAATAGGGAGCCCTAGATTTACTCTGGACACATGTATTCTCTAAAGGAATTTAAGTAAAAAATTTACAAAGACCTCCGACTTACCTGTGAGCCTGCATATGATGTGCTGTTATTAATGACAACTTTATGTATTTTACCAAACTTCCCAAAATATTCTGGTCGTTTCAAAACCTACAAGAAAAGAAAGTTCAAGTGGTATAATTCATACAGAGGTGTACTTATTATTCTGTGGAACTGCACAGCTAAAACCTTTAACTAATAAAAAATGGTCTCTCCTAAAAGAAGAGAACAAAGATTTAGATTTGTTTTCCCACACAGAAAACATGGTTGCCTGCAATACAAAGTATGTTGTCACTGCAGAACTTTAATGACAAATATCCCACATTTCATGTTGTATTTTAAAAAATTCTTTCAGTACTCTGATTACCCAAATCCCACCCTGGCAAAATATACCTCGTTCACCATAAAAAGTTCCTGTATATATCTTTTATATTTTGATTTAAAAAATAAAAATCACATTCATTCTCACCTCCAAATAACCATACACCTTAAACTTGCATTCAGCTATATTAATTACTAGGTACAAAATGCTGAATCCTGACTGCCTTGCCCCGCACTACAAAGAAAGAGGGAGTAAACCAATCAGCTCAAGATAATCTCAAGTTTTCCAAAGACCAGACTAAGTAAAGGGAGACAATAAAGAAAAGTTTCCAGGGACAAGAGAAAGCATTTCAGAATCAACATCACGTTGAAATGAATGAGTGACTATCACATCTGTAAAGCAAAAAAACCCTCATCTTGCCCTTCCTGGAATCAGTTAGTACTAACACATCATTTAGGGACCCTGTGCCAAGCAAGAACATGACCAGCATATTAAGCAACTCTGCTGAATAACCATTACCTGTGTGCCAATGAAACTGGCAATATTTGACACACTTATACCAAAGCCTTTTTTCGCCATTTCTGTGACGGAAGAAGGTACAAAAGTACTGACTACTCAGACTGAAGCTAGACAAAATAAGGGCATTTCTAGTTCTAGATAATAACCTGAGAGGTTATGAAGGAAGATTTGTTTCCTCTGCTCCATCTTCACATTAGCATGGGATAGTGCAGTTAAACTGTATTGATCCAAGAACTAAACTACCCCTCTCCCTTCTCAAGCAAGCATCAGTGCCTTCAAGAACTAACAGCATCACACTTGGAACATCTCAAAGAGCTACAGGGTATGCTGTATAGATAACCAGTCATTCATTGGTCTCTTCTGACTGCTCTTCACTTGGTCTACATCCTCTTGAAACATACTACACCCACCCTGCAGGCATCATTCCAGAAGAGAGTGACAATCCTAAAGAAACCTCTCTTTTACCTAAGCATATTGCAGATTATACTCCTGGTACAATATGACAGCATAGCCTTCACCATTCTCCTAAGAGCATGTCAACAGAAGAGGATCCACCTGTATTCCATTATGATCCACAGACCTATTTCCAGAAACAGCACATAGCAGCCAAGCTCCCATTCCAAATAATCTCAATTTATGAAGGAGTTTTTTGCCTGCTTAAGTAGAAAACTTGAATACGTTGTACACTTTTTTTAGCTCATCTCTCTCAGGCTAGGTTTCTTGAAGATCAAGTCACCTTGTGCTATATGCAACATTCAGTAAGTACACATTATTTTCTGGTTTGTCATTGACACTACTGCTACCAATAAACCTAGTAAAGCACATCCCCACCCCCCAAATAAACCCATTCCTAGTTACTTCAAGTATTCACAGTAAAATTATCTGAGGTAAAAAAAAAAAAAAAAGAAATGAACTGTATTTACTACTATTTCTCTTAATTACAAATCCTCCATCTGGTCAAAGAAATTAAATTTCAATAATCAATTCATATTGCTTTTTTCAATGATAAATAGTCCCAAGCCAGTGTTGACAGTTGCTTGCAAATACTTGCTGCTATATTTTAGTACATACTGAAGTGTTATACACCAGATCAGTTTTAACCTGATTTTTTCTCTTCCCTTCTTATCCTTCCTTTTTTTTCCTCCTTCACTAAAAGCAGCTTTTTACACTTGTTCTTTACCAGTCTACCAAAATACAGACAATACTCTAAGACACTCGGAAACAGCCACTTCTGTCTGAGACTTCTCCAGATAATTTAGTCTGATAAGGTGAATTTAATCTGGCACTGTAATTTTGAAGACATCTGTGTTATCCTGTAGTACATTTCCTCCATATTCTAATTCAAGATACTTTTATGCATTAGCACTTACTCCATTGGCCACCTGCAGCTATGACTGATGATGGAAATAAATAAAGCATTTTCAGTATAATCAGTTTTCTCAAATGAAAAACTTATTTCTGATGATGCAGAGTATTAAGTCAACTTTTTACAGGGTCTTCCTCTTATTAACTTTTTCCCCACAACTTCTTAAGGACATAAGCCTTATGGTTCTTCCCAGTATATACTTTCAAATGTCGGCTTTTTCCTTCTGTCCTACAGGTTTATCAGTTTATCAAGTTTATCAGAACTGTGTATCAGTTCTTCGTAATCCAACTAAGCTCCCATTTTAGAATTGGTGATTCATGACATAGCTGTATAGTGCCAGCAGATCCAATCTAGGAAAATGAGTACCTGAAAAGTCCTTATGCTTATTATTAGGTTAAAGCCAAACTCTGATTATTAAAGAAAGAACAACTTCCCCTCCCAAAAATTAAAAAAGTCACAGAGCACCTGTACTCCCTAAAACAAACACTTATTGAGGTTATTATGGAGCAGGAAGCTAAGTTCCCTTACGAAGAGGGGGGCTCATGACAGCAAACCTTTTCAACACAGCTTCATTTTGTACCCTTCAGGAAGACTCAAGGGCATTCCAATGTTTCATGGCAGCAAGTTAAGAGCAAGATCTGCAAGCATGAACTGCTCACCTCTGGATCTGCTAGGCGCTGAGACAGCCCTACCACGAAGACAAGGTTCTTCTGTACAACCCGTACACTGGCCAAATGTTTGCGATTCTCTGATATCTTCTGTTTCCTCTCATTTTGTTTCTGTTTCTTTTCATTTTTTATCCTCTGCAGCTCTTCCTGGGAGAGTGGTTTGTACACTGCTGGATCTTCTGGATATGGCTAAACACAACAAAAACCATTAAAACCAACCCATATAAGAAACACCACCTTTGAAAACCATTAATCACCATGTTTTAGTGCAAAAATTTCTTTATTATACTGATCTGATTGTTATGGCCACCCACATTATAGAGGCA
Source organism: Promerops cafer (assembly GCA_013398275.1). Taxonomy (NCBI): domain Eukaryota; kingdom Metazoa; phylum Chordata; class Aves; order Passeriformes; family Nectariniidae; genus Promerops; species Promerops cafer. Next base: position 3,769,133 of record VZSE01007196.1, on the reverse strand, counting down.
CATTCAGTCCTTTGGGAAAGGTAAACATCTTGCATATTTTCATGGAATTTTTCTATTTATAGACGTCATATTGATTTGGGCAACAACCACATTCTAACCCAGCTGCCTAGTCAATTTGGTAACATTACAAGCAGCTGCAACATGACAGCCAACACATCCTGTTTTAATTTGACTAACAAGAGCTTAGTGGAAGCAGGATGAAAGTATGCACTTTATTTCTGATACAGATCTGAGTAATTAAATGTCCTCAAGACTGAGATAAGAAATCAAAATACAAATGTAGTTTCAGTAGTCTGCTAAGTTCAACACAGTAACATCATTATACTCCTCAAAGTTTACATGGTTAATTTCTAGTGAAGAGACATATTTCAACACAATTAATGCACACTGACTTAACAGTATTCTTGCCATGCTTATGTACCTGTTTGAAATTTGGTCTCTCCCTCCCTACAGGTAACTCCTCAAACACAGATATAATACCGTATATTTTAATCTCAAAAGTATACAAGAGAAGTAAAAGTATCCTCAGAGTTACCAAGAAAGACTGCTCTATTCATGCTATAAAGGCAATATTTTAGCTAGGTCTTGCAGACTACAGTGCACTGTCCGCCCTGTCCTAGATTACTTCTCCAAGCAGTTCCACATTCCTTACCTGTCCCAGTTTTTTCAGACTGAAAAGGTTTCACACTGTACACAGAAAGCAGTGCTAAGCACAAAAACAAGTACATAAAATATATCTCAAACAAAAAGAAGAGTTTCTAAACACCAGGAAGTAAAAAATGAGAAAGAGTACGAGAGATGTGAATTAAGACAAAGACTTCAGACAAAGCTAAGCTCAGGCTCACCAGTTATGTTGAACTAAGGTCTTTGCTTGTACTACCATAACCAAAGGTTTCAGTGTGCAAGTACAACAAAAATGAATTTAACTTATTCCTGAGTGTCTTGTGTTAATGACAAGAGTACCAAACTAGTTGTCATACTAAATAACCTGAAAAAAAACTGCAGCAGATGAAAGCGTTTAGGTTAAAAGCGTATCTTCCTCATAGTTGCATTATGTTACTCAAAGAGCAAGTACTCAGATGTGATAGTCTTCTGAGTACATCCCCAAACAAATCAAGATCCATTTTTCAGTTTAAAGTTCAGCATCATTACGCTGTAAGTGAGATATCTTCTGCAAATATGCTATAGACGACTTGAGCAGATGGCATCTCACAGTCAAACATCAAGTCCTCTGGAACATGTTTTAGTATCACAAAAGAATTTAAATGTGTAAGATACTTTAGCAGTAGCTGAAGGTGTCCCTAACATGAAAACACAGTAAGGACTCAAGTTACCCTTGAAGAACAGCCAAAACCATAACATTTCTCAAAAAGATATGTTACTCAGAATTAACAGTGAATATGTTATATAGATTTCAGAATGTACTTGATGAACACCTATGACCAACTAGTAAGGTCATTTGAGATTTGCTATAGCCAATTATTATCTTGTGTTTTAACACATCTACATATGAGGACTTCCGAGATGCAGAATAATTTTACACTTAATGAGGTTCTCAAAATCTGTAATAGTCAATCATGTAAACTAAAGAAGAAAAATGTTGTTTTTTACAGGAAAGAAAGACAACTCAGGGCAAAGAGTGAGTGATCTCAGTTATCAGTGAGTTCAGGTAGGAATGGGAAGAAAAGTGCACCAGTATAACACATACAGTTCCAAAAATGTGGCTTGCCCTACAGCAAGTGATGTCCTATCATATCCACAATCCATTCTTTCAAAGATTAATTCCTACTCCACATCCCATACTATGCAAGACAAAACTTGCAAGAGTGCTGCTCTCTGGTACTGTGCAAGAAATGCATTAATGGTTTTCAGTAGGTTCAGTAAGGCTCCTGAAGGTCCAAGGAAACTACAGTGAACAGTGACAAAATTAATCAGTTTCTTTCTTGTCAAGTACAGCCACATTCAGAGCATATTCTCAAGTGAGTAGCGAGTCAGACAGGATATTTCTTCTCTGTACAGCTATTTGCTGCTGGAGGTCCTGAACATGAATCAGGAAACATCCTGGGTAGCTCAAGCATAACCCTGAATAGAACATTTATATGTCCAAATAGTAGTTTGTATTTCTATAGGAAAGCATAAAAACTCCTAGTAGGAACATAACTGGGCAGCAGCTTCAGAATCAGGCAAAGAGAAATGTCTCCATCTCCGCAGAAAGCTTGAGGCTAGCCGAATAGGAACTTCAATCATTAAGTAGCAGCAGTAGCTGGATTGCCACCATGGATAACCACACTTGTTTGAGCAACAGAATCATCCAAAGTTCTCACTAGATACTGTAGAGCTGTATTAAATACATGTTTTGTATGTATATCACTCATATGACATGCTTATAATGCTCCCAAGGAATAGAAATAGTTTGATATGCTGACTTGCAGGACCTGTAAATGAATCTGCACACATCTCTTGAATCCCAAGAATAACCCAAACACAACTGAGGGGTAGATTTTCCTATCTATGTATCATGTGTGGCATAATAACAAATTAGGAGATATTGCACATTTAAAGAGGGTGGAAGGCAAATAAACACAGCATCAACATTGTAGAAACTAATTCTAAAAAAAAAAAATAGTGTTAGAAATAATTTTCATTTCAAATAAAGGACAAAATCAGTCTACAGATAGGGAAATAAATTATTTCATCTTCAGAGTCACTGCTTCCCACAGTGCTGAAGTTCATGAACTTGGATGATAGCTCAACTACAAACAGGTGCATGCAGTGCAGACTGCTGGAACAAGTCTCTGAAAGCCAAGCAAGGTGGACTGACAGCTGGTGTACTTCACAGCACCATTTGGTATGTTGTTTACGCTGTCTAACCCTACAAATCAGAAGTAGAAAGAGGACTACACATATCAGAAGCTCTCAGGTCTTGCAACAACTAAAGTGGAAATGCTCCTGACATGCCCACATCTTACTGTTTTCTAAACAATATACTTGCTTAACATACTGTCTCTAATGCCTTAGCTGATAAAGGATTTGAGATCAAAGTAGCTACCTCTAGTTATCAGCACTGATGTATTTTCAGATGCAAGACATTAGGAGATATCAACATCACTGATTCACTGACTAAGTTCAGCTGACACTTTCACTTAAGTTACACCAACTTTTCAGAAAAAACCACTGAGGTTCCCCAAACAAGTGTGCCATCATGGAATATGACCAAATTTTCTTTACACTAAGTGCAAGGTAGTCCCTACGAGAACTTCAGCAAAAATTTGAATGTCTCTTTTGAAGTCTTTGTTCCTCTAATCAGAGATGGCCCTTGATGAATTCTCAGTCTTCCTGACTAATTTTGTCTTGTTATTTAAGGTTTGTTTCCTTTCAGACTCTTTTTCCCCATTTCCCAATTGTTGAAAGCTGAGCTGTGATTTATCAAGCACTTTGCTTTTGTCATTCCCAGGTGGGTCACATTCCTTCCACACAATGGATGCACCAACATTTCCCACTTGTTGTCTTGCTACCAAGTAGGTCCTGAAACAAGAAATACAAAGAAAGTCAGGTTTATGCACAGTATACACCATTATATTTTAAAAAAAGCAATTCCCTATCTATTTCAAAATATCGATTGTTGCACCAAGCTACTCAGTTGTGGGATTAAAAGCATAGGAGGAAACACTGGTATTTGGAGACTGTGCACTAAGTGTTCCTTTTACACAGAAGTAGTAGGAGAAACATGGACAAAGCATGTTGATTTCTGATCATACATCTAGCAGTATATTATTTCCCTCCATCTCTAACACAAGGTGCTAGGAGAAATAAAGGTTGCTCAGTCAAGGAACTGGAGAAAAAGCCAAAGCCACACCACAGGAACAACTGCGTTATCATGTTATATTATTTGGTGGAAGACCAAAGTAATTAAGAAACATGAACAAGCTAGGCTTTTTTGTTGCTGGATTTGAAAAGTGCAGGAACTGACACTAAGGGCTGAGAGTGGCATGTTCTAATTAAGCAATTGAGGTGGTATGTATTGTTCACATGACAAACAGGACCTAGACTACTGAATTTTATAGACAGGAGAATAGAAATATCACGGCAAAGATAAAAATCAGTGGCATTACAATAAGAACCAGCAAGTCTGCTGACCTGCAAACCACCTTTTGGCTACAAAGATCTCTTCTGAAGACAGCATATTTTCATTCTAATTTGACTAGTTAGCAGCTATTTCACTCACAGTTAAGAAATCAAATAACTGGAAAAAGCAGGAACCCTTGCTTAGTATCTTAGGACTAGCTACACCTACAATTCTGAAGGGCATCGGGAACCCAAAGCCAGATAGTTCCATTTTTTTTTTAAAGTAGGTATTTTTGGAGTTAATTAATTAAACAGAAACAATTTCTATTTCTCTAGAAATAGACTATTTTCCAAGTATTTCAAAAGATTAGAACGAAGTTCAGGAAGTTTTTAACACGTTAATACTAAGACACACCAGTTTCCAACCAGCATTTACATTTAATTCACGTTTGTGTACTACTGTTATTCAGAGGAGAAAACTTAAGGCAGACTAAATCAATTGACTGCAATCACATGAACATATTCCGCATGAGCAGGTGGTAAGCTATATAACAGTTTAAACATGTAGAAGTACTCTCTCCTGGGCAGAAGAAATGACAAGCTAACATCTTTTCAGTTAGAAGTGAATTTAAGAAGCTTAGGAAGATAATGGTATATATGCAATGCACAGTTAAGATCTAATGGCATAGGTGCCACTACAGCATTTAGCCAAGCTATTTTTTTACAGACTTCTACAAAATCTCCCCCAAACACTTCAACCAAAACCCCTGGGCAGGGAACTTGTTCACTGCTCCTCTCCATGGATTAGTGCTCAGATTACTGGTAAGTCACACTGCATCAATAACATTGGCACAAATAGCAGATTTCTATTACATAACTGTAAATAACATACTCATCCTTATTTTAATATATGTTTATCCACAGTCCATTTCACAGTAAGTATCCTGTACTGATATACTCATTACAAGAATATGGCATATCTGTTGAAACCACTGCACCTACTACAAATTTTGCTGCTAAAATTTTGTTGCTTTGCCATGTTCTGTGCTTCAGCATTTTAAGTGGCCACAATCAATGTACACCATAGTAGTTATGAAAGAGAAAAATGCTAAAATCTTTCCCCAGAAGCCTTACTATACACAGGGACTACTTAGACACACTGAACACAAATACACATACCTGGTTCCTTCTGTCCAGCACACTTCAAAAGATGGCTTCTTCACTTATTTCATGCAGAAACTCTGTAGCTCAAGATGATTTATTCCCAGGATCCTGGTGTGGTCTCTGCATCAAAACGTCTTTGACTATGCCACGGAAGAAATGTCCTCCTCAGCCAGCCTTCTGCATGCCAACCTTGTACAATCCAGTGATACAGTTTCAAATCCACTCAAGAATGCCTTGCAGTCCATGGATGAAGAAAGTATCAACATAATCCTCATATGTTATGAAAGAAGATGTCTCCTTTCTCTCCAGGAATGGTCGGTATGTTTCATTCCAATAGTAGCACTTATTCGAGGCTTCCTCATGAAATAGTTTTTCTGAGCAAACTGTATCCAATTAGGCAAAATATTTGCACATCCAATCACAGGGCAGAGTATTCCACATTTAAGAGTTCAGCATATTTCAAAGAATTCAGATACCCAAAGACAGTGAACAGCACACTGCTTCTGTGATTCTTCAAATACATTTCACAAACTTCAAATAACAAACAGGTAAAAAGTAGGGTAACAAATCCTGGAAAACGAAGCAACTTAGACAAGGAAATCCCAGAAATCTCATGTTGTATCAGAAGAGTAGAAATTTTCTTGTACTATGGGAGATTACTATACAGCCTGTGTCATCTACAGCAGGTATCCCAAGTGGAGAATGATTTGGCTGATGACATATGGATCTTCCTTGTAGAACATGGAGTTCAAATACAGCAGCAAATTTGCAGAATTTTTAAACAAGCATGTTAGTTTCTGTGGGAGAGCCTTCAGGCTTGCAGAGGCATCCAAACACAGGTGAACAGTAACAGCTCTAGTGCAGCCAAAGCCCAAAAGAGCAGCAAGAAAATATGACTGGAAGCGTTTATAAAATACTGTGGCAGTGAATAAAGATAGTGATACCAACTAAGATTACTTGGGGTCTGAAAAGGAAGCTGTAACATGAGACAGGAAGACAAGAGAGGCATAAAATATGGACAGGACCATGATTAAATAGTAGGAGAACAAGAAGACATAAGTAGCTGCAACTACAAGAAGAGAAAGGCCAGGCAAGAAAATTACAGTCAAGGAAGTCATTAAAGACAAGAAGATACTGAAAAAGAATTTTATTAAACACCGAAGACAAGGAAATAATGAGTTTAAGCAAAACACTAAAAGGAGAAACAAAATAATTCAAAGGAAATAACAGTCAACTTAGTGAAGCTGATGCTTACAGTTGTGGCCAACCAAATCAGCCAGACATCAAGACACAGGGAGATATCAAGTACTACCTTCAAGCATTTGGCAACAAGATCAGAATGCTAAACAAACTAGTCTAGATTTTGAAATGCTTCAAAATTTAACACCACTGGATATCTTCCTAAAGGTTTTATACATTTAGTATCCACTAAAATATGGATTAAAAGCTCCAGTGCCACAAACAGAAAAACAAGCAGGTACTTTATAAACTTGCCTCTCAGTCAGCTCTGTCAGTTTATCTGAACCTTAGCTCTCAGCAAACCCCTGATGCTGGAATCCTCACTATTCTTCCTGAAAAGACTTTGTTAATGCATGAGCACCCCAACTAAAAGGATTTTTATTTTTGGCAGTTCTCTCAGCATCAGCATGCCTCGGTTCTGATCCACAGCTTCCCCTATCAATCCAGTTCTGAATTTAATAAACCAAGACCAGCAGTTTCATAACAGCTTCAATACATATGCAGACAGAATCTGAAAGATCCAACACCTCAACCTTGATCTAGGCCATGACTAGATCATTGTTTCCCTCAAGGAAAAGGATGTCTGGTACCAACACAATACAAAAGCCTTGTGAAATAGTCAAGACAAGGCGCTGTTCCAGGGATTTACCTTTCTGCAAGCAGGACAAAGTCCATTCTCATCAGTGCGAATACGATGCCAACAGAAACGACAGATTTGGTAGCCACAGGTGCAAGGGAAGAAATTGATGTCATCAATTTCCAGAGGCTCCATGCAAAGAGGACATTCCACAGGGTCTTCCTTAGCGTCAGGGCTGCGAGACATCTTTATATGTTCGCAGAGCAGCAAAAGTTTATAATAACTTAATAGACCAAGAAGGTCAGCACTTGAAGGTCTGCAAGAGGGAAAAAAAAGGAGAAAATATCATTAAAACTGTTGACAACTTTTCTTTTGTACCTTTTAACATTTCTGGTTTTCATCAGTTTTCTTCTCCCCACACAAGTTACTTACTAAAACACAAGTTTCTGCCAAATCACCTTGATTGTTTCTTCCTACTAGAATATGAAAGAACATTTCTTTCCAGGGTAGTGGGGTGATGCACCCTCCGCCCCGGACAGACAAGCACTTTGGCAGTTCACTAGCCTGTCTGGGTTTCAAAATGTAGATTGCAAAGAAATCAGTGTACAGCATACACTGTTGTATGCTATGTATGTTAACCTCCTTTAACTACTGCTTTCTTGAAGTCCTTTACAAATCCAATGTCAAATCCTTGAATTCAGGACTTAATGTTTAAGATCAATTTATTCCTTTGCTCACAGACTTGGAACAATGATATTTGCAGTAACATTTAGGTCATCCGTTCAGACTTTTGCGTAGGTTACAGAATTAACCAACAAAAACAAAGAAAGCTTCTTACTCAGGACCATTTGTTTCTTTTGTCTATCTCATTGTTTTGGTCCAGAGACTGATCTGAGATCAGCCTTAGGACTACTTCATTAGCCATGATTTTTCAGGTACACATCTTTCTACATGTGTCAAACTTTCATCCAAGTCAGTTATGCTTTTCATCAGCACCCGATTCACACCAAAGCCAAAATACATGCAATGTGGTTGAAAAAACTCAAGTTGTAATTTGGAGTGCAGCCACAAGAAGGTATTTATGAACCAGAATTTTGAAGAAGGCTAATATTCAAGCCACCATTTTCTTAATTTCCTGAATTCAGTCATTTGAGTATGCTTCCATTCTTAGTTTAAGGATGCAGCACAGGAAATTTACTTTCAGACTCAAAACAAGACACTTGGAGCCACCACTGAGATAATTAAATTGGGTGTTTTCTTCTGATTTCTTTCAAGTACAACTCTGGATTTGCGAAATAGTATCTAATCTCAACAAGCTGTCTCCATCTGCTGCATGAGACATGCATGTAGATGGGGCAAAAATCAAAGGCAACAGTAGAATTTTTAGGTGGACCTTTGGAAGAAAAAAAAAAAAAGGAAAAAATGAGCAAAAACTAAAAACCCATTGAAAAATACTGGAAAGATGTGACCAGAATTGATAGTTGGATGGTCATACTAGCTCTAATGAACTACACCACTCTTCTTTAGAAATAAGTGAACTATAAAGTTCTTTTTAAATCCAGAGTTCTTTTTGCAATCATGTTTTTACCAAAACATCAGTAATTGAATAATAATTGAACCACACACAGACAAAATCTGGAGTCCCCCCTCTACTTTCCCCAAAAGTTTTCTGTTTCATTTCTAACCAAAAGCTACTAGATTGTGTACTATTCAATATTTCTCCAGGCTTTCAGAAGCAAATCCAGAAACCAATTCTCCCACCCCTCTATTTGAAGAGGAGTGACACTTAATTCTGTCCCTGGAAATAAGATGACAATGTTGTGAGATCAAACCCTTGCTCACAGATTTCAGTATGGTCTGATGTTAGCCTTACATAGCACTCATTTGATACTTTCACTACTCCCAAAAAAAGAAAAACCAAACAACTGGTCGTATTTCGATCGTCCTCACCCCTTCCTTGCATGAAGTCTATCTTAGGAAGACCAAGAGGGTCCAGCTCAAGTTGGGACCCCCCACCATACAGGATCAGATCCATTTAGCATCAGTCTGCAATACTTGTCCCTGTCTGCCCACCACTTCAGGGACAGAAATTCCTCTATAAGCAGCCAGGAGAGAACCCTGAGGAGGAAAAACCACACATGCGCGCAACCAAAGCACCATCCAAATGCACAGCAGAGAGCGTATAGCTTTGTGTGGGAATTGTCACCAGGTTAACCTGTAATCACAGGCTGATACCGGAAGCCCAGACTACCTGCAATTCCAACTAGTTTGGCAGGGAGGATATCCTCTAAGCACAAAGTGTAGTTCTGGTAAACATACCACTGCCCTTCAGAGAAAAAGTTCCACTGGATGACCACAAAAAGGTAAGGATGAGAGAACAACTTTTAGATGCCGTAAGTATAACTTCTCTATATAGCATGCACTACCGACAACACTGTCCTCCTCCTTACTGTCACAATGACTAAAATCAAAAAGTTAAACTTTAATGATAATACAGCAGCTTTCATCTCATTATCTATACTTTCATTCATTATATATTCACAATCATTTTGACAGTCTCAAAACCAGGTTCTGGAAGTTTACCAGTGTTTTCTACAAGGAACAATAGCAGAAACTGACCTGAAGGGAAAAAAGGATTAGTTTGTTTGGGAGCTTTGTTTTTAAGACCACATTCCCACTGGCTGAAGAATAGGAGGGACTGTTAAAAGACCCCAAAACATCATTTAAGTGGTTATTATGCAGATAACACACATTTTTACAGTAGCCTGTAAACGTTTAGTGTAAGCTTTTCACACTTGTATAGCAGCAAAACCGTAACAATATGTAAGTGACTTTAAACCAAAGCATGGGATAAATTCAACAGATTTTGTTCAGTTTGGCTTTGGATTTAACTTTGTCACAGATCTCCCAACAACAGGTCAGTAAGCACTCAGTATATTCTGATCTACTGCATACTCATTCCACCACATGCTTAGCACCTCTGAGCCTATTGAAACATATTTAAGTACAGCTATACTAGTACTAGTGAAACTGCAGTTAAAAGAAAAGTTGTGAAGAACCTTTCACCACTACAGTAAAATTACTGAACTTAGTTAGGAAGTTATTATTTGGAATCTCCACTAAGAAATGTCATCAGTTCATGTGCAAAAAAAGCATGACATATTAGCTAGTGCCTCTGGGATATGGAGATGAGCTCTAACAAAACTGCAACATAATTAACATTTATGAGCTGTTTAAGTTAACACTAAGAGTTCAGCAGCTGCTAGCAATAATGTCAATAGCTTGCTTCAGTCAGCAAATGGCCTGTTATTTTACAACACAGAGTAAGGAGCAGCTGTGTGCCATGTTTCTTGAAACTGAAGAAATATTTATTTACTTGGCCACAGACCATTCAAGCATCCCATTTAGAGATTCTCCACTGAAGTGTGGCTCCATTTCAGAAGGGTTTATATACCAGGATTTGTGTCTGAAATCTGCATCAGAACAGTGCTTTTTTTTTTTCAGAACTGGAATAACATGCAGAGTAAGGCATCAAAAATGCATTCTGCATATAGTTCATGCACTACCAAGAAAACACAGAGTAACTAGTCATCTCTAAGACTATTTCAAACAATTCCAGATTAACAGCACAGGAAAAGTAATGCAGCAACAGCAAAAAACAAAAGGCAGCACTACACATTGTGCTTAACCCCGAGTATTTTGTCTTTGGGATCAAGTTCAAAGAGATTAAATTAATCACGTCTCAGGAGAAGAAAAGAAGGAAGATTGTGCACATGTACACATGCTTTACAAGCAGCTAGAATTTGTACGTACATTTCCAAAACTCCAATAACTGAAGTCAAACATGGCTCCAGCAGTTCCACATCCTGTTTACAGGACACTATGCCAAAACATTCACACAGGGATGGAGCAGAAGCGGACAATGTCCAGCAGCATGCTTTAGGTGTAGAGATTTTGTAAAAGGTAATACCCAAACTACAGAAATATCAAGTTGTGTGCTTTATCCTTTCTACTGTACCAACTAATAGGTTCTTTTCCAAACATACGGAATGGAAAAAATGGGGAATTTTTTATTAAGTGCTTACTTAGCAGATGACAGCTGTGTCTAGTCAGCTTCACCAAACAATTGTTACTCCTTATAAAATCCTCTGGATTTTGCAGTAGAGGAAAAAGTGATCCTACTATTTGAGGGTACTCACCTAAACACAACTTAACTTCTAACGTACCTAGTGATTTCAGCCCATTTAGGATGCAGATGCTTGTTGCCTTTCTCTTCTGCATTTGAGGTAAGCAAGTTTAACTTCCAGCAGTGTATCTTCCCTATTTAATTTTAAAAGGGGTCATAAAAAAAGGAGGGGAGGAGGCAGGAGAAAGAATTAGTTTATTATACATTCTTTTCCCTCAACAGTTTGAGACTTGACACACACTCCTCATCTCCCCAAAGCAGACACGAGAACATCTCCATTTGCTAGCAGTTCATTTTATTAAACACATCCCTTTAAGTTCTCCTCCAGGAGAGCAGCTAGCTCCAGGGAATACAGACACATTCTTCTTCTCCCACAATGGGCTGAATCCTGCCTTGCTACTTGCTTTAAGAAAATACAAGTGTCACAGACAAAAGTTCTCAAAATCTAGTCATGAAAAACCTAAGTAAAGACTCACATCCCAGGAAGTATTTGGAGACTTAGGGCCTCCTGAAGGAAAAGAAATCCAGACATGCATTAGCTAATGTTTCACTTAAAGTTCAAACATACCTGACACTTGAAGTGAAACAGGTCGGAGTCTATGCACTGAACCTTTAGTAAGGACTCGTTAAACTTACGCAAACAGAAACCCATGCTTTTTTTCATGGCCTTGTATCTCTTGAAACTCATCAGCCATGAGAAATCTCAAAACCTCAGTGTACATAGATGCTTGCCTACATAATGCTACTGGGAAGGCAGCTCCCCCTGCCAAGAGCCCTGCTCCCACTCTGCTGGAGGATCACTTCCATTTCTACACTTCACCTCTGTGCTGATCCCCATACAAGCTGGGGGGAGAAGACAAGCAGACTACAGCCAGCAGCTATAATGGGTTATCCCTTCCTTCAATCAGGGGAGAATCAGCAACTCTATCAGCACAGTACTCTCCTGGCCAGCATGGGGGCAACGTTTAAGTTGGCTGAGGCATATTTAAGACTACCTGCTTCCATCAGTGACTGCTGGAAGGAAAACAGCACCCACCTTCTTCAGACTGCAAGTAAAGGCTATCACTTCACTGCATTGCAGTGACCACAGTCCAAGTTCTACATTAAAACCTTTCATAGGCACACTACAAAGAAAAGGCCATTTTTACTTGATTTAAGCACACAGAACTGAGGGAGATTCAGTGATTTAGTTGATAACCCATATGGCAGAAAGTTCACATATGCACATACCGAATCATTGTAACAGACACAAGACTAGATGTTTTCATGAAGTCATCCACTCAATTCAGAACGAATCTGTGAAACTTCCAGAGAATTTTCCATCTCTTTGACATGCTACCCTGTATTCTCCTGTCATTTTTTTGAGCCCTACCACAGAAGAGGGGTCCCTTTCTCCCACCAGCCCTTCATTCACATCAAAATACAGTGATATTTTACAATCACCTGGTTAGCCACACTGACATATGAGACAGCCGAAATTTTCAGGAGTACTTAAAAGGGGCTATGCTTTTCTGAGTTTTATGGCTCTGTTACTGACTGGGAGCAAAGACACTTCAGTAGCAAGCAGGCTCCTGAATTCATCCAAGTTAATTTTCAGTTGAGACCAATGAAAAGTTCACATCCTATTTCTATTTCCTGACTGTGCTGAATATTTAAAGCAAAATGTACTACTGATTGTAAAATCATGCCCAGTAATTACAAAGTCCATTTTCCCCCACGTCCTTTCTGGGATGTTTTTTACTCTGTTTGTAATCTGTAGCTACATTTTGATCACAGGACAAACAACATCTAAGAAAAGTTAAGATGACGACAAAGTCCCAAATGTTTTGCAAGTATGACCAGGAATCAGGCAGTCATCTCAGTATTTCTAAACCACTGTTACCCTGGCTAGGATTATCCCCAAGTTATTTAGCTCAGAGGTCAAAACTGAAGCCTCCAGACACTCCTCTTCTTTGTGTCTCCCTACAGGTGCCTAGGGAGCTCACCCTCATGGTCTCAGACTTGGAATTCTGCCAGCATAAGCAGTTGTACGACCACTTGAACCAAAAGACCAAAACATAACTATCTTTGCATGGTCATATTTAACTAAATCAGTTCTCCATCTCCTTCATCACACAGCCATACAGAAGCTTGCTTGAGCATTGTGAAAACACAGAAACAAGCATCTAGAGATAGCAACTGCTCAAGCAGCATATTCAGCAACAGCACAAAACTCAGCCAAAGAAATCACTTGAGAAGTTTCTACCTAATGCCTTCAAGGCAACTAGTAACAAAAACAGTCAGATGACACCTGCTAAATAAAAAGGGAACTAATCATTCTTTATAAATCCAATGTGAACACAAACTATTTTAAGGCAGTTGTGTGGCAAAGAAAAAAGTTATGGACCACAAAAAGATACCTTTCCCTCATTTAAACTGAACCAAGAATTGGGCATAACTGGCATATTGTTACAGCACCCAAAACACTGCATAAAGGGCTACATAATATCAGTGATACATGAATGCCAAGTAAGATATTATTTACTCAGATAACTTACTTTCTTACAAGTCATGAACAGAATCAAGACATTGTAATTTATTCAGAAAGAAAAAAGGCCAAATAAGATTTTAACAAATTCATCCAAGAGCTCATAAATGTCTGGACATACTTTATACAAGACAACACTTTCCCAGCATGTAGGTCATCTCAGTGAAATTAAAAGCATAATATTGCTTTCTAGTTGTAAAAATTAATTTCCCACATTTACTCACATTCAGTTCTAGGATGCCTTCTTTTCCACTTTCTGCATGCCCCCATTTCCTTTTTGTACTTACAGCACCACTATATATAGATATGATATGTCTAAAGCAATTGGATAATGAAATGGAAATGGGCTAATATGTAAACTATTAGTTTACATATTTTAAGTTTCTGTCACACACAGAGACCATGTAATATTGGTGCACATATTCCAACATGGTTATTTCCTCCTGACAAAGCAGATGCTCAAGCAACAAGTGAAGCAAAATAGCTATACCTGTATACATTTGTCTACAGCAAACCATGTATCACAAATTGTTGTCAAACGATGTTGCAGAGACCACAACAAGTAATACTAAAAAAAAATCTGTCCGATCGCATTAAATATGAAATATGTTCCATCTGAACTATTCTGAATTCCCTAAATCTCTCAATATTGGGAAAAAGGGTACTACTCCATTCCTTGTACCTTTTCTTCAGAGCATCTGCTACCAGTCACTGTTAGAAACATCATCTAGATAGACCAACTTGCCAATCATGCAGCAACCACAGGTGGCTATTAAACAGGTTGTTTGGGAGTGTCTTTATGGTGCTCACACAGCACTCTAGCATGGAATGCTTTGCAGTTGGGGTATCTACACATCAGTGTGCCATAGTTCAATTTTTCCACAATGTTGTGTTCTATCTAGTCCCTACTAAGAAGCTACATACTCTTAATCATGATCTACAGATCAATTGAGAACTTAAACTCCAGAATTCACAAAAACTCAACGTGCCACCCCAAGTCACCGTGTCACCAACACCCTTCCCCTTTCCACTGCCATTCAGGATATTCTTCCATCTCCCATGACACAGATCAGCTCTCTGCCTGTCTCCTAAGTAGTCCTCTCACCATCTCCCATTTCCATTTCATCTCCTGGTGCCATTCAGGCTATTCACATTTCTGTAAGATGCCTTCACCCAAAAGATGAAAAAAAAAACAGCATTTGCTCCAGGCCTCCAGGTATCAGAGTTTTTATCAGTCCATTTCTTTCTTCACAGAAGAGGTGAGAACATGCCATTCTATAACAAAAGTTTCTTCTGTTAGCTTGTATTAGATTGCATACTTAATAATAATGGCAAATATTCTCGGATCCAATTAGAAAGAAGAGCTAAGGTCTGAAGAGCTCCACATCCTTTCAAGAGCAATGACCCAGAAATTCTTACACACACAGGAAAAATCAGCCCACCTGAGGCTGTAAGACTATTTGAACATAACCCATTTGCATAACCCTGCCTGCAGCCATCAACTTCTGGATAATTTTCCAGAAGGATTTACTTTCGACCTGTTGCTCCAGCTGCATTAGTTCACACAGATGTAATATTCCAACTGGTCTGATCTGAACGTCATGCCATCACTGAAGAACAATCTGGCACAGAACACCATCAATACAGTCTGCTCAGAATGAAGCATATGATTTTTTTTCTAACTTGCATTCAAGGACAGCTCAGCTTTTACATTATAAAAAACTCCTGATTTGCATTTTCACAGTGCAGCATGAACAAGACCACTGCAGCATCTTTAGAAGTCCTAGCCTGCCTATCCAGCTGTACTCTAAAACTACAGCAGTTACACTGTCCAGTGCAAAAAACCTGTAAGGAGTTTTCTTATTCATTCATCTTATCCATCTTATTCATGGATATTTATGTTATCTAAACAAAGGAAAAAGAATTTTCAGTTAAAACTCCGGCAAACAGGTCTCCAGAGATTAAAGT
Organism: Promerops cafer; assembly: GCA_013398275.1. Classification (NCBI taxonomy): domain Eukaryota; kingdom Metazoa; phylum Chordata; class Aves; order Passeriformes; family Nectariniidae; genus Promerops; species Promerops cafer. The sequence goes on along the minus strand of VZSE01007196.1, from coordinate 3,753,407 downwards.
ATCTATTAGATAACTGTCTTCCTCTATAGCAGAAGAATTATCTCTTATTTGCCCCTGAAGAAGCAGGTACAGAAACAGTACCACACAAAGCGTAACTAAAGAAACTTAACTTGTCATCAGAGCAAAAACACACTACATATGAAATTTTTCTCTGGATTTTTTACAAAAATTCTAAGATCTTTAATTGTTAACATGCAGCACTTTTGCTCTTGGGGGAATAGTATCCAGTAGCTAACACACACTTCTGAAATTATCTTGGAAATAATACTTGGAAAGTTAGAGTTGCTAGGGGCAGGGGGGAAGAAGCACAGAAAAGGGGGACAGAAGCTGATCACACTGAAGAGACGTGCACTCTTATTTGTAGCACCATGCATTACAAAGACACACATATATTCCTTTAGCCAATAAGAAATACCAAAATGGCTCATAGAAAATTAGCTATAAAACCCAAATCAGCATGATCACAGCTTATGGCTTCTTTTCTCAACTGGTTACGTGTATCAGGAACCTTCCAAATTCCTTAATTCTCCTTATGAAGTGCCAAGTTGTCACAGCAATATAAAGTGATAACAAAAGGAAGTGTAGCAGCCACACACTAGTATTATCAAAAACCCTCACACAAGACACAGAGCAAGTAGTAAATTTTCTGTTTATGCATAAGTGGGGAGATTGACCCCACATGCCTTGCCTCTAGTCAAGAGGCCCCTTGAACATTGTTCATGCTTTCATAAACTGTTTGAGATGCTTTTCTTGAATAGAAAGAGTATAAATCAACGTACAAGATAACCTTTCTTCCTTGTTGCCCCGACATGAATAAAACTAAGAATTATTAGCTCTGAAGCTTAATAACACAGCTGCATACACTTCAGATCTAGGGTATGGGAGATCCAGCTGGGGTAACCGTAACTACTCCTCAGTTCCCTTCCACAGCATCCTTGAAATCAGGAAAGCAAACTAAGACACCAGAAAATCTGAGATAGAAGAAATTTTAAGTAATTCTCAAAGTTTTTTATGTATGTGTTAAAAATTTATTTAAAACAACCTTCAAAAAACAGGTAACAGTACTTAATGTCTAGTTGTTTCCACCTTCTCAATTAAAATGTTTTTATTAGGCTTCAACTCATGCAGTTGTCCAATATTTTCAAATAACTTGACCTTTACAGAGCAACAGTTATGCGACTTTCAAGTCATTTTGAACAGCAAATATGAACATAATATCAGCCTAATTACTGATTTCTTAGCAACAACAGTATTAAGTCTCTCATGTTTTTCCATAATTCATGAAAGCAAAAAGACATTTTAGTTGGGTTGGAAGGGGAGAAAAGCACCCAAACAAGTTTAAGACAGAGAAAGAAAGCCTTATACAGCTCATCTATAGGTTTGGGATGAGTAGTGATTCCAGCTTGAGTGCTTCTGCTAATCAAGTAATAATGCAAAGCATTGAGCTCAGAAGAATACGAATGCTTTGTCAAAGTCCATGCACTTCTCAGTGCACACAATTCCGTCTTGAAACTCACTGGCAGCTGAGGCCAGAAATTAGAAGACTGGCATAAAGTAAAGCCATAGAGTACTACATTGGAAATGCTGTCTTTTACTAGTAAAACACAAACTATTACTGCATCACTTCCCTGGTCACAAACTGTGAAGCACCTATGTCAATGCCTCCCCTAGAAGTTTGTACTTTATGTCTAACATTTACTTCAGAAACAGAAAACGCATTTTACTCTGAAATTATGTGGATGCTTACAAAGAATCCAAATCAACATCTGATTCTCTGGACTGTAGCTTTATTCCTTACAACTCAGTGTCCTACTGGATGCCATGAATCAATGAAGCCTTCACAGGTCTTTTTAAGTATGAACTGTGATAATCAGAATAGTTTGAATATAAAGATACAGTATCAGCCAGAAGCCAGACTGATGTCTCACTCCTGAAAGTTTCTAAAAATACCTCAAAAGGAAAAAAAAATTAAAGGAAAAGCAGCCTAATATGTATGTAATAAAATCTACATTCTTTAATCAGAGTCAAAAAACAATGGAGGAAACTCCACAGAGCCCTCTCCTCAAAAGCTGCAACTGCTCGCCTGGAAATCTAACAGGAACCCCACTTTTCTGTCTCAAAGCAATGTTTCCACACGTAGGTCAGCCCTAGGAGCAGCAGCATCAGTAGATGGCTACTAACTAGAGCTCTTGGCTTTAACTGAAGAAGACCACAAGAGAGTAATTAGTGATAATGATCAAACCCCTGCCCAGTAATAGCCATACAAGCCATTTTTGAAAAGGTCAAGATGAAGCAGAGACAGTAAAATTACTTACTTAAAAACTATTAAACCCTTTATACTTCTGGACGTAGAGATATGATGTAGGACCAATAGTCAGCTGCTGTCATTCCTTTACATAGGACAGAACTCAAGGAAAACTGCTGGAGCAGTCACAGCTTCTGACAGACTACCAGCTTTTTTGCACTATCCCATTTTAAGTATTTCCAAGTCTGAATCAATTATTTTGCCTTTTAGTGACTCTGATTACATATGGTCAGACCAAGATGAAGAGTTTTTTTTAAATCAGGTAACTCAGCAGTAATTTCTCTTAATGTAACTCACTTTCAGAATATGCTGTGGTCTACAGCTCACTTAGACAAGAAAGAAAAGGAGAAAAAGAAAAAAAAAATCAAACAGATCTCCTGACCGTGTTCCTGATTCAGCACACAAAGAACAATGCCAGAATTTTCTCTTTAAGAGCATCAAGCTGAAGTTAATGAAGTTGCATTTTGAATTTTCAAGAGAAATACACAGTTTGGAAAAGAGAATGACAATCAGCAATAAGTTACAGAACGCTGACACGTGAATTGACATCCCCAATCACTAAATACTACAAAGATCTTGGATATATTAACCCATAGTCTCGAACTGGGATTTCTTGCCTCCACTGATAATTATAGAAGCTCCAATGTTAATACACATGGCCTGAAAAGCTGGCAGAAGTTTCTCCCTCCATATGTGCACATTCATTCTTTATCCAATACTTTTTCAATACAAGTTCTACTTGCTACAAGTAAGGAGTGAAAATTTATAAAATCAAACATAATTAATGCTTGATCTATTTTGAAACAAACTTCTATGAGGTAAAGAATAAATCTCTTCACAAACTTTATGCAAAAGAGTATAAATTCTAGTTCATATTTATTTTAAAAGCCATTTTACTAAAGAGTTTGACTGGGTTTGTCTCTACAAGTTCATAACTTATTTCCAGGTTTACTTTCACAAAGTCTTGTCAGTGACATGTTGGTCAGGACACTGGGGAGGAGCCCAGTTCTTACCTGCTGAGCCTGTACTTCACATGGAAAAATAGGTAAAGTATAAAGATTTTAATGTTTAACTTAAATAGAGAAAAGCTCTCCCACCATAACTTCATTAGAAGTCCTGAAGATGGTTACCAGGAGTTAGTCAGGCAACAGATACACTCCATGAAATTTCACAGCTCTCTGTAGAAGTACATCAGGCAATTATGCTGAATGCTATGAATTACGTTTCTGATCAGTGAAACCTACAAGAAGCTAATTTAATGTTACAAACTGCTGAATCAGCCAGGTAACCACACTCGCACTACATGCGCAGAATTGCAACTGCATCGCTTTTATTTTCACACTACAGGTACTCCCTGACATTGCCAGGATTCACTGTTGTATTGCACTGCTTTCATTTACAAGACTTTAAAAGACATCACAAGCAAACCTACAGCAAAAAGCATTTCTGTGTTCAGCAATACCAGATAGTATTAAGGAGAAACATTTACCCATAGCACTGAGATACTGTCCATAAGCATGCTTTTCTAGTCACTAGGAACCGATAAAAATTTGAGGAAGACATTATTTACATCAAGATTGGTTTGATCTACTCGTAAACTGAGAGGACAGATGTTTCTGTAGTATTACCTGAACATCACTACACAAAAAAAACAGTTATAACCCAGCTCCAAAACTTTAGCATTCACAGAAGAGACTAACTGACCTACTGCTAGTATCACTTGGAACAAGCTGCTTGTGACCATACTATTCTTTGTTGGTTTGCTTGTTATAATAAATGAAACTTTTTTCTTTGTTATCCCAAATAACCAGATCCAAGCACCTCCTAATATACTGCAACTTCATACATAATCTGTACAGACAGCCACAATTGAAATCTTAAACATTTGAAGAAAAAAGAAGCACCATGTCCACAGTCAGTAAATTACACGGCCTCATACTGCCTAATTAGGAGGACTCTCCTCTAATGTTTTTCCCACTGGTAGTGTTGATTCTCATTAGCAAATAGCTTTCAACAGCCAAGAGGGCAGTTTTAATGTAAAGAGCAACAGAAGTAAATTCTGGAAAAGAGCAGCACCAAAATACACAGACCTCAGAGCCGTGAAGAACTACAGGTACTGCTACACGTAAAATGTGCAGGGACAAAAAAAAAAATAGGCTATACAAGCCCAGTTTGAGCAGTGTCTGTGGGAGTCCATATTTATCACCTGGTAGCAAACCTTATCAAGATTCCCTCTAGGTGGAAAAATATAATCCTCAATCATTTTTTTGCTTGGATACTCTTAGCTGGACAATATAATCAAGAGTTTGAATCCATTAATTTTTTACTTTGCCTTGGATAAAGTTTCTGGGAAGAAAATTAGTTAATCATTTATTTGTTCAGATTAAGAGTTTGAGCCCACTTCTGCCAATAATTTAGGGCTGAACATTAATGCTGTATTTATGATAAGGTAAATCAAAGTCAAGTCACATGACCCTGTATCCCAGTGTTCCTTCCAGTTAGCTGCCAAAGTAAGCTTCGTCTCATTTTATTCTACCTTCATAGGTATAAACTAGAGGAAGCAGGCTGTCATGGATCAAAATAGTCTATCTAAATCTTTAGGATCCAAGGCCTGGGGAAGACTCCATAACGGGCCAAAAAGCCAGAGCTCTTCTGTAATGAGGAGGATGGCAGGAGTAGAGAGAACATCCCGCGACCAGCATGAGTGAGCATAAATAAATCACCACATGTAGCCTGGGCAGGTTCAGAGAAAGCCCAAGTCTCCTCAGTAAGGACAAGCACCCCAGAGAGGCTGGTACCACAATCAAGTTGCTCTTCACTTTTTCTGGTGATGATCAAACCAACACCACCACCAAACAGGAATGAGAGACAAGTCCCTAGATAGGCATTCGTACAACCAGCACACAAGCATCTACTCATCTTTACAAATCTGGCCCTATCAAAGGAACTTGAGAAAAGCCTAGATCACTGTCTGGGGAAGAAAAAATTCCAAACCAATCACAGCCCAGAGCTGTGGTTCTAAGAATTAATTCAATCTGTTCCAAAACTTTTGATTTACAAGATAATCCCACTGACAAGTATCAAAGAATTGCAACAAAGGAGGTCAATATACAAGAAATTTGTTTTAAGAGGCTACTGTTAGCCCCCCCAGATAACTGGCATCTTTAATCAACATCAGGTCTTTTCCTTGCCCCCCCCCACAAGGCACCTGTACTGTGAAATAGCAACATTAAACCTTGAAAGTCTGGCATATCACCCCAAGCTGCAAGTTTCTTTGCACAGTTTGTTTTACAGAAGAATCACTCATTTCTAAATAAGGCCCATTATACTCAACCATTGCACTAGAAATCATACATTATGTGTACAGAACCTCTCTTGCAGAAGGGGAATTCAGAGGGCTGGTGCTAACAAAGCTGAGATGACTGTAGTAACACCATCTCACAAGAAAACAACCGGATTTTCCCCGAAATAGGACTACATGAGATTTAAGAGCTAAGGAGAACTTGTACGAACATAGTATTATCTGTGGATTAGGTTGCTATTGAAACAACCAATGTTTGAAACTACACAAAAAAACTCATACCATCGTTAAGTATCACATCCCTTATGTTCAGGATCAGCTTTCAAAATATATTGGCAAGTATGCTCCATTGCTGGAAAATCTACAACTCATTCCTTAATTGTATTAGAGACCAATGAAAATAGACTTAGGAGGCTGAAGGTTTAGACCTCAGTAAAATATGAAAGCACTTGTAAAATTCTTCTTACCTTTCTACAAAACAAGCTGAGTGACTTTGCTTTGTAGCCTTTCACAGCAGTTGAGATCCTTGCCTTTGTGAAAGGTAGTTTACCACACTAACGCTTCACACCATCCAACCTAGTATGGTTAAAAGATCGTGGAAGCATCAAAAAAAAAAAAACAAAAAAAAAAAAAAAAAAAAAAAGGGGGGGAAAAAAAACTTAGTATGCCATCATAGCTTCTTGAAAAGCTGTAGCTTTCTCTGAAAATCCTTGGCTTGATTATCACTGCCCTTTTTCCCACTATGGGGAGAAACACAAGTAGAAAGTTGTCTTGCATCAGTAACAGTTCAAGTATTTTTTGTTTGGGGCCAGAGATGTGAGTGTCAAGAACAGAGTTTTTTGCACTGTACCCCTATACTGGCTACACATTATTCTCAGGGACAACTGAAAAGCTCTGTTTATTGTGGTCTGTTACAGTGCCAGACTCTGCATGGCCTGCACCGTGATAATCACCTAAAGTTCTCAGGGCTGAACAGTCCCAAAAGCTTCACAGTCCTCTCTAGATAAAATGTCAGGAACAAAGATTCTAGAGTAGTCTCAAGGTACTAGGTCTACAACATTAAATATAGAAAGAACATCTTTGTTTCTTGATCAGTATTGCAAGCCACCATAAGTCTTTCAGCAGAACAATCCTTGCTCTTTCAAGACAGTGGTCATGAAAGAGGCCTCTATAGGCTAAGGAAGGCTTTCCTAACATTTTCTATGGAAAAGTTGAACCCATACAAAAATATATCAAAGCACAAAGAGATAAAGTTACAAGCTGCAGAGACTTCTTTAAAAAACAAAAAGTACCTGGTGTTTTATTCAGAAAGTCATTAGTACCAAACAGCAATTTGAAAGAGCAATAGATTCCAAACAAGCCTAACACTAAAAGCAGCCATATAATCAATCTATCACACACATCAATTTAGGATCGGTAATTCCTAAATTGAGGCAAATCACAACCAAGAGGTGTCTGCATCCTTACTTCTCCTCATTCTTCCAGCAACCCAGGCCAAGTACAACAGCCACTCAGGACAGATTTGTTCAGTGTGTCCAGACTGGTGTACAAGACCCCTGAGAACAGAATCCAGTGAGCAGTAAAACAACATTCTTTTCCCTTGCTATGACCACATGTTTGAGATGTGCTGATATTGACTCTTGTGCTTTGGTTTTCAGAGCTCAATTTCTGACTACTCTTCTGATAATGTCATTCTCTTTTCAGTAAGACATTCCACTTAGTAAGATTTATGATACTTGAGTCTTGAACATAACTACAGCACTACTCACACATATCCTAAAAACTGATTCTCTAAAAACCAACTGAGACTGAGTTTGGAGGAAAATAATTTGCAAATCTAATTTTAAAAGGGAAAATTGCTAACCTACATAGCTGTTATAAACAGCCATAAACCCCTGCTAATCAAGGTATTTGAAAAATTAATATGCAAATAAACGTAAATCAGCCCAGCAGTTGCATTCTACAAGAAAAATGACCCACTCTGTTTTACTGTTTAGAAATTCTAGGGTCTTGGCATCAGGAGGCCAAGTAATAATAAACCAGAATGAAATACAAATGTGTGCTTTTTACATTTATGTTTACTATTGGTACTTACTACAGGACAGACAGTACTAGCTGTATCTGACATGCAATATACTTTAGGAAAACAGTTAAGCACAGAGCCTAATTTGATGAGAAAAAGTCTTTCAAAATTAGTCTTAAAAGACACAGATGCTCCATCTGAAATGCATGTGCAGAAATAAGAAAATAAAACAATGGGTCATACTGCACTGCTGCTTTTGTGTGGGCTCGTGTGTGTGATTCCAAACCTGTAATAGAAACTTTACAGTGTGGTTTAGTCTTCATCTGCAAGGTGCTGAACAGTAATTAAGTGTCCTAAAGAGCAACCTGAAAACCCATATTACTGTTCCTACATCAGAGTGGAGTGGTTGCTGCTGTCCCTAATAGCAATGTCCACTTTCAAAATGAAAGCATTAGATTTACTCAGCATTAGATTTACTCCCTGAGTTATACAAAGATATTTCTCAACATTTTCTCTGAGGACTTGGGAGAGACAGCAGGGGAATATCATATTATTCAGTGATATGGCACCCAGGGTATCAGCTTCCTGACAAGGAACAGTTTACACATTCCAGTTTCTTTTAATACCCATCTGCATTAGGGCCAGACCCATACAGTAATGAAGAGAGGATAAAGTAATCTGTACAGACTGTAAGACCACATACAATATCTTTTGCTCCTCAGACTTAATAAAACTACAGATTTTTATCCACTTTTTACAATGAGACCCTTGTCTTTGGAAGATGTTAGTGTTTTATCCTTACCTACTGTAATAGAAAAGGCTCATGATCAGTATCATGCATACGGATAGGTAAATCAGATGCTGTCAAGAGTTTACACTGATATCATAATGCACATGTAAAAATGCTGGTAGCTCAGACTGCCTATGAAGCATTACTATGGCTAAGGATAGTTAACAATGAATAGTCAGGGTGCATAAAGGTACCTTTGGTTTTGTGGTGTTCTCCTGCCATTTTGTTTCCATTCTGTTTATCAATATCTGGTTATGTATGCAGCTTTCAACTACATCACTGTTCCCAAATTTATACTAGAATGTCAGTCAGATAAATTCCCACCTCTTATACAAACAGCAAACCTTTGGAAAGGGATGAAATATTCTGGAATACTGCTGGAATGTGAGTAACTCAGTTACCTGATCTTGTGGAAGGAAACGCTCGTTGGGCAGAGTAGGTAGAGCAGAGAAGAAATCCAGTTATAGAGTAATAGAAAAGTAACATCCTCTCCCAGGCAGAGGAAAGCACGCTGACATCAGTCAGTGGCAAGGACATGCTTCCCACTGCCCCATTCCTTAGGGTAACAGATTACAACAGCTGCAGGTTAGCTGCTTTCTCTGAAAGGCAAGAGCTCCAAACCAACCACACACAGAATTTACATCATTTCTCCTCCCCAAGGAATCTCAAGGTAATGAACTACGTTCCCAGTAACCATCTTTCAATGAAGACTCCACAGTTTGCTTTTTCAACTTTCATATGAAAATAGTTTCTATGAAAGACTAAATATTGTTCTGAACACTTTTAGAGGGGTGTTAACAGTCACAGAGATTTTTAAGTCCTTGAAAAACATGGCTATGCATAAGACTAAGAATATTAGAACACACAGAATATTCCCTCTAGATTAAATGCACAGACAGCATATAAAATAGCACTTCACTATGCAGAATTAAGGTTTTCGCCATGAAGTCACAAGTCACTTTGCTACACTGGAACACAGAGGAACCAAAGACAAAACATGTGCCCACAGCAGTTTTCCTTCAGCAGGACAGGGATCAAGGACAGCCACAAGAGAAGATGAGCATGAACATGAAGGAAAAGAAAACTTGTCTCCTCCGAGCACTGCACACCTCTGCAGTCCTGAAACTGCCAAAGATGAAGAAGCCACATCCTTGTGCCTTGCATACACTCCTACATTCACCCTACTCTAAAAAAGCCACAGGGTTTGTAGGTTGAGATTCCATCTTTTATTAAACCAACACATATAATGAACTAGTATATTGGTCTAACACAAGGTACTATCTCTGCATCCAACAAGATGCTATTTCTGTAGCCCCCATCTTGAACAGGGGAACAGGATGACAAAGTCTGACACTTTAAAAATTCAGTAATTACTGACTGATACATTAAAGGTCCTATTTATAACTTATAATCACCACTTGATACAAAGCTACTGTCCCAAATTTTTATCACCATTAAAGATAAATTTATCTTAGAGTGTGCGTAAGAATTAAAATTAATAGTAATTTACCTTGTTGTTCTCAGTAAACAGCAAAAGGAGAAACATTGCTATTTGGAAAGTAAATAGATTAAAATCAACTACATCATGACAGAAAACCAATAGGTACACTTAGGGGGTGGGAGGGGTAAAAGATCTTTAGGATACTCTTGGAACATACACATTGTAAGTTACCCACTATAGCAAAGTCTTTTCAGATGAGGTAAAAGGAAAAAAACCAGAGCCTTCAGCGTATAACTGAGCAGTAAAATAAGCATCTTGCATCAGTTTAAAAGGATGAAAAAGTCCATGAAGTATCTATCATACAGTCATTACACAGTGTCTGTAATAGGCAGCATTCTCACTGGTGAACATCTCAACTACATCTGCTTCCTATTTAAATGTGTTTACACATCTCACATTTGCTCTTTTCTCACAGATCAACACAAATTTGGGGTATAGGTGGGAAAATTCATTACATACAGGTATGTAAATAATGCCAAGTATTTTAGGCAGAACTGCAGTGGTGTACTGTTAGAATTCCTTATCACTATGCACCGTGCGCAGAAAAAAAAAATTAACTTGGAACAGCTTAAACTGAAAAGTTTGCTGCTCTCCATTAAAAATACAGGATCTGCTTCTCAACTTTCATCAACCTTTAAAAGCCATTTTGTCTTTCAGAAGCTTTTTCTTATACTAATTATCTATAAAAGGACTATGATGTAGAATTGAACATATATAAGTAGCCTTCCTCCTACTTTTCAAAAAAGTTCACATTTCTTACAAATGTTACATTGGCATTTTTAGACAAAGACAGTATTATTTAAATTTTATTTTCAATATATCTAGCAGCAGTTAAAAATACAGATGTAATTCACTGATAAATTACATAAGAGGAAAACAAACAACCCACAACAGAAAACACCTTTTTATATTCAACAGTTCCAAGAAGAAAAAAGGGATTAAAAAAAAATCATATACTTAAATGAAGAGCTTGTCCTTCATCACCTCTGCTCTTAGAACAGAGTGTCAAAATTTTGTTTGCAGAGCACTACTTCTCTGGTAGCCACTGAATGTTTCAGAATTCTGACCTTCCACTGGCACCTAGATCCAGCTCAAAGTCAGTCCCAGCCAGGACAGGGTTAATTTTTACAGTAGTCAGGAAGGGGACACTGCTAAAACACAGAGGTTATTCTAGACCATCTTCCAGGGATGGGAGAGTCCATCCCTTCTAAGTCACACAGTATGGTGGAGGGAAGTCGAGTATTGTCAGGGGTTTCCTGGGATGAGCAATCATCCTTGTGAATCATTCACCTCTTTCTTGCACCCTCTGTCATTTGTATTGCTGCTGTTACTGTTCCATGCCTTATTTTCATCGCTGTTTCCAGTAAATTCTTGTCTCAACATGTGGTCTTTACCTTTTGTGCCTCCATTTCTCCTCCCCCACCTGCTGTAGGGGGACAGAGGAGTGAGAAAACTGCACATGGTTTGGAGTATTTCGGTGGAACATTAAGTTGCAGAATACCATTTCTACAGCATGACACACATGTAAACTATTCACTACACCTGTCAGCCCAGGCATCCAGCACCCACAGTAACCCACAGTTTGCCCTTAACCAACTAAGTTGCCACCCATGGAGAGAAACCAAGAAAAGGTCAGCATAAAGAATGGAGTACCTTTGCATTCCTCCAGGCCAGAATTAGTGTATGATTATTTGCATTACATCTGCTAAAGAACTCTGACTGACAAAGAACCAAAGAATAGTACTAGACACATAAAAAGCTCACTCAAACACTTACTTTACAGCATTCTATAAAGGTTTACAAACACATGTATTTGTTTATCAATCCCCAATTAGTTCTACTTTGCAAGTGCCATTAAGCCCCCACAACTCTTGAGAGTCAAAAGAGTGATAATTACTGTCCAGTACTTTGTTTTTAAAGGAAATGCAAGCCCTCATGTGCTGAAAGAGTACATGTCCTTCAGATTTCATCTAAGATCAATACTAACATAACAATGGGTTGGTTTAAATACACTTTCTAATTACTCAAACAAAAGTCCCAAGCCTGAGAAAGAACACCTGCAAAATCTAGAGTAACTAGTGTACAGGACATTTTCTATTGGTACAATGCAAAGATGAAGATAACTGCTAGGACCAGATTTTCCTTCATTCTCCCAAGAGACTCTGCAGAAGATATGAAACACAATTACTATGTTCAACACCTAATTTTATCTTTCATTAGGGGCTCTATTCTTAGTCCTGATCATCACACTGAAGCTACCTAAAGGTCTTAGACTAAATTCTGCCATAAGATAAATCATAGCGTATTTGCAGTTACAAATTGGAGAAATTACTCTGGATTATCAAAATAGTGCTTTTTAGCCAATTGTGCTTTCTACGCAGACACAGCTACAGAAACATTTAACCAAATACAGCGTTGTTGCTACTCCTGGGGGCTTTAGACAGAAGTACCTACCTAACCTGAAGGACAAACAAGCAAAACCTTATAAGGGAGACTGGAATAAAAACGCCCACAACCACCCCACACACATACAATCCAGCCCAACTTCAACACTAAATCACTTTTATTCCAACACACTCTCAGCCTGACTACAGCTGTGGAAGGGAAATGTCTGCAATTGCAGTACCATGGACAGTGTATGGAAAAGTTGATCGAATCATAGAATAAACTGAGTTGGAAGGGACCAATCAGGATCATCGAGTCCAACTCTTGGCCCAGTGCAGGACACCTCAAGAGTCACACCATGTGCCTGAGAACATTGTACAAATGCTTCTTGAATGTGCCATTGACAACTGTGCACTCTACAGATTCTATCCCTTCCACTGAAAAAATGCCAACCCCTACCCCCCCCAACTCCCCTCATCCTCCCCACACCTCTTCTGCCCTGCCTACCCCTCCTAAAGAGCCTGCAACCATCCGACAAGGCACTCCAATCATAAGACTCATCCCACCAGATTTCACTTACGCCAATATCAAATTTCTGGGACTGGGCCAAAGCTTGGAGCTAGTCTTGCTTGTTCCTCATGCTGCCTGCATTGGTGTAGAAACACTTCAGGTGTGGTACTTTGCAGCCAAACACCTCCTGAAGCACATAGAGGTATCCCATCAGTGCTCATTTCCTCAAATTTTGGCACACCATCCCCCTCCTCATCACTGGCAAGCCTGGCATTTTCCCATTCCCTTTTGAGCATTTCATCACTGAGTTTTTAAGCAACCACCTTGAACTTTAGGAAGATAAACATCCTGTGTCAATGCAAGAGATTCAGAGATCCTGCATTACATCCATAAGCTTCAGTATTTACATCAAGGAGTACCTTTAAGTTTAAACAAACCTTTCTGCATTTCCACTGAAGCCACACTATCTGCTTTAAGCCTATTAACATAGAATCACAGAATGGCCTGGATTGGAAGGGATCTTAAAGATCGTCTAGCTCCAACACCCCCGCCATGAGCAGCGACACCTTTCGCAATAGACCAGGATGCTCAGAGCTCCATCCCTCCTGTCCTCGAGTACTTCTAGGGATGGGCCATCCACAGCTTCCCTGGGCAAACTGTGCCAATGCCTCACCACCCTCACAATAAAGAAATTTTTCTAATATCGATGCTGAACCTACTTTCAAGTTTGATTGTCACTACATGATGCTGTAAAACATCCCTCTCCTTCTGTTTTCTAGGCTCCCTTCAGGTATTGTAACACTGCAATCAGGTCACCCCAAAACTTACTCTTTCCTGGGCTGAATAATCCCGGTTCTTTCAGCCTTCACTCAGAGAGAAGGTGCTTCATCCCTCTAAACCTCTTGGTGGCCTCCTCGGGACATGCTCTTAGAGGTCCATGTCCTTCCTGTGCTGATGACCCCAGAGCTGGATGCAGCACTGCAGCTGGGGTCTCACCAGAGCAGAGGGGTAGAATCCCCTCCCTTGCCCTGCTGCCCACGCTCCTCTGGATGCAGCCCAGGACACAACTGGCTTTCTGGGCTGTGAGTGTTCATGGCTGGGTCATGTCCAGGCCCTCATCCACCAGTACCCCCAAATCCTTCTCAGCAGGGCTCCTCTCCATCTGTGCATCCCCCAGCCAGTGTTGATACCTGGGGTTGCCCCAACCCAGGTGCTGCACCTTGCACTTCATCTTGTTAAGCCTTATGCAAGTTTATAGGCTCATCACTGATTTTTAGTTTTTATGTCTAACATGGACAATATTATACTCATGAAGTTGAGGATGGTTACAGTTTTTGCTACAGCTTCACAGAATAATTCCGGTTGGAAAGGATCTCTAGGGTTCTCTATTCAACCTCCTTCTCAAATCAAAATCAGCAAAATAAGTCTATATTACACTGTGCTTTATCAAGCTGAGCATCAAAACATTCAAAGCTGAACACTGAAGCTCTTTCACCTGTCCCAATAATTGCCCACTCCACAGAGGAACATGTTCATCTTAAATGAAGTTATTTTAATGCATGCCTGCTGTCTCTTGCCTGCCTTCTACACACCGCTCTAGCAAGCTTGGCTCAGTATTCTCAATAGCATGCCCATGGGTACTCCAAACATTAGCTCCTCCTGCTTCCCAAAGTCTTTTCTGCAGCCTGAGGATGCATTTCCCCCAAACAGCAGACAGAATTTTAGCAAACTGTTACTTCTTATACACATCTGCTAAAGTCTTCCAACACAAAGTTTTGATTCAAAGCAGCTGTTATCTTTATCCCTGCACTTCCCCAGATACAACTGCAGGAACTAAGACCTCAAACTAAAATCTGCTCTAGTACAAGCTAAAATGAGTTATACACTGCCTTTCTGGGCTCACTATAACCCCTCTCTATGATGTACATGAACTCTCAAGAGAGCATCTCCTGTTCAGCCTGAAGCTCTGTTTCTAAACTAGAATTGGAAGTTACAGATGAACTTCTAAAAAAAAAAATCATGCAGTTGAATGAAGAGTTGTAGTTTTACGAGCTCATATTTATACACACACAGATACTTACAAAGAAAAAAAGATGCCCTGAACTGAAGGGGAAAGAAAAGACCAAACCAACAACCAAGCCTCAAAGATCAGAAATATCTCAGGGAGGAGAATAAGAGTAGTAGGGCTGTTGTCTAAACCATTGTTGGTTTAGACAAAAGCCAGCAACAAAAAAAAAAGTAAAAACATTAAGGAGGGCACCACAAGTACTCCAGCACCTGGAGCAAATTCCTGGTGAGGTATAGTACCCTACCAGCATATAGTACCCCACATGCTGAAGTTCCTGTATCAGTCTTCCCAATCCTCCAAAGTTACTTATCAAACTAACAATAAGATATTTCAGGACAGTAACAGCTCTTCAGAAAAAGTACCACCCTCTTTGACAAAGAAAATAACATCAGGAATTATTAACCACTGGAAAATTCACGTCATGACTAGTCAGTCAAGAAATCCCAGAGACAGGGGAAAGAAAAAGAAGATATGTATCCAAAGCTTTTTTTCAATACCTCCTATCAGTAACTGAGATGTGTTCCAGCACTTTTCAAAAGAAAAGGCTGGGGGGGGCGCTACAGATACTGGAAGAAGTAGTGATGCTTCCTTAACAGAAAAAGAATCTTCTCCACAAACCTCCATATTTCTCTGGAAAACCCACCTTCTGTATTTCACTCACAGCTGTAGGGAAGGAAATATGTCAGAAAAAGGTCTGTACTCCTCATCCAACCTATTAAAAAAATCCATACAAATAAAATAAACCCTTGCAGAGGCTTAAAATCATTCTTCAGAATTCTTGAGAAACTACCAAGAAATACAGGGAACAAGGAGGATTTGGTCAGCTTCTTCAACCTCATCCAAACCTTGTGAGACAGCAGCCACTGTCCCCAGATTCACTCTCAGCCATTCACACTCAGTATCTTTAGTCACAAGTGGAAAAAAGCAAATCTGACTTCTTCAAAATGTGACA
The DNA here is from genome assembly GCA_013398275.1 of Promerops cafer. Classification (NCBI taxonomy): domain Eukaryota; kingdom Metazoa; phylum Chordata; class Aves; order Passeriformes; family Nectariniidae; genus Promerops; species Promerops cafer. The sequence continues at coordinate 3,737,572 of VZSE01007196.1, read as the reverse complement.
GTGTTTGCCCCTCACTACAGAGTCAGGAGAGGCAAGTCAGTTTAAGCCACAGGTGAATGAACACTGGACAACTGGGAGACAGAACATTACTAGTTGAATAACTAACTGGGGCCCAGCATAATAAAGAGAGGAAACTGTTTGAGCAGGTGCAGAGAAGGGCCACAGATGAGCAGAGGGCTGCAGTATCTTTCCTATGAGGTTGAGGTTGTTCAGCCTGCAGAAGAGAAGGCTCCAGAGAGATCTGGATAGCAGCCTTCCAGTATCCAATGGGGGGCCTACAAGAACTATGGAGAGGGAAGTGACAGGACAAGGGGTAAAAGTTTTAAACTGAAAGAGGGTAGATTAAAATTAGATGTTATGAAGAACTTCTTCACTATGAGGGTGGTGAGGCACTGGAACAGGCTGTCCAGAGATGCTGTGAATGTCCCATCCCTGGAAGTGTTCGAGGCCAGGCTGGATAGGGCTTTGAGCAACCTGGACAAGTGCAAGGTGTCCATGCCCATAGCAGGGGTGTTGGAGTGAGATGATCTTTAAGGTCCTTTCCAAACCAAACCATTCTGCAATTCTATAAACCTGTCTATACTTTCCACTTTAAACCTAAGTCAACACAGAAATGCATTAGAACTTAATTGCATTTAGGTAGTGCTCAAGGCAGAAAATCAAAATACTACAAATTAAGGCTGTGATCCTACAAACAGTTAAGTATTAAACTTTACCCAATGGAATAGATCTACTGATGACAATGAAGTTAGAAAACATGTTTGAAACAGAGAAACATTGCCTACATTTGCAATATTAGCTCCAAAAATATGTTTTATTATAACAATTCCCTACCATGAGCACTGCTGTTACACAACGTAACAATCTTAATATGTAAATACACAAGGCACAGTGGAACTGTAAAGATACAACAGAAGTTTAATACAGACAAACCCACTTCCACTTTAAAGAGACTACAGTTACACCAAGGTACCTACACTTAGAATTTTTCAAGAGTGAAAAAGTAAGTAAAGCATTAGCCCCTGTAGCTAATAACTGCAAAGCCAGAAGGAAAAAATAAATGAGTGAACCATTTCAGCTTTTTCTTGATGTGTATCTGGGAGGTAAAGTCAATGCCAAATATAGCACATGTCCTGTTCTCAAATTTGTGGCACTATATCAAAGTAGGTGGAAATGAGGCCTGTGGCTTATTTCTTGTTTCATGCTGAAAATGACAAAGGGTGAAGCTTCTCTAAAATCTGAAATTCTCTAGCACATAATTCAAGGCAATAAAGTACCTCTTTTAGTAATTTATAAAACAGCTGGATAACATAAAAGGTACATCTAATAAAAATGCAAGAGCAAATAAATCCAATGAGCTATCAGTTCTATTAGCTGAAGAAAGAGATCAGCTTGGAGTTCAGTATGGAAAATAAGAATACTATGCTTAAGACATCATCTGCTTCAGACGAGCAGGATGCTGTTTCAATAACATGTACTGACATCTGAGTCAACAGAAAATGGTAGAAACATCCACCATGTCACAGTCACACTCAATCCCAGTTTGGAGCTGGTTTGGCTTCTACAAAGAATACTTAGAATTTTACTTTACTTTCCGTTCTGTAATTTTAAAAATTATATTTATTTCAAAAAGCACACAAGTCATTTAATGAGAGACACAGAAAAGCTTTGGAGAGCCAAAGAACCTTCTTATCACTCATACTCCACATACCTGCCAGAAACCCAGAAAGGTAGCTGCTTTGCACAATATTCACCCACATCATAAATACCCACTCCCACATATCTGGTACACAAGCTACAATTGCCTACTTCTGCTTTTCAGGGAAACAGATATTTGTTACTAAAAAACGAAGTTGAGAAAGATCAAGACCTGCATTGAGGGAAGCACCTTTATCCCAGTGAGGAACAGAACACAGAGAACTGCTTGAAGATAATCTATATACTGTAGTAAACAAATTTTAGAGATAGACATGTATAAAGCAATTTCTTAGAAGAAAAAAGGGAGAACAATGAGAAGTAACAGCATCAGGTTCCACAAATTTAAGCAGGATGTGTAGTATTTGATTTATATAAATTCCTTCTACTGCTACCTCCACTACCTGGAGCTGCATTAACTCAGGCAGGTGAAGTTAAGGAGTCATTTCGTACATATGAAGTGCTGAATGAAATCCCAAACAATTTGTCAGACTGCAACAAATACACGTTATAAAAAGCACAGAAGTTCAAGCTGACTGCAAATACACTTGCCCAACATATCCTTTAAACACTGTGATTTTTTAATATTAAGAGACAGGTCTGAGGTTTTACCAACCAAGAACAGCTGAATGCAGTTCCTTTGGAGAAGCCTAAGCCCATATGAGATGCAAACTAATGAAAACCCATAAGAAAATCAACAACTGCCTTAAGAGAACAAAGAACTGGCTGATAGATTTAAGTTCCTTTAAAACCAGAAGAAACAAAATACAAAATGAAGACACTAAGGATGCCTCAGAAACATTTATGCTGATACCAGCTTTGAGAAGATGCTCTTTGATATCTGATTTTATATTGAGTAAATAAAAAAAGTAAAACAAACCCAAATAAAACACAGAGTGACAGAGTCCATCTCCTTCCTTATACTTTCATATACTATGGTATTGTCTAAGTCCATCAGAAGTCTCAGGAAAAAACAGTGCAATCAAAAGAAGTTACCTTCACCATGCTTTCAGAGGTGGCACACACTGAATACAGCAGAAAAAGCAGCTGGTACTAAGTAGCTCATTTGTTAAGAGTAGATGACTACAGCACTGCAAATGCCAAAAGGAACCCGACCCCCCCCTCTCACCTCATTACACCAAATTACATATGTTTGAAAACAAATTTTGCTGCACCTCTGGTCAATAGTTTAATATGTATGTGCAAAGAATTTTTAAAAAAAACCCTCACAGTAACTGATATCAGTTATGAGGAGAGACAGAATAACCATTTTACTCCAAAACTGCTGGTTTTCTGACTCTGCACTTTACTTATACTCTATACAATTACGCTCAAAGAATAAAAGCCATGTGCCACTGCAGGCTTCCCTATGAAGATGGCTGTATAGTGTTCTCTTTTTGGACCCTGAAGTCAAAAGCAAATAGCTGGTTTCCCAGGAAAAGATACTACAGAACCAATTTTAAGCAGTTTCTGCCCAAGGTATGGTGTTTTCTTCAGACTGTCAGAGTCACGTGGTCACACAATACCACTGGCTCTCACCAAGTTTCACTGTGCTATGTACTTATACCCTAGTAACCAGAGGAATAGTTCTCATACAAGGTGTGCCCCTGCCCCACCCCCAGAGAATCACGAGCCTCAAGTTAAATCAGAATGAGATCATGACCAAAAAAATTTAAGAAATTAATGTCTCTAAAAGGGCTCAATGAGAGGAGGAAGCCATTACACTGGTGAAAATATGAGGATGGACATACCTTGAAGCATGCTTACAATTATAACTACTATTCAAGACTCAAATGAAACTGTAATCCAGTCAGATAAAACTACCTATGTGCAGAAGACAGCCTGATATAAGAACTGCTATTTCCTTAAACTTCCCAGCTGTTCTTCCATATTTGCAACGTACACTAACAGTTATGTAAAGGAAAACCAGCGATCATCTTCTAGTTTCAGACTTACCACCTGTGTTCTAGAACCAGTTTGCCACAACTGTGAAACCACATTAATATGTTAAATATATGCTTTATTAAATGAAAGGATTAGCAAAGGAGCTTTCAAGGATGGGAGGAAGCTCTAACTTCTCTAACGTGGTTCCTCAGTTATAAATTACTTGACCCTTAACCTAGGATGAAGTTTCATAAAATGGAAAATTACCTTCTTAGGAAAAAGGATTCAACATGCTAAATGATCAACAGAAACACATGCAAGAAGGCTTGTTCAGAGGAGCAGCAGTTACATGATAAATGGCAGTAAGATTAAGTCACTAGACAAATTGGATTAATGCTACTGGGCCTCTCTCATTCAGACTAGTGTGTTTAACAACACTTCAGGAGTTTAGGAGCCCCTACAGTTCACACTGATTGAAGGAAATGCATTCAAATTAACTATTGGGCATGCTGACCTATAAATACTAATTTTGACCTAGCAAGTTTTGGCCTTTTATTTTATGCTAGTTTAAGAGCTCTCAGGGGACAGACACATTTTATGAATGAGATATTGAAGACTAATTCTAGATTTCACTCAATAAAAAAAAGTCACATGTCATGAAGCAGGAGCTATTCAAAGACAGGGAATAGTTTCTATTTTTGAACGTCCAACAGCCCAAGGTAATATCTACAGATCACAGAGAAACTTTAGGTCTTTAACTGACAGGCACAGCTATAGCTACACATATCTATCTTCATTCATTATATCTGGAGAGAAGACGGAGAAAGACAAAAAAGTAGCTGAATACTTTCTCCCCACATCTAGTGATTATTGCTACATACTTCCTCCCCATCCTGTTTTTTTATAATTCTAGGCTGTAGTAGAAAACAAACTCTGAACAACAGCCATCACATGCTTACCTATCTGGGATATAACCTTCATCAAAAATTCTATCACAAACTCCCTCAGGTAGGCAGTTCCAAAGCACATACAAATACAATTACTTCCTCCCAGTCCTGCACTCAAATTGTTGTTTTGTTTTGTTTTTTTTTTTAAGATGGCAACTTACTGTAACATGTAATAAAAGATAGGTTTAGAAATAACAAAACTACTCCACCTGCAAGTACAGTATTTCACACTCGAGGTGTCTTAGCTCATGTATCTTGCAATTTAAAATTAATATACACTACTCAAGCAGGATCCACATTAAATCTATACTGGTGAAACAAACTTTAAACCAAAATATAACATGAAGCCTGCTTTCAAATAAATCTCATCTGTTGAATTGAGTGTTCCTGAAACAAATTAACCTGAAAAATTGTTAGCAAGCCTTCCTACGCAGTGTATTTTATCCTACAAGGAGTAAGATTGCTACCCTTTTAGTTACTACTTTTCCATATCGAATATTAAATGGAAGAAAACATTTAAGAACATCCACACTGGGAAAAAATAAATGCCCCTTCTGTTAAGCAAGGAAAAGATTAGGCCTCAGCAGTCTGAAGCATTAGCACTCAACCACAAAAAAGGCCTAAAAACGGGCCAAAGTAAAACCTGGGATGAAGCACTACTTGAAATCACAGTACACATGCCTATCACATTTTTTGGCCATCCCTACAAACCTCATGTGATTCTGCTCTGAATTTAAAGGACTCATTGGAAGTGAAGACAGAAGTGTGCTGCCATTTTTGCAGTTTCTTCCACTTAATTTATTTTGAAAAAAGAAAACAAAAAAACCAAACCCCAACAACACAAAAACACGACCACAAACTTCTAACGCTAATAATTGATACATGCAATCAAATACAAAATATTGAAATATCATCTTCCAGCAATGAAAGACTGCTAAGCTGAGAAAAGTAAAATACTCAAAGCCCAGAAAGGGACAGTACAAGAACCTGCACTACAAGGGACCTCCCATCTCACAACCAAGATATGCAGAAGTACAATTACTTTACATCAGATTTTGTAGTCAATTGAAATCCATTTCATATTAGGCATCTATTGCTCTCAAGACAACAGTGAGATAGAAGAAACAGATGCTGGGATCACAGTATGTTGGAAAGCTACTCACAGACAGATGAAGTTCTCCATTCTTCCCTTGCAAGAGAACAGAACTGGATCAAAATCAGACAACACTGATCAGAGAACGAGCCTTAGCAAAGATCCAAGCTCCCTCTCCATCAAGTTGAGTAGCATGTTTGCTTGATCTCTACATCCACCTTTATTTTTAACTCAGTAACTAAAGGATTAAAAAACCCCCCTTATGCTGATCCCAACCTATTTTTTCCCAATTTGAAAACCAGCAACAGATCAAATACCTTAATAAAAATACACTAATGACTGATTAACCATTATGAAATCAACACTAACATACTCTGCTCCAGAATAAAAACACAGTACATAGCTTTCAGGATACTCAGAAAAGGATGAGAAGTGTCATTCCCTTGGCCCATATTTGTCTTGATAGCTCTGGATGCAGGCCTCCTCAAGTTGTTAAAGCACATGCATGGCATTTATAAATACCTTATTTTGCACATATGTGTTTAGAAAACACTTGCAAGCTCCATTTAAATGATGATAGACTCCTACTAGAAATACCCTGGAGTTGTCAAGTTCCCAGAACAGCCAAGTGGAAGGAAAGAAAATAAAACATATGACCACAAATCTCACTTGATCTTAGTACTACGGAAATCACTAGTTTAAACACTAATTCTTCCCTTTGAGCTGATGCAGCCAGTCTAATAACAGCCAACCAGAAGCCAAAACCATGTATCCTGAATACTCACTAAATTTGTATAATCTTGAATACAATTTTGAAATAAAGAAACGATGAAGATTCCTTTTTCAAACTCATACAAGAAAAATGCCATCTGACAAAACCAAGCACATCAGTTTCTGTGTGACAGAAAAAACCTCATTTTGGTAAAAACACGCACCTAACTGATCCACAGTCTAATGCAAAAACGCATACAGGCTTTTACTTAGATATGTTATATTCATATTTCCTGCTAGACACTTGCACTGCCCTCCCAATTTACTTACAGGAAGAACCAGAAGGTCCGAGCAGCAGCTCAAGCCATGCCAAACCATTTGCTGCTATACTTAATTTTCCAAGTCTGGAAAGTGTTTACAGTTGTTAAAATGTTAACAAATGTTAACCAACCTTCTGAAAGGAATAAATACATAGACTATTCTCCAAGAAACAGAAGAGGGTCGTCCAGAGGGATGGGGACTGTATTTATTCATAAAGCTCTAGCTCCTCACACTGTTACCATCCAATAAAAAGGGGACTAAGCACGTAGAAAGATACAAACTGAAAAAAAAAAAAAGCAAGCGTGAATATCTTTAAATAGAGAAAGCATTCAGGACATTGAAGCAAGCTAAGTCATGCAGTCTTTCACATATGCACTTACTCAAGTTATCTCAGCAATACAGGGTAACTGCAAGTGGGACAAGAGGTGGTTTGTATAACCTAAGGCACTATCCACCGTGTGAAAGTTTAGGAACCCTTGACCCTAGCAGTCTTGCTGAGCAAGTAATTTCCTTTCAGCATGTGTTAAGGCCTATAGATCAGCCTCATCTTACCAGAGCAACCAAGGCCCAAGATGCAATCTGTGATCAGCCACTTAACAGTCACCTGTGCTTACACAGCAGTCTATTTGAAATAATCTCATTTATTTCAAAAAAGCAGGTGAGATTTTGAGCAATAGTTGCCAGAGTTAAGCCTTCAGGGCCCATACTTAGGCTCTCAGTCAGAACTATTTCAAAAACATTTAACTCACAACAACTATCTCAACTTCTATGAACAACAGCCATGAACGAAAACATGTATTTCTACATAAAGTTTATTTTTAATTTAATAAAAAAAGCCACATACTTGTGTATACTCTCTCACTAGCCTTTTCAACCCAAGTTTTTATTTGGTGGGCACTCTAAGGATGTTCTTAAACTTTCTGAGGTACCAAGAAACTAGTAGAGCTCTATTCCTGACAGACACTCACCACCTTTTCTCAGTAAATTAAAAAAACTGTTAGGATCCTCCAACACTCCTAATTTTAAAAGCTAACAAAGAGGCACCTGAAGAAACATGCAAGTCAAAAGAAGGCATAATTTTATCACTGTATTCCTCCTTTCCAAAATAATCTTTTCCCCTAAAATGAACTTAGTTTGCAATTCAGCCAAGTTCAACTGCCAAGGATTTCTAAACACTTGCACGTGTTCATCTTGTTTATGAAATGGAAACTATCACAGAATTCCAAAAGCCTAAGGTGCAGCACAGCTGAATCCTAGACCACGAGTTAGATCACTAGATTATTACAGAGATGCTAAGAAAGCAGCAGTGTATTTGACTATTTGTAGGCCATCTGAAACTAATTCACCTTCTTGAGTCAAACAGCTGTTTTATTCCCTTTCTTCATAAGCCTGTATTTTATTTTTTCCCTTTCCTTTTTAAGCAGTGAAAGGGGCTAGAAAAATTTTTGTTCTTCTACATATTCATCTTTCAGTATGTGTGCTCTTCTGTTAGTGCCAGACACCATGTTTACATGAATATGAAGTCAAAGTACAGGGATGTTCAAGTCAAGACACTTCAAAACTGAAACAAAATACAGACAGTTAAAACACAGCAAGTTAGAAACCTGTACAGGCAGAGTAAACATGTGACTGGCCAACATTAACTCCTAAAACTTTTGGACAGGAGTAAGCCGACATCTGCAGGTCTACAATTTCCACAGCTTTAACCAGCTGATAGATTTCGCTAACATGAACATATGCTCTGGAGAAAACTGCTTCTCCTATGAACAGCCTACTTGGTATTACCACACCAACAGAAGCATACAAGCCATGGACAATTAAATCTTTTCTAGTATGGTAACACAGCATTTTAAGATAATTATCTAGTGTATTTTCCCTCCCCTTTACTGTACATACAAAGGCACCGGCTGCTCACTTAAACTGGCAGGCAGAGCTGTAGGACGGTCGCTAGAAGCAGGATCAGCACCCATACACAGCCTTGTCATTTGCTTCTGCTAATGCACAAAATGGAAAGAGCTTCTGGGATTTTGCATGCAGGAGACAGAAAGTTACATACCGGTTATTTTACTGACAGACAAATCTCAGGAGGTTGCACGGACTGTCCAAAATAACACCAAAATTAAGAGGCTGCCATTCACCATCTGTTTGCCTCTCCCCCAGAAAAAAAGTGCATATCACAAGAAGAAATGGAGTCTGGCTCCAGGGAAGAGGAAGAGGAGAAGAGAGGAAATTTCCACGCAAATTCAAAGTGAATCACGCCGCGATGCCCGCGCCTGGCCGCGCCGGCCTGCCCCGGCAAATGCGAGCGGTTCCGGGGCCACCGTCCCTCCGCCAGCCCGGCCGGTGGCCCGGCCTGGCCCAAGGGCTTCCCCGCGCCGGAGTGGG
>VZSE01007196.1:3712251-3728307 GCA_013398275.1 Promerops cafer | reverse complement strand
GGCCTGCGCCGTCCCAGCGAAGCCTCGGCGCTCTCGTAGTCAGAGCGGCCCGGCTCCCCCCCGCCTCCTCCTCGTCTCTCCTTCCCTCCCTCCTTCCCTCCCCGGCCCGGCCTTCAGCTCGCACTCACCCGCCTTCCTCCTGCCTGCCCGGCCCGCGGTGCGTGTGCGCGGCTCTCCCTCGCAGGCTGCCCGGTGCGGCGGGGGCGGCCGGGCGGGTGGGTGAGTGAGTGAGCGTGCGGGAAAGGAGGCGAGGGGAAAAGGAGGAGAAGGGTGGGGAGGGAAGGAGAGAGGCGACGAGGAAGGAGAGAAGCGGAGGGGAGAAACCCGCAGCGGCGCTCCTGGGGCGGGACGTGCGGCGGCGGCCGGTCGGGCGCTCGGGCGGCTGCTCCGACGACCTTTACGCGAGGGACGGGCGATCTCTGAGCTCGGGGCGCTCCACTGCCAGCCCGGCCACCATCTTACATTGGGGAGACTTGCCCCGGACGCCGCCCCCGCTGCGCGTGCGCTGCCGGCAGTGGGAGGGGACCGGCGCGGGAGGGGGGACGGGGCACGACGGCAGCGGCCGCGACGGCGCGGGGCATGACGGGACTTGTAGGCGACGGCGGTGGCCCGAGCAGCGCGGGAGTAGGCGGAGGAGGTGGTGGCGGCGCTGGCCCTGGCTGGAGCACGGTCCTCCTCCGCCAGGCCGGGGATCCGGAGCTCTCCGCCGGGCAGGGCCGTCCCACCGCCCTGCTCCGGGGAGTCCCCGTCAGTAAACTCCCTGCAACTTCAGCCACCTGTTGCTGGACATTAAACCGCGCGGTTTTCAAGGACTGTGTTTCTTTAAAAATATTTTTTTTTCTCCTGTCATTGGTGCTGCTTTGGGGTTTTCTTCCCCTGCCGGGTCGAAGCGATCCCGTGTACCTCCCCGTCGGACTTTCGCGGTTGTTGGCTACACCGTCAGGGGATGTGCTGGGCTGTGTTCTCTCACGAACGCCCGGCGCGGCTGTCAGCGGCTCGGTCGGGGCTGGACGCGGCCCCCGCGAAAGCTGCCACGGGCAGCTCTGCCTCAGGGCGCGCCCGGCCCCTCGCCCGCCGGCAGAGCGGGACTGCGCCCTGCCACCGGCCCAGCCTGCCGGCCAGCCGCGCTCCCCGCCTGGGCACCCCGCGCCTCTTCTCTTCTCTTCTCTTCTCTTCTCTTCTCTTCTCTTCTCTTCTCTTCTCTTCTCTTCTCTTCTCTTCTCTTCTCTTCTCTCACTTTATTATCACTATTTATTTTGTAGAAACTCAGATAAACTATTTTGCTTCTATCCTCTCTTTCTACCACAGACACCCTGGGCCATGGACGTGTTCAAATTGCACCCATATCCCTCTCTTTTTCCTGTGATCCCCCATGCTGCACAAAAGACCTCATCGCCTCAGCTGACAGAGTGCTTTTACTCATCATATTTTACTTTATAGCTCTCTTGTGGCTTTCCTGCCCTGCCATCCTTAGCTCTCCAGGCAGCCAGCCTCATCCTAGGTGTTTAATTACCAGGTATCTCCAGTTCACAAACTATTAGTACTTTTGCTATGACAGTATTCACCTGAGAATTTTAGTTAATTTCAACAATTGACAGGAAAAAGAGGTGTTCATCACCTAATGCACCGGCACAACCATTACATTTAATGGCATGGATTTTTCCTTCTTTACTTTTGTTTCTTAGTTTGAAGTATGATACTAGTACAGCTTTGTACAATATGCCTGTTCTACTAACTGTGCAATTTGTGTTGACATAGCCTGTCTGCTTCCTAAAGCAAGTTAATGTTACCTTGCGCATATTAAATTTTAGACTGATATATGTATCTCCCCCACAGGAAAGCTCTATAAATTAACTTCACTCCTTCTTGCTGTAGGCAAGACCCAGGTCTGCATAAAAAGATATGCTGTTCTCAGCAGTAGTCTTGACATGTGAATGCAAATGCAACGTTATTCAGAAAACAAAACGTGAAATGGAATGTAAACACCTATATATGTGAGAAATTCTGTATATACCTGAGTGTAACCTATACTTAATATATTAATGTAAAAGTAACTAGTTAGTGTATATTAATCAAATTTAGATGAATGTATATATATATAACAATGTATTTCTCAAAACCTTTATTATTTTCACATTTTCCTACCACCTGATATATAAACCATTATGTCCCAGAAGTACCCATTATGTAAGTAACTTATATAAGTAATGTAATTGTTGACACACCTAATACCCAGCAACATTTCCTGTTGAATAAAAGCAAGTACTCTGACTTGGAAAGAAAGGTTAAAAATAATATAACTAAAAGCTGCAATTTTGAGTCACAGTGGAGGCTGTTAATATTAAGTGAATTCTGTGATTTCTTTTAATTCAGAATTAAGGAGTCTTTCCCTTCGTAAAAGTCTGTTCAAATCACTTTGCTGAGACCTGCATGAACAGATAGCAGCAGCATCCAATAATAATGTAGGAAAAAAATCTACATGGCTGAAGACTACTCTGGCTGATGTTACCAAAAGTTATCCATAGCCCTGCTTCCACCTCTTCTTTAATCTGGTAAGAATAATTCACTAGGCCATCATGTGGCCATTTTAAACTTTTAAATTAATTATTTTATTACTTTTAAGTAATTGTAATTGATTTCATAAGGTTACTTAACCACATTTTGACGCTTTATTTACTTTTGGAAATGCTTGAGTTTCATTTGTTTTGAATGGGTCTGATAACTCAGCAGGACTGTTTCTAAGAAATCATTTCCATGTTTATAAAGAAAAGGTTTTGGAATACATTTTCTTGGAAATAACCAATATGTACTAGCTAGAGTAAAAATGTCTATTCATATGATTTATATATTGTGGTTCAACCCCCAGTTCCCTGACATTTGTTGCACATGCACTGTCATGCATTGATTCACACCGTGTACTGGGAAATTGTTCTCCCAGGCAATGATCCACAGTCACTGTTTTGTGGAACAAATATAGGAACCTACTAAGATTCTGCAGTTTGGTGTGAAGCCAAGCTATTTCCAGTGTTAAGCCACCACCATTTCAAATGGCTGCCAACCTGTTTGGAGGAAACAATGGAGGGTCCAGAGAATGGACCAGAGAAAGACATGATGGTGGTGTACTGATCCTGGCAGGAAAGGAGGAGGTGGAGGTCAAGTAATTCCATGCCTGGTTGGGATTATGCTGGGACTTTAGGATGGTAATGATTGCAAAGCATCTGTACAGACTGCAGTCTGAATATTCAGCAACAAAGAAACAATACAGCAGCACCTCTGCATGTGGACTTTCTGCTCACTGGGATTGATAATGGTCTACCAGTATGTGCTAGAAATATTTATCACACATATATTTCACTGTGTTGGTACTGAGAAAATACTTCCAGTTTTATAAAGTTCATGACCTCAAGCTCTGCTGGCAGCAGTGGCTGAATGTATGTGCCTGTATTTCAGACTGAAAGTTGGGTTTCATAAATAGAAAAAAAAAATTTTTTTCTCAAGCTTCTGCTAAGCCTCGTGGGTTGCTACAGAAAGTTCACAGATATTATTAGAGAATGATAAACAATGGTTAATAACAGGTTTTTCAGAAAATCAGCCTTTTTTACTGAAACAGAAATAAGAATTGCTCTGCAGACTGCAATGGATGCTATTGATGTGTCCACTCCTTTTCTCACTCTTGAAGGTCCAAACATCTTTCTGCTTTTCTGACTAATGATGCCTTTTACTTGGCAAATGTGCTGGAGAAAGGAACTGCATGACTGTTCTGACTAACTGTAGAATAATAATGAAGGACTTTGTTGGGAAATTAAGGGCAGGTGGATGAGCCTTAGAAACACTCTGATAGATATTTGCTGCAAGTGGCAGATGTTCACTATGTCTTGTTGGAAATACATGAGAGGAGAAGGAGATCTCTATGCTGTTCAGGGAAACAGGATGAGTGAATTGTCCTGCACTTTCTTAAATGAGACAATAGAGTGGTGAAAAAAATGAATGTATTACAAAGATAATGAGAGGGATGTATCTTTGTTATGTTTTTGAATTATTAGGGGAAAATGAGAACCTCAATGGGATGCTTCAGCCAATTTTTTTTTCATTACAACCTTATTTATTCAGCATAACTCTGGCACAGCACACCTCATCTGCTTCGTGCACCTATCTTGGCAAATGAAAGCAGAAATCTCTCATGTTTTCTGGAAAGGGTGTAGCAGTGACCTCCAGGAAGCTCCCACTACTTGTTAACCTCAGAGCACACTTGAAATAGTGGCATAACATCCTAATATTCTTCAGAGGACTGGGTTTTTTTCACACCTTACAGCAAATCTTCCTGTGTGTTTTTTTTCCTTATCCCAAACTCCTCTGAATCTAGACACTCATGTCCAAGTTAACACAAGTTGTCATAAGCATCCTTCCAGCTCTTTTTTTGCCTTCTGGCTCCTTTGCTGAAATCCATTCACAGAATCCTTGAACTTCTCTTTCCTATCCTCCTTTTCCTTTTTGAAGTATTTTTTGTTCATTAACTAACCTGTTAGGCTGAAGTTCCTCATCATAATGGGGCCTTTGTTGTCAGAGATAAATTGCAATTATTTGTTATTTCTGCTCTGAACTCAGTGCCAATGATCATAGGTTTCATTTTTTTTATCAATTTTGGATGTCATTCCCATCTATTTTTCCAGTTTGGGCTTCCCTAGGAAGTGGTTGTTCTCAGGGAACCCCACAGTGTGTAAAAAATAAGCAGCCTCTCTCTCTACATCTCTTTTCCATAGAAATCCTGTGCTGGTCTTGGAATGGGAAGGAGGGAAGAAGATGCTGGGCTAATGACAGAGAAAGTATCTTGCTACTGAATAGTAACAGGACTTGAGTTTGCAGTTTTACCTGCACCTCTGTAGCAACGTTACCTTGAAGTATGTTTCCAAGAGCTGAGAAAAAGTCTTACAGCAAAAGGCAATGGATAAATCAGAAGGATGTGCAGCATTGCATAGAAAGGTACTGAAGTATATTCATTTGCAGAAGTGAGAGAGACCATACAGATAAGAAACCAAGAGGGCTGCCCTGCTTTGCTCTGTGCATAAAAATGGAGCACAGTCTTTGCCCTAAGATCTCCTGTAGCACATGCAGGTCATCATCATGTGCACTAGAAGGGAACAGACTGTAGAGCAATTGGCCTGAATTCAAGAATTTTATATTGCTAAAGGTTTGATTACAAGTGTTTTAGAATCTCAGCATTTTGAAATGTTTAATTTTGGTAATTCATCTCATAAAATGTGAAAGGAAGCTAAAGAATGCTGAACAAATTACAAGCCAAAGTATATTTGCTACTGCTTTTTTTTTCCTGCATTTGATGTTGCAATAAATATGCCTGCCCTGCAATCTGTATTCCTTTTAACTCATGGGATGCTGCCACGTTATTTGAGTAGTAGGAAGAGCAGCAGTGAGCCCAGATGTGTAGCAAGCAGCGCAAGGTGGGAACACAAGATTGGGTTCTTGTTTGTGGAGCACCACGATGACCACAGTAGAGAAGGTGGCACTAAACAGATGGAAAGAGGCTCATGGTTCATGCAGCTCATTTTCCCCTGCCAGTGATGGATACCACCTGGCTTAGAGTTGCAGAGCTATGAAATAATATAGGACATGATAGGAATACTTCCCTCAGCAGCATTTTCAGGCTAACCACCTTTCTGGATTTCAAACAGCTTTTTCGTAACCTCAGTCTTTGCATGTCAGTTCGGTGGTTTGAAAAAAATATTAGCCCTACAACTTCATATTTGAAGTGACATCATTTGACAGCTGTGGTAAGTCACCTGGGTCTGTTACAATAGAGGGGTTCAGCAGTTGACTTCCCATGGAAAAATCTTTCACAGCTTATCCTATTCTGGCCTATTAGAAGTCCTGAAGGTCCTGTTCACATCCCATCAGTTCTTGTAGAAAAGCCAGCATTATTTTGCTTTATAGCAGCACTGGTCCATTTCTCAGGAATGTCCCTCTCTTGCATCCAGTGTGACCAACAGTCACAAATAGTAATATTTGAGGCAGTGCCATAAAGTTGGGGCTGGATGTGCTGATACACATAACCCAGAGAATATCGGGGAGGGAAAGAGGTAGTGCACAAAACAAAGTGTGCATCTGGAGGAACACACACATATTGGAATTGCAATGGAAGCCATCGGCATTCAGCAGGAGAGATTAACATACTTGATCCATACTTGATCTTGTAACAGAAGAGGGCATTCGGGCCAGACAGCAAATAAACCTGATCACATTATACAATGAGGGAAAATTATCAAAAAATGGGCAGAATCCTCTCATAAACTGGATGCAGCTCACAGCTGAGGGCTGGTGAGCCTGGGTTTCATTCATGCATAAAGCCCAGCCACTTTAAAGCAATCGTTACAAATATGCTTGAGCCAACTCATCTGAAATATTTGAAGTAACATGCCTGTGTAGACCGGACTTCATTATGTTACTTATTATTGTTTTCAGGGAGTCATCACCTGCTCTTTAAAGCAAAACATGCATTACGAGACAGAATGATTGCTGATTATTGTCAAATTCCTTAATTGCCTTCTATATTAGTGCATTCAAAAGAATGTATTTTTCCTCTTCTGCCCTTCTCTGCCTTCATTCAACAGCACTCAGCATTTTCCACAGAGCTCAAAATTGCTCACATTCTTATAAAAATGCCTCAGCCGTATGGGATTTGCTGAGATGAAATAAAAAGTGCATGACTTGAGAAAATGCAATACTTCCTCCTGCATATTGATTCCATGGCTGCTGTATAAACAGGAACTGTCCATTACAAGAACTTCCACTGACTTTTTCTTGTGTTGGAACTCATGTTCTGCATAAGCCAGATGTGACAGGAGCTAACCTGTCAAGAAAGTATGACACATTAAAGAGTTGGCATGAACTTTGACACTTGTAAATATATTGCACCAGCCAAGCTCCAGCTGCAACCTTGCAATTTTCCACACAGATATATTTCCTTTTGCTGAAAGGAATGTGAGCTACTGCAGCTAATTTTATGCTATATAAATAATGCTGATAGAGAGACAAGCCTGAGATTAGATAGGTTAGATAGGCAAAGTAATAGATTAAGTAGGAAAGTCAAAGCATTTATTAATCAGAAATATGAATATGTTCCTTAAGGACCTGCAGGAAACCAGCTGTAATGAGGACAAATGAGAGATCCCAAAATAATTAGATCAGTTTTGCATATAGGCAGCACTGTAACTGAGACTCTGTATGACATAGATTTGCTTGTTGTACAGAGGAATTTGGCTCATATTCTGATAGAGAACATTTCTGCTTCTTAGCCTGTGCTTGACATGCCGACAGAGGGAAGGCTGTGCTGTGTGCCTTGTGCTGCTCTGCCCTCTTTCCCTTCTGCTCCATCTTTCCCCCGGCACTGTGCACCACGATGGGACCACACCAAGAGTCACTATGGGTTGGGAACATATCCTGGGGGAGCAGGGACCAAGCTGGTATCCTGACCATATTTTATAGAGTAACCAAGACACCTAAAGCATGGTAGATACTTTTCTATTTTAATATAGCTTTTTTAATTCTTCTATATGAATTTTAGAATTGTACTGTTTTCCTCAGCAACATTTTAAAATCATTGGTATATCAGTGTGTGAACATGAGAATTTCCTGCTAACAGGCCAGACATGGAATTAAAGCCCTGGGTAGACCCAGTTTGTTTTACTCCTAATAATCCAGCATTTGTGGGGTTTTAAGGAATGATAAATTGCCTCTTCCTAAATAGGTTATATTAAACTGTAGCCAGTCAGCATCTGGTAGGTGCCATATTTTGCTAAAGCAAATAAATCAGGTGCTGATTTTTATTTTAACCTACTTTCATTTTGTTTTCTTCTGTTTACTTTCTTCATGTTGCTACCATACTTGGTAACCCAAAATTAATTTTTGCATGGAAGGCTTCAGAACAGGTGTGCCCCAAACATTTCCATTGACAGTGTATTGTGTCAGGCTTGCCTGAAGTGTTTATAATTTGCTTTATGCAAGCTTTTATGCGGGGCCTTGAAATGTACTGTGCAGTTGTCAGATTGTTATGGGAAGAAGGTAGGATATGCTCAGTGTTTTGTGTGGTTTTAGTCCATGCCTAGCAGTATTTCTCCTGACTAGTACACAAACCAGTGTAATGTCTAAAAGCCAAAAAATTTGAAACTTTTACGTGTTTATATTTGTATGGGATCCTGTGAAAGTACCCTGATTTCCAAAACAACTGAGCATTTGCAACTTCTCCTGAGGTCAATGAAAACTCATCTTCTCTGAAAGACAGGTCCATTCTGCAAGTTTCCACACAGGATTTCTATGTTGAATATTAGACCTACATGGTGGAAAAGACTATGTACAATATTAAGATTAGGTGGGTAGCCAGCTGCTTCCCATTTGTGTAAAAAGCCAATGCCAAAATCAGAGACAAGAGACAAGTGAGTTGCTGGTTGCTTGCTTCTTCACTCCTCCTCTTTTCAGATGGGAACCTAGACACTGGACTTCCCTCCTTCTGCGTAATATATACCTTTACTCATTCTTCTGAGCAGTATATACTTTGACTCATCTCAGGCCTACTTCAAAGACACAGAAATCAGAGGGAACACTCTCAGACCTTTCCTACTAGACTGAAGTCATATATTCTCACCTCAGGACAGGTAAACAGTGAGTTATCTGAGCTGAGATCTTAGTAAAGACAAGGGAGGTAATTCTTCATCTTCAAGATCTCAGTAAAATTCAAGTTTATTTAAATTTAATAATTTAAGTGAAAATGCCACTATGGATTTTATTTTAAAATAGTTTAAAAGGCAAAGTATCTATTTTTTGAGGTACATCTACTTTCACGCACAAAAAAAGAGCTCAGGTCTCAAAATATGCAAACTGCTGAAAGAATAATGGTTCTCTTGTACTCCTATAAAAAGCAGGACCAGGTGGCCTAATCGAGTTTTATTAGGCATTGCTTTCTAATTGTTGACATGACTGAAGCATCAAAGCTGTTTAAAAGGTGCTTGTCTAATATTCTGAGCAGTGTACTTCCTTAAGAAAACTTAGCTCTGGTACAGCATTCACCTTTAATTGGTACATTTCCTCTCAGATAACTGTGGAATTACAATGATAAATAGAGTCAAATTAGTTTTTCATGGCTCATCCTCATCTTATATAGAGTTTTAAAGTTTAGAGCATGGTATGTCCTCCTTACAGGAGGTCTGCATGTCTCAGTCTGCAGAGAGCTGAGAACTGCCATGGAGCAGACTGACAGCACAATTACCTGCAAGGTGTGCCCTACTGGGAAAAGGCTGAGCTTCAGCAGTTTGGTCATGTCCCAGCATGTGACAAAATGTTACCAAAGAGGTGATTACTCCTGTCCTACCACAGCACTCCTTGTGTCAATTGGTTCTAGCAATGGCAGCCATGCTTAAATTGAAGAAGCTTCTTACTAAGCTCTCTATGGCTGCCTCCAGCTATGATTTGGATGAGAAAATGTGAGATGTGGGCAGAGAAGCACAGTGAGAATAACACATACTGCCCTGGGTGATACTAGAGCTGGGTGTGCACTTACTGTACTGCATTGTATTCTTCCCCTTGATTTTAAATACCAGCAATTAATAACTACCCCCTTAACGTTGTCCAAGTTTGTGTTTGCACAGTATTTAAAAAGGAGGCAAGTTGCTTACAGACAGATATTCCTAGAAATGAAGTAGGCTGTTACCTCTAGAGGGATACTAGCTCCTCAAAAAGTTCTTTTCTTGTGTTATGCATGGAAGTTCGCGTGAGACAAGACTTGGAGTTGGATCATTATTTCATGGAGCCATGAATAGAGAGAAAAGACACAACTTTCAAATAAGAAATCAGTTTACTGAGAGCACTGGGGCTATATGGCTCACTAATTTACCTGAGTAGGCAAACAAACCAGAAACTGTTGAAAGAATAGCTGTGATAAAGGAAAATAAAAACATGATTTTGTTCTTGCTGAGATGAGGAAAAAATCCACTCTATGAATACAGATTGCCTAGGTTTGGAATATCTGTAAAAGGAAAAAGGTTATAGCTGGTCAGGTTGACGGAGCTGGTAGTTTGCTTTCACATATGGCTCAGGCTTTCAAGAACTCTCCAAAGTAGTTAACACATATTTTTTTGTGAAAAGAAAGTGAATTAGTATTTGAGTCAAACACATGCTGATGTGTTTGTCAAAAAGACCTGATCACTAAGATAAATCACAAGAGAAATATTCTTCACCTGGTGGTCAGATTAGCCTTTTGAATGGTGGGATTTCCTCTGCCCCATTCTCTGGCAGGTTCCAGTTGCATATCTGGTGGAAGTTTAATTATTTTCACAAAGTTAAGTGTCACTAGCAAGACACTGAAAGCGTAGAATGCCAAAGACCCTGCCAACATTCGTGGAAGGTAGCAGTTGTATATTAAGCTGGAAGGGAAGAATTTAGCAAGCCTCTCACAACCTGAACTAATCTGAACTCCTCCAGTGAAAGGGAGGCATCAATCTTCCCTATAATGCTCTTCAGATCTCACCTCAAAACTGACACTAGATTTTCTGAGAAGTTCTGGGAAAACATACTTTGAAACACATCTATCATCATCTAATATAAAACAATGTCAAACTAAGACACCCAAAAGGCATAATCAAATTCTCATTAAAACTATGGCCACCTAATTTTTAGGGGTTTCTCATAGCTTAGTGTCCTTGTGTAGTTATAGTCTAAATATACCTGCAAGCAAACCTTTCCCTCAGTGTTTCAAATGAGTCAGTACCTCAAGCTTCTCCTGGGCTGGACCTCACCATAACTACTTGTTTCTGCAGACAGACTGCTCATTAAAGAGGACTCAGAGTGATGCATAAGAAAAACAAAATTATATTGTTAACAGGAAGATGCCTAGGAATGCAGCTGAGTGATGCAAATACAGTAGGAGAATATTTAACAGACATGTGACTTCCACTGAAATATTTTGACATCAGAACCAATTAATACAATTGCTTGTTGCAGAAATTGAATTTGTTCAGTCCATGTCCTTTAGATTCTTGCTCCTGAACATAATTCTTCCTGATTCTCAGCAAACTTAAATGAAACAAAAAGATGGACTGGAGCAGAAAGCAAATCCTTTCTTACGCTACCTATTTAAACAGGGGTTTTTCAACTAAGTTATCTCAGAGCATCATGACAGGGAAAGTATTTCAGTAATAAATTGTCAGAAGTGCACAAGCTATATTTTGCATACATCTTTTGTGTACAGGATGCTTCTTATCTTCTGCCCAGAGAGCTCCAAAGAAGTGGACAGTGCTGGGAAGATAATTAACAAAATGGTAGCATAATTAGTGAAGCAATTTTACATTGCAGTAGAGATGGCATTGCAAGATACCCTTTTCCTGAGGCTCATTGGTTCCTATATCAATTTCACTCAGTTTATAAGTATAAAGTAATGATTTATTTCAATTTAGCTTAAACTGACTCCCTCTCCCATTTCTTGCATTATATCTAGTTACAGAAACCCTCTGCTTTACATTAATAGCGCAGAGATTTTTGTGCAACTTTACACATCTTCAGTGTTGCCCAGGTGAACCCATTATACTCTCGTAGCTTTGCACCTATTCCAACCCACCCCTCCCGGATGGGAACCCAAAAGCATAAAAGAAGTATATAAGTCAGCTGCAGAATATACACAACATGCTTTAGAAAGTGCTCAGAGTGAATTACACGATAAAGCCTGAATTTGCAAAACTGGCAACTTGCAAAAACATCGACTGTCTGTAAATATGATATGTAAATCCCTGAACAGAATGAATATCAATAGGGCAGTTGATGCGCCAAGACTTCTATTTACTGTATCTCCACTTTGCTTATGCTTTGTTTTTTCAGCATTTCCTTGGTAAATTCTGGTTTACAGCATTTCCTTGGTAAATTCCTTGGTTTCTGCACCTCTTGTTTTCAATTACTAGCAGCTACATCATTACACTAATCAGATCACCTTCTGAGCTAGTAACTGCCTCATTGCCCTCAGTAGTTGAATGGAGAAATTATTACAAAAAAAGAAAGGCTATTCTTCATTCCAGAATAGAGAAGAGAAACAAGACAGATAGCTTTTAGGGCCCCAAAGCAGGAATTAGGGAAAAAAATAATTCACATCACAGAGCCAAGAACAGTATTTTCATTTTACATCTGAAGCCTGAACAAGGATCATAAAGACCCAAGTGACAAGCAGGATATTGCTTATCAAGGCATAAATTTCTGGTCAGATGCCTATAGTCACTAATTGTCCTCACCTACACAGGAAGGGCAGCGCTTGCTGTTGTTTGTCACCCCCTGCTCCCTGACCCCAAGGAAGGTTTTCATATAACTTTGAGAACATTTAGCTCATTGTTGCTTTTGACTAGATAAACCACTTAAGCTGGCAACAACCTCACACAGTTTCTTTGATGAGCTTAGATACCATGGGGACACTAGAAATATCTAGGATGGAAGACAGAGAAATTACAAAGTTATTTCGTTGAGAAATGCTGCAGGGAAAGGTCTCAGACTTTTTTCTAAGATTTGATGCCAAGCTAACTATTTCCATGTATAAAGCATGCTTTTTGCAGCAAAGACAGGGTCATAGCCAGCTAAGAAGTTTCTAGGAAATTTAGCCAGCACAGTAAGACAATTCAGGATTTTTTACTCCACCAACTAACATAACACAAAAATACATTATTTTTCCTCTGTTCACATGATGGGGCCAGGCTGAAGATCCATTCAATTGGCATTCCAGGCCTGCTGTGAGATGCTATACCCAGTTTTACAGAACAGTAAGCTGAGATGCAGAGAGTTAGTGACAGTCAAAACAAGAGCTCCAGGAAGTTTTATGGTCTAATCAGTAACCAGAAATATTTCTGGCTTTTTGGGAAAGAGGCATATTTCACAATGCAAGGACTGGTCTATTTCTGTGATACACTTCTACAAGGCACATTTTTCAGTTTCAGTTGCAATGCAGAAAAGCCCTTTTTCATTTTTCTCCATCATGTGATGGAGATGTGAAGGATGTGATCATAATGACACTGAAGATTAAATGTAGGAAATTAAGCAGGGCCTCTTAGGCATTTGAACAATACTCATTTTTCGGCTAATAATTATTCTTACTGGTAATAATAACATGTAAAGAGAGTAAATTATATCATCATCATCGTTATCTTCATATCTTGATGTATGATTTGACTATGAACCACTAAATATAGGACTAACAAAATTAAGAATGCTACACCTGTAGTATATCACAAACCACCTACAAGTAACAAAGAGTAGGTTCCCACTGTGCAGCTCATTTTAATTATTACTAAGAGTTATTTCCCCCTATAGAAATTAATGTAGGTCTCTCGCCACACAAGCAAAATTCGCTACCCTACAGGCAATTGGGAACCTGCTTTCCCTGGAATCCAGGGGAATTAATATCCATCCCAGGTATTTAGTGTCAGCCTACCTTTGATACTTCACAGATTTCTGTCTGGTAATTAAGGATGAAAGACATCGGTGTCCCTTCTTGAACCCATCTGTGTTGCAGAACTTGCTGAGAGCTATTGTTAGGGAGAGGAATGAGGTATTCTTTCCCCATAGTGACTTGTCAAAAATAGACTACCAAACCAGCCAGTGATCCTGGGTAAACAATGGGAACCTAAATTAAAGGACAGCAAATAAAGCAAGAATAAGCAGGAATTACTATGCATGGACTTTCCTAGTCATTAAAGCACGGATGGATGGATGCAGTTATGCCAATAAAAATATGTGCAGAATGTATGGTATGGTGTATCTAGATGCCTCTCTTACTTCATCCATACTAGGAGCTGCACTGTCACAACTATTTTGTATTAAAATATCACATTGCTGACAGAGAAAGAATATAATAAATGTTGTGCAGCTGGAGCTAAATGTGGTATTTTTTCTTCTGAAATTCAGCTGCCCAATGACCTTGCCATCCACTATTTCAGGCTGTTTTTTTTTCTTGTTGCTATGTGACCCTAGGTTAATAGGCAAAGAGAGGAAAGAATTATCTGGAAATTTAAAATACTAAATCTGCAGTGGTTTGAAAGGATTTTTTCCTTCAACAGAGTTAAAAAAAAAGTGGGTGCAATCTGGCTGTATCTGAATGCCAAAAGAAATATGACAGCTCTTAATGCCTGGGAAAGGCTTTTTTTTTCTTTTTTTTTTTAATTCAATTATTTATTTCTCTCTCCTTTTTAAAACTTCATGTTTCTTAAGGAAACACAGCTTAGGAAATCACACTGTAAGCCAAACTTTTTCAGTAACTTTTGAACCTGTTGCAATTTCTGAGTCAATTCCAACCTAATCTGATCAAAGGCTAGAGGGCTCAAAAACTTAGTGAAAATCAGGGAATGTATAAAGGAAAAAAGATCAAAATTAGAATCGCTGTGGAAGGAAAGACTGAAGCAAAACCTCAAGCTATCCACTACATTTGCTGTGGCCAGGTGATCAGCACGTGCATCTCCAAGTTCATCTGATACCTGCCTTGCATAGTCATGGGTCTTGGGGTGGCACGTGGGCAGCAAAGGAGCAGAACTACGAAGGATGCACAGGAGAGGACACAGGAACGCCCCACCCAGGTACCAAGGCTGCTTTAGCTCAGCTGCTTGGGGAAAAACTTCACTTATTTTCCACTTTTATCTCTTGCCTGGCATTCTTCATTTCCTACAAAAAAAAAAATGAACAATTCACTATCACTCTCATCATTATACGTCTAGTCTGTTCATGGCTAAGACCAGGAAAAGGTAAACCTCAAGGAAATACGGGGGCCTTTGACTAAATCAACAATTAGGCCAAATTACTGAGAACAGATTCATCTATTGAACTCTGAGGATTCCCCCTTTTCTAAAATGTCCATTTCTCTCTCCTCTTCTGACTAACAATCAGAACAGAAACTAACAGTTTCTCTGTTTTCTGTCTCTTTTTTCTTACAGCTGCCTTCCAATTCACTCTCACCCCAGGAGCACTGCTCTCTCTCTATTACCCCTTCTGCCATCCCATTATAGGGGAGTTCTGCAGAATCAAAGATAGTTATTTTGCCAATTTCCCATGGGTCTAGTTCATTGGACATGGTTTCTTTAAAACATGAAATACTGGTTTAATATAGTTCAAGAGGGGAAAGTATTGGAACTATAAATGAGTACTTTTGGTGGAATCTTTTGTCCTAAAGGTAATACAGGAGGGAATTTCTGTAAGAATGTTGATTACTACTGCAGCAGAGAATGGTAAATTGACTTCAGACACAGACTACTTCTAAGGTACTGATATTTGTTCCTCAGCTCCAGATATATACGTGTATAAGCATGCTTTTTGTTTTGTTTTCTTCATGCCTGGCACTTTTTTTTTTCTTTCTTGCACATACTTTGAGTTTAAATGCAGCTTTCTTCACAGGATAACTCCTATCAGAGCTGGGAATTTTTGTGGGTTTTTTTCCCCCTCCCCTATACAAGATTGTAAACCCTAGTTCACATTCAAAAATTATTTATTGTCTCTATTTTTTTTTTTTTTTTTGAGACTTCAATCAGAAACCAGACAAGCTGGAGTCATCCTGGTGATCCTTTTTTTTTTTTTTTTTTTTTTTTTTTTTTTAATATAAAAAAAAAATATTTCTNTTTTTTTTTTTTTTTTTTTTTTTTTCAGTTGAAAAATAAAATATTCTAATAAACATCTCCTAGTGCAGTGTCTGAATTCAGGTATTTACTCATATTCAGTGAAAACGACTTAGAAGGAAAGACTCACTTGAGCGTGGCATGGAAAGGAAAAGGGAAAGAAAAACGGAACGGCACGGAGTCGATGTGTTATTTACATCAGAGGAGCGAAGGCGGGAGTGCAGAAGCCCGGCGCGCTCCCGTTCCCGCAGCCGCCTCGGGGGAACACGAAGCCAACCCGCGCGATGAACCAGCTGCAACTACAACTCCCATCAGCCCGGGCGCGGGGCTGCCCCGCTGCTGCCGGAGCCGCCGGAGCCGCCAGCGCGGAAGCGGCAGCCCCGCGCTTGTGCCCAGCTGCGCTGGCCCGCGGCAGCGAGGGCGG
>VZSE01007196.1:3665647-3712155 GCA_013398275.1 Promerops cafer | reverse complement strand
GTGGCGAGGCGGCGAGGCAAGGCCCGGGCGGGCAGCGGGACGCCCGGTGCGGGGCGCGGTGTGCGGGCAGGCGCTGGGAGAGCGGCCTCCCGTGCGGCGGGACCCGGGCTCGGGCAGCGCAGAGCTGCCCGGCGATGGAGCTCCGCGGTCAGAGCTGCCGCCATGCCTGGCTGGTCCTGGCGGGGAGTCACGTCAAGCAGCCGAGGCCTCCTTGTTTAGAGACGGCTGTGGTAACTCGGTGTACACGTGGTTAGGCATCACTTCGGTATTACACTCATCTCCTAATGCTGTGTGGTGTGAGAGGCAAAAGAGAAATATATCCAGAATTTTGCCCTGCTTTCTATGTATAGTGCCATTCAGTAGTTAGAGAAAACAAACTCCCTATTCCTCTTTAGCCTTCTTTTTGTAAGACTGAACCAGGTCAGTTCTTTCAGCCTCTCATTCATCCTGTTCTCTGGCTCCCTATTTCAGTGGCTAGCTCTGAGGAGCCCAAAATTAGACACAGTATGGGAGTGAAGGACTCTGAGATGCCTAAATAATCACTTACTTGCATCTGCTGGCTACAGCTGTTAACACAGCCTGGAGCCTGTAGGCAGCCTTTGCTATGAGCGTGTGCTGCTGAGTGGTGTTCAGCTTCCTGTCTGCCAGGACACGCAGGTGTTTGTCTGTAAAGCTGCTCTCCAGCAGCTCCCTTGGTCCCCAGCCTGTGCAGTGATTCTGTGTTGGGTGCAAGATGTTGCATTTACACTTCTTGAGCTTCATTAGGTTAATAGAAGGAGAACGGAGACCCTGTGAAAAACAGTTATCACTGGGATATAGGCTTAAAGGTCTCTAAATAAGGTTTTGTATGTCAATAGTGACAGTTAATAATCATTATTACTTCTAGCTAATAGAATTAAAACCTTCATTCCTGTGGCAAGCAAGGAAAAAATTTTACAGAGAAGATTTTTTGATCTCACTGAATGGATTGCCTCCCTGTAGCCTCACAGAAAAGCAGTAGTAAAGCAAAGACTTTTCATAAAAAGCTATGGCTTTGTTGAAGTGAAAATTGGAGTAGTCCAAATGAGGCCATTTTATGAATTATACAGCAAGAGAGTCTACAGCCTTATAATTAAAAAAAACAGGGGAAGGAGTTTTTTACAGGAAATATGAGAAAAATTAAAAGATGCGGCACTAGAACTAGTGAAGATTTTGCCTTAGGTTATGGTATATTGTTTGTGGGAACAGACATATCGTGGTTGAGTCTATCACTTGGCAAAATGTTCAGGCTTATAAGCATCAACTGCTGCTGTTGCCAAGAGAAGCAACTCAGCCTGTCCTTCCTTGCTGTCCCTGATGGGATGGTCAGCCTTTCTAAAATTAATAATAACAGAACAGCCTAAGTGGGAAAAAGTCAGCATGGTTGCTAAAGTCCAGCCTCTTCCTATCCTTTCTCTGCAATAATCCAGCTTTGTGCCATTGCAGAGCAAACTGGGTTGTAGATGTGATGCTGCTGAAAATAAACTCCTTCTTGGATTAGATTTTAGTTAGAGAAGTTAGATCCTTAATATGTTCTACTTCCCTACAGTACATGTGTTTGGGCTGGTGCAAAGCAATTATGTGGTAGGGACAAGAGCAAACAAATGGGCCAGGGAAGTAGTTGAACAGCTTTTGGCAGGCATTGGGGTTTGCTGCTGGTGTTTATTTGGCTTGGTAATGTAGTAAGAGTGAAAAGATGATTTCAAGTGTAAATAAATCTCTGAACTCTGTAGTTTTATGGGACAGCCAGTTACAGCTGAGTGTGGAATTATGCATCCAGTAGTAGCTATTTTTTTTTTTGGGTAACATTGTATGAGTTAAAACACTGATGCTCAGAAAAGGCAAGTTTGTGCCTTTTTTACAGGTTGTCCCAACACAGCCATACTGCACTGCTAAATGTGTTGTCTCAGTCATTTGTAAATTCACATGTAGCTACTCAGCACATTGTATGAGTTAAAACAAGTGTGTAGGCTTCACCATTTAAGTATGGCAGTCTTTGATCTGACATTTTAGAGGTACTTTGAAGCTTAGGAGATTGGCATTTTGATTGTTGGGAGGGATATCAATTTTAGTTTGACTAATCAAAGGAGTTTGTGCTCTCTCAGCAGAGAATGTTTTTCTCTGATTAGTGAGGCAGGATTTTACACCCATTCCAGATGAGTACCTCAGTACACACCGGTTCATCTCTGACAATGTAGGAGCAATAAGGGTGATTTAAATAGTTTGCTTTTGCTTAAACTGCTTTTTGGTTTTCCCAACTTGCTCATTCAAGTAGTAATCTTTGGAAATGGCTGAAACCATTTTTCTATAGCCATCTTCTGTAATGCAAGAGTATTGTATATTTTGATTTGATGGGTTGTTTAGCTAATAGTGAAGGTAGTCCTTTTCTGGAGTGTTCTGTGGAAGTGGTAGAGTCACAGTCCTGGAGGGATTTGAAAGACATGTAGATGTGGCACCTGGGGACATGGTTTAGTGGTGGACTTGGCAGTGCTAGATTAATGCTTAAATTTGATGACCTTAAAGGTCTTTTCCAACCTAATACCTGTATTGTAATTAAGTATTCTTGTAAGATGACTTTCAGCACCAGAATTTAGGTGTGTACATAATCCTTTTTTTGGTTCTTTACTTCCCTAAATGCAATTAAGTTTTATATCAGACCATTGTTGGTTTTTTTGGTTTTGTGCCTTACGAAAGGAAAATACACTTTTCTTGATGGGTGTAAGAGTATACCGACATGCCAAGAGTAACAGTAAACTAAAAAAAAATCTACTTATTGAAAACAATATATAAATAATTTGTTTTATTCTTTTCTCTATTTCCAATACATTGTTTTATCTCTTCTTTTAGCTGCAAGCTTGTGGGGTCCATATAAGGACATATGGCAGACCGTAATGAATGCCATTTGGAAAAGGCAACCTGAAGCTGTTCATCGTCTCGATCAAGTTTTAAAGAAGCACAAATCTGACTTCATTTCTCTCTTCAGAAATCCGGTACTGGACTAATGCTCTCTTGTGGAATGAGCTGGAGAGTTGATGATTTACTCTGTCTTATATTGTTGTCTTACATGCCATTTTAGACCCTGACCATTCTTTTCATGTGACATTTTAACAGTACATAACACAGATGTGTTATACCAGTCTTGTTCTGCTGTAGGAATACAAACAGTATTAAGTGGAAAAAATAATACATAAATATTATTTTGTATTTTCTACAGGATAATTTTATCTATGATGTATTTTTTTCTCTTATTATTTGAGTGCTCTTTTGAAAGGAATAGTAAAAGTATCTGATGATCCATCAGTCATGTATTAACTTTTTTTTGTTACTCTTGTGTGTCGGAAATAAAGCACAAAGCTATTTTGTCTGGTTTTGCTCATGTTTCAGTCAGATTAGCAAACACACAAAACAGGTGAACACATGAACTAAAAAATACAGAATGTGTCTTGTTCGGAACACCAGATAATGTGAAAAAACTCCCCGTTTCTTGGCTGGTGGATCATAAGGTAGTAACTAGAAATATGTCTTCTTTCAGTGGTGTTATTTCTCCAATAGTAGACGGCTTTTTTAAATTGAGAGGTCAGAAAATTTAAGAGTCAGCTATAGAGAGTCATCAGTATATTTTAGCATCTCAGTTTAATGGAAAAAGAATGATGTAGAGAGTAGTTGGGAGTAACACAACAGTTCTGATCGACAACCCAGATGTCTTTCACTGAGTTGATACCAATTCATGTTGAGAATTGTATCAAAGTTTACTTTCAACCACTAGTATTTTGAGTAAACTAAATGCCAGCACTGATTGTATAAGATTATTTTTTTACGTTCCCACAGAGAGACCACTGCTGTCCAAGCATAAAGCATTTTTAGGATGCCTTTACTATCTCTGTTTAAAAACGCTGTCTTTGTTTTTATGATGACAACCTAACCTGACAGAACTGTATTTGTGAGGAATTATTAATGTGTAAAGCTTTATTCAGTATTTGGTCTTGACGTTTTGAGTAACTTCCGATGGTTGTTTCTCTTGCAGCCGAAAAATGTTCAGCAGCATGAGAAAATTCAGAAAGCAAGCACAGAAGGAGTTGCTATCCAGGGTCAGCAGGGAACTAGGCTTTTACCAGAGCAGCTCATCAGAGAAGCCTTTATCCTCAGTGACCTCTTCGATATTGGAGAGTTGGCAGCTGTTGAGCTCCTTCTAGCTGGTGAGAAAGGAAAATATTTAAGATCTGGAGCAATACAGTTTAATAGGGCCTCTTATTTAAGTGTACATTTAAGGTGAATGCATGATGCAGTGAAGGCCTTAGCTTCCTAACACAGAATGTTCTTAAGAAGAAATTCTCACTGTAATGTCATATGATAGCAGTGTTCTGAACCCTGATGTTTGTACGCTCAGCTATTGCAAAGGGGGCAATATTCTGAGGAAGTCTTATGATTTACTTTCTGAATCATTGAATTTAAACATAATTAGAACATGATTGAGAATTTTTCCATAAAGCAGTGTAATAGATACTGATTCTTCAAATTATGTATTAGTTATACATTGCTGGGTGACTCTAATCTAATAACCGATTAGTAAGGGAAGTATTCTGGAGAGTGACACATTCTTTGTGTAGAAGGTTGATTTTAGAATCGTTAAGTTAAAATTGTTAGTTGGTATTACTAGCTACTGTTCGTTAACTTGAACAATTCGTTAAAGAAGTAGATTGCAAATTTGTCACCTTTGGAAAGCCATCTTCAGGTCAGGGTCACTTTCTCTTTTGAACTTGAATTTTCAATGTAATTTCAGATAGATAGAAAATTTAATTTTGAATAAAAGATATTTCTATGATAATCATCTTGAATTGATTATTGAGATGGGTACATATCAGTGGCAAATACCATTTGGACTAGGATATTTATAGACTAGCACTTAAAAAAAATTTTTCGCATGTTTTAATAGTTGAATACTAATTTTACCAACAGCACCCAAAATATCTGGGATTTCTTTTAAGTGTTTGAAAGAAATCAAAGTGGTAGTGAATAACCACAGTTACTTTTAATGTGTTATTTGTATTTCATTTAGAAATAAAAAGATATAGAGCTGTTGTCAAGGTGTGTATGTTCAGCTTTCTTTGGCTATTTCTGTGCATTTTCATACACCAGGAGAACACCAGCAGCCTCATTTTCCTGGCCTTACAAGAGGTCTAGTGGCAGTTCTGTTGTACTGGGATGGAAAAAGATGCATTGCCAATTCATTGCGAACCCTCATCCAGTCACGCCAAGGCAAGACATGGACATTGGAACTCAGGTCTGTCTCAGGGCGATGAGCTGATCAAAGCTCTTTGTTTTGAGAGCTTTTAGAAGTAATTAGACTAAAGGGAATATGTATAGTCTCCAATTTCCTTTTTTCTTGTAACCTGATGCAGCCACTTTCATGTTTGTTTCTTAAGCATAATCATTCTTTGCGCATATTTTTGTTGGATTATAGGGATATCGATTTTTCTTTCAGTTCTTTCATGCTACTTCACCTTCTGGCAGTATTTTACTTCAGACACTCTCCTAGTCATTGTTGCTCTAACCAGTGGTGATTACTCAGTATTTGAGAACTCTGCTGTGTTCTGACTTCGTGTACTGTACAAGGGAATTGTGATTCTGCCTTTACTCAAAAGGAATGTACTATCTACTGGTGAACATTATATGCTAGTATTTTTTGCCTTGAAAAAGAAAGCGGTGCACACTGCTTGCTTCCAAGTTGGCTAGAGAAAGATGAAAAAATATATTCTAGTGTAAATATAAATTCTGCCTGCAGCATCTGGACAATTGCGTTTACTAGTAAGAAAGCCTGTGAGTTATGTGCATCTTGTG
This sequence comes from Promerops cafer, assembly GCA_013398275.1. Taxonomy (NCBI): domain Eukaryota; kingdom Metazoa; phylum Chordata; class Aves; order Passeriformes; family Nectariniidae; genus Promerops; species Promerops cafer. The sequence continues at coordinate 3,706,299 of VZSE01007196.1, read as the reverse complement.
TATAGTATCTTTTCCTTTTAATAGAAATCTTAACTAGCTGGTCCCTGTTGTAGTCTCATATTCCATGTTCTTGAACCTACTGCTGCCTAAAGACTCTGCATCCATTCAGCATACTGTTTTGAGAGGACACTACTTACTGATTAGTGATGCACATTTTAGTTGCTCTCTGCATATAATCTATTTGTATGGGTTTTTGTCATCAAATATGTTTTATTGGATTCATTATTTTAGACGTGTTTGTGATTGGAAAACTGTGATTAATTGTTAAATTTATATTCTTTCTGTTGTAGTCAAGAGTTAATTTCCATGACAACACGCTTTACAGATGACCTAATGGAGCAGGGTTTGACTCAGAAGATCCTTACACTTGTGTCTCACATTGATTTGAACAATGAATTTGATAAACTCCAGAGAGAGCGAGGATTGGGCAGTGAGAAACATCGCAAAGAGGTAAAATTCACTGAGCATGGATATTCTTCTGTGTTACTGAACACATTAGGATAGAGTTAATCTGCAAAGAGTCCTTTACCTTTGCACAAAGTCTGCTACTGTCTGAGATCACAGGTACTGCTCCACAGCTATGCAATATCAGTGTGGGATTCACATTGCTTCCCGCATTTCTATCTTGCTGTTGCTCCCAGATGCCAGGGCATGCCTTATTTTTAGTGAAGAATTGTAACAGGAAAAATCTAAGTCAAATATTTACACTGTGTGTAAATTTCTGAAGTCTGTATTTTAAATTATCAGCACTACCATTATCTGCACTATTGACATAAGAAAAGTGAACTAATTCACAAATTATTGAAACAGCTTGAAACCAAGTTGAGTCAGGTGAGTAATTCTCTTAGTAATCCAATTGTGTTAATATGAACAGAAGCATTTCTAATAGTCAAGTGAAAATTGATTGAAAATACATTGTCATCTTTGTAATTCTTGAACTTAATTGACACTGTGACTAACTGCAGCACAGTTTTCTAGCAAGAAGATTTTAAACATTGTTGTTTTAATTTTTGAACTTCTTCCTAGTGGGTGATCTGCCTAAAAATCATCCTGTGTAATAATAAATCAGTTTATTTTCCACTGGATAAAGAACTAGTCTTACACTTCTGCTATGAATCTAGAAACTATGGAAATAATATCTTTCTTATTTATCTTAAATTACCTTAATTTAGCTTAGTTTCACCTTAAGATTCATTTTTCGGGGCAAGGGGAAGGCTGACTGTGTCTGGGTGACTGCCAGTGCAGTTGTGTAATTAGAGCCAAGGAATGTGACTTGTGTGATACATTTACAGCTATGTAAATTCTATGTAGATTGATGTCTCCTGACCTGGACAGGGTGCTGGTTTGTGTGTAGTCATATTCCCAGGTATCTACTCACACCTCTCATGAAGTACATAGGAATATAAATGCAATTAACAAGCAGAAGTGTCCTTTTGTTGTTTAGCAAATAAACCCAACATTTTCTGTAGCTGCTCTCTTTAGGGTGATTTTTAGTTTAAGCCAGTCATCATGATTGACTGAGAAGGACAAATGGAGCATGTTACCAGAATAGGTATATTCACTGGGTTGGTTTTTTTTGTTTGTCTTGTAAAGGTTTCTGATCTCATTAAAGAATGCCGACAGTCCTTGGCTGAAAGTCTCTTTGTCTGGACCTGTCAGTCACCTCTGAGTAAGGATGACACTCTAATCCTCATAAGTTACCTGGAGAAGGTAACAGTGGAAGCAGATGGCTCGTTGGATGGTGTGAACTTGTCTCTTCTCATGGCTCTCCTTTACTGCTTTGATGTCAGCTTTCTGGAACAAGGGGCAGAGGATCGTGAAGGTAAGCTGGCAGCTTTCCCAGGGGTTACATTGTACAGATGGATAAATCATTGGTTAAGCACTTCCGTTATTGATCAGTAACTAATTGGCAGGATTTTGCATGCTTTTTTTCACATTTGTTTACTGAGTATTGGTTTTGTGTTTTTGTTGTTAAAGACTTGATGCACCGGCTCCCTCTGCTAGCAGAAAGACAGTACATAGCAACGATCCACACTCGGCTTCAGGAGTCTCAGCCCTGGAAATTACCAGGCCTGCAAGCTACTGTTAGATTAGCCTGGGCACTGACACTGCGAGGAATATCCCAATTCTCTGATGTGACCGGTAAGTTACCCTAAAGTTCAGTTGCTGCACATCAGTATTCAGAGCTTGCTAGTGGTGCAAGTCAAAGGATCTCTTACCTTTCTGAAGTGTTGTTATTTACCTTTGTGATAAAATTACCATTAACACTTCCTTAAAACTTTTTCTATGTGAGTTTGGTTGTACTGAATTGAATTGCTCCGAAATGTACACAGATGTAGAAGTAATTGTTTATTAGACAGTAGTAGTGCCTCATTGAAGTGAAAGAGATTTTAATGTACTGGAAAATTCAAGGATTTCATTTTCAGCTTTAGCATCATTTGAATGCTTAAATCCAGAATAGATTCTTGATTGTATTTTTTTACATCTGTAGATGTTAGACCTCAGTATCTTGAGATGATGAATCTATTCATAATTTTCTTTTTTCCTCTCCAAACCTCACAAACCTTCTAGCTTTCTACTATGTCAAAATTGAGTCCAAAATATCAAATAAAGAAAATGTAAACATTGTAATTCGTATTTAAGAAAGTTTGGTTTGTGATTCTTGGTTGACTGCCTTAGATTTTTTTGGGGTAAATGGATGTGCACTGTAACATTTATTAAAACAGAGAGTTGAGCTCATCATCTGCCATTAATTTATCCTTTTTTCAATCTAGTTGTCCTGTTCAGTAGAAAAAACAGAGTCGATAGAAGCGTGGAAATTTGCATGTCAGCTGTATATTCTGAAATACATTTGTTTGGTAACAGATTGTTATTTGCTTCTTCCCCTCTCGTGAATCTTGTTGCTCAGCTCTAGCAGAATTCACTGAGGCAGACGAGGCAATGGCAGAGCTGGCGATTGCTGATTATGTTTTCCTGTTCCTGACTGAATCCGTTGTGGCATCTGAAAATTTCTACCAGGAGGAATTTTACATTCGCAAAATCCATAACCTTGTCACAGACTTCCTTGCACTCATGCCAATGAAAGTAAGTTGTTTGTGTCAATAGCTCTTATTGACAAATGTGGGAATCTCGTCTATATTTCTGTTATTTGGACGAGGTAGCACAGAGATTCGGACATGATGCTCAGCTTGAGGTCCCATGCTTCAGAAAACTTGTTCGCTTTATAGAAGCCACAATGGTTTGGGGTTTGTTTTCCACACTGAAGTAGAATGTAGTTTTCAAAACACTTCAATGTGGTGAGATTTGCAAAACGAGCTTTTATGGTGGTTGTAGTGTTTGTTTTACATGATTAAAATTTAAAGGAATGCTGAAATTCCATTTCAGGTTGGGTTTGGTTCTTGTTTTTTTTTTTTGCTTTGGCTCAGATTTTCAGTTGGTTGTAGCTAATGCCTGAAGATGAAGAGAAATGCTCATTACAAGCAGGATTTTGTAATACAGGATATAAGACAAAATCAGACCATCAGCTTGCATTCTAGTTTGATATAAGCCAGTACTAGTTATTTCACAGGAAATTGTTAGTAGGCAATTCGGGTATAGCCTTACAAGGCAACTTTTTGTCTTAACTGCTGATAGGTAGTGGTTGGCTTATGTCCTCAGCTATTTCTACTGAATCTCAAATTTTAGGTAAAAAGAAGTGTCTGTTTTGCAGGATCTTTGTTTTGCTTTGTGTATCTGTGTAACCTTTGTTCAGTTTTACTTAAATCTCTAAGTCAGCATTTTAATTAATTCTTCTGCATAGTTTTAGGATTTATGCTGCTTGCCAGTGATGATTTGAGTAAATCTTTTGCTTGCCTGCATTATATTCGTTCAGGACTTGATAATTGGCTTCAGTGCTTCAAATAATTCATTATTTAACTTAACAACAGTTTTTTTCTTGTTCAGTTAGTACACTGATTTAGCTAGTTTGCTTTGACCCTTTCTACAGTAATTTCTAGTTCTTAATAATTTTTTCTTATTCTTAAACTGTTTTTTCCCAATGAGACATAATTATTTTGCTGCTCATTCAGTTTTGCACATTAAAATATATTATAGACCATGAACTAGTCTCTATTGACTGTCAAAATGTTTTATTTTTTTTGTGTTTAATAGGTTGCTTAGCTCTGTTTCTTGTTCTTCAATCTCTCTGTAATATTTAACAAGACTTCTAGTCTTATGTCGGTTTGCTTTCTATAAGCCTCTGTTGGGGTTTCATGTCAAAGGCTTTTTTTAAATTTAAAATTAAATGTCAGCTGGTTTTTGTTTAGTACTTAGCATTTTCAACACAAAGAAGTTTAGGATGCTGATTAAATAGCCACTTTTAAAAAAAAAATTACTGCCGTTCTTGCTCTTCTCTCTTGTTTTTCCTGTGGTATTTATTGACACGTGATAATGCTTCTGGCTGAGACACAGTAACTCCAAAGTTGCATCAGTTCAGACCTTTTCAAGTCATAAAGTAGCTGCAAGTAGAAGTAGTTGTTAATGGTGATGAAAGGTGTAATCCACAGATCTATATACAGGAACCAGTATTTTGCATTCATGGTTGCATTTGCGTTACATGTTTCTTTTCAGTCCTTGTGAATAATGGTCTAGCATTCTTTGAAGCTAACCTGTCTAGCTTTTAAATTAAAAAGAGGAAAAGGACACACCTTTTGGAGCCAAACCAAAGTATCTGGTGTAGTCAGTTAGGAAAAACTCCCGTGACAGGGAGTTTTAGGGCTTTTGCTAGGCACTGAGGGCTTTGGCAGTAAGCAAGTGATTGACTATAACTTTGAGTGAAAACTCTTGGGGAGGAGAGAGGACTGAAAAAATAGAAAATGTTCATGCAAGTACATTTGCTTTTTTAGTTTTAATAGGCCAAATAGACAATTCCATGATTTCTGTTCTATTTCACTCTTAGCTAAATATAGACCAGCGTTTCTTTTTCCACTTCATAAATCCTGTAGGTGAAACAGCTGAGAAATCGTGCTGATGAAGATGCTCGCATGATCCACATGAGTATTCAGATGGGTAATGATCCACCTATTTCCCTTCGGAGAGATCTGGAGCATTTAATGCTTCTAGTAAGCCTTATTTTCCTGTAAATTATTGTGACAAATAATGACTGTGACTTTCATTTGTCATCTTAAACCTATATCTGAATGATACCATATGGTGCTGCATCTTTCCCTTTTGGGATGTGTTTTTTTTTTTCCTTCAGTACAGACACTTTTCTATAATTTTTCATATAAAGGAATTACTTTACTGCCTTGGTTTCTGATGTTGATGTCATGGTTTTTATTATTTTTTAGTAAGGAAATACTGCATTGTTTCTTACATTTGAAGGTTTTAGAAGTTTTACCCCACTGTTGACAATTACTCTGATAAATAATTGAAATGTTTAAATAATTCTTATGCATTGATATATTTGGAATGAGAGTTTTGGAAGACTGTTTTGTATTTGCTGTAGAGTAGGCTCGGTAAGGTGACTCCATCAAGGCTGATGGAATTACAAATTCCCTTATTTCAGTAGAGTTTTGACCATAAGTGTACATTTAAAAGAATGATTTTGTCGTATTTTTAATACAATAAAGAAAATCAAAATAAAATAAAATGGAAAAAAAAATACTTACATTTGTTTAAATATTATCTATTAAAGTTACTTAACTGCACTTTCAGAAAAATCCATGTTTTAAAACAGATTTGCATATTGAACTGAGGTGTTTTATATTTTCTGGTAATTTAAAAACTGGTATTACTAGTCTTTTTCAAAGTTACTCCTTTAGATTATAGGACATTAGCAGGAAAATTTGTAGTGAAATGCTTTCTTAAGCAGCTCAGATAGATATAGTAAACTTAAATGAAGAACTAGAAATAAAAATCTGCTCTGAGAAATTTTTATGTTCAGGTAGCAGTAAGATTTCTAATTATGATACCAGCTAACTTGTAAAATTAATATATAAAGGTAAGCATTTGGTTGTTTAAGGAGAAATGACACTTTTTTTTCAGCAATTATTTAATCCATAATAATTAAATAGAAAACTATTAAATTTCACTGATATGTGCATTTTGAATTTCGCTGGCTGTCACTAGTTCCAATACTGTTATTTAGAAGCTAATTTTCAGAAAGTTTTAAGAACTGGAACACCAGCCCTGCGATGCTTTGCCTCTCAGATGTGTTTAGCTAATCTAGAAGCAGTGCTTATTCTTGAATAATTGTTTTTTTCCTCCTGGAGTTGATACTTTTCTAGCATCTTCCTTTTTCTGACAGATCGCTGAGTTGTATAGGAAAGACCCCTTTAATCTGGAGCTTGCCCATGAGTACTGGTGTCCGTCGGAGCCCCTGCAGACATCCACCATCATGGGCTCCTACCTTGGAGTAGCTCACCAAAGACCCCCTCAGCGCCAGGTTATCTACATTTTCTTGAATAATTACTAGTAACTTGAAACCAAAGTAACCAAAAACCCTTAAGGAATAATTTTTTTGGTGTCCTTATTACAGATAGCCTCTCAGAAGACCTTACCTTTTTTCAGTGACTGATTTGCATGTGTCCTGCTCTGCATGGCATGGTTGTTGTTGCTTGTCCTAAAATGAGCTACTGCCAGCCATTCATGGTTGTCAATAAACTTAGCAAGATTGATTACTAACAAACCTTTGTGAAAATGTTTAGGTTTTTATTTGTTACAGTTGCTAAGTGGATTCTCATAGTTCTCTTGTGTTTTTGTCTGATGACTTCTACATGCCTTCTTCATGTAACTGAGAAGTTAGATTCCTTAACAATAAAAAACCCTAAAACTTTGTTAACTACAGTTGAGAGTATTTTAGGGGTAACAATTCCTAAGAATATTTTAATTATTTAAAATCCAAAAATTATAGTCTGTAAGAGACAGAACTTAAGATTAGAATGAAGAAATAATCTAAGCAGATAAAGCAGACATTCCAAAACTCTTTGGATAGCTGGGGTGCTGTCAGCCCTCAATGGTTCTTGAAGGACTGTGCAGTGCTAGGCAAAACCTTGCACGAGACAAATCAGACACATCCCAAGACCCACCCAGAATACTGGCAACTTAAATTAGGGCCAGGTGCAAGCAAGCCTGATATGACCCTGAAAGGAGCCACTGTGTGTGTGAGTCAGTGTTTAGGTATATGACAAGCACATTGAATTCTTTACTTAACTTGCGCTGTGATATGTGCTAATACTACTCCTGTGGAACATTTGGGAGCTGAAATAAATTTTATCACTAGAAGTACAGAATTGGAGAGTTAGTGTATTTTGCAGTCACATGAGTTATTTTGTTTAGTTCCTCTTTCAAACATGTCTGACTGAATAGGCCAGTCTACAAAGGAACTTGTCTACCCCTCCCTCATTACAGTAGAATGTTTTCTGACTTTTACTTCCTAATGTTTTCCTATAATACTCAGATTTACCTTTTTTTTTTTAAAAAAACACTGATCTTTATTTGTTCTAGGTTGTCTTGTCAAAGTTTGTTAGGCAAATGGGAGATCTACTTCCTTCCACAATTTACATCCCATACTTGAAAATGCTGCGGGGACTGGCTAGTGGGCCTCAGTGTGCTCATTACTGCTTTAGTTTGCTAAAAGTCAATGGCAGTAGTCATGGTAAGAGAAGTGACACTTCAGCTCTTTCTCAACTCCTTTTCTTTTGAAAAGTGCGAAGGCTCATTTGAGATGAATTGTGGCCTCATACTTTCAACATTTCATTATTAGTACAAAGATGAAAGTGGAAGTCTTTACTTGAAACTGTAATCTGGAAAAAAACCTGACAGATAAGGTAACTAGATGTCTGAGCACCTTAGCAAGCAATTCACCTAGTGAAATAATGCTCTTTTTAAAAAAACCCCTGTGTCTTAACACCATAAGAAATGCAGAATATCAGTGTTCCTTACTATAAAACAAAAAATGAGTAATGTCTTAAAGATAGCTGTATTTACAAAATATACAATGTAACTTTCTTGAGCTAACTTTGTTCAGTTAGAATTTTTTGATACATGTAATACAAGAGCACTTTCTCAAAGTAAGAGTTGCTGGTCAGTCCTGTGTTTTGCATTCATTTTGCATTGGTCAAATTATAAAAAAACCCGTACTTTGAAGATACAAATAATGCTGCGAAGATTCCAATTCGTAAAATAGAAAACTTATTTATACTAGTTCTTTGTGTTAGCACCTTTCTGTCTCAAAAAAAACATAAACAAGCAAAAATCCCCGAACATAAATGATTAATTTTGGATACAATAACTTTCCTTTAAATTTTACTTTTTCCTTTAGATAAGGAAGTTTTCCTTTTAGTTTTAGCTACTCTGCTTTTCACCCTGTGGAAGAGTAGAAAGAAAATCTTGTCACCTGTTTGTCATTTTTCTAGCGGAAAACATCCAAGGAGCAGGTGGCAGTCCTGTCTCCTGGGAGCATTTCTTCCACTCTTTGATGCTTTATCATGAGCACTTAAGGAAAGACTTGCCAAGTGCAGACAGTGTCCAGTACCGTCACCTGCCTCTCCGAGGCATCACACAGAAGGAACAGGATGGATTAATTGCATTTTTACAGCTGACCACTGTTATAGTCAATTGGGTAAGTAACCTTTTATTTGGTTTTCTTTGTTAATACTTTTTTCCCTTGCAAATCATCATCATCATTCAGCTCTGAAATTCTCCTTGACCAAAAAAGTATGTAAGGAAAATTTACCTAGCAGTTGTCATTTTATTAGTGAACTCCAAAAGTATGGGAAGCATCAGGAATAACTGTAGTGAGCAAACACTGGAGGTGTAGGTGAAGCAGAAGGAGTTGATGCCTTTTCCTGTGTTGTTGGTGTTGCTGTTTTTCTTGCTTCCTTGACTCTGGTGGTGGTAATGGAGATATCTTTCAGAAGTGAGGTATATTCACAGTAAATCACTATGGAGTAGTAAAGTTCTTTGCCTTTATTTATGAGCTTGAAAAAGCAAAAGTAATAGTTGAATTCAAAAGGAAGTGGTAGAAATTTGGCAAGGAATGTGATCAGCTGTGAAACTTGCCTCTAGGGTTATGATTTAAAATGTCCCCAAACCAAGGGTGTAAAATGATTTGAATGAATTGACTGGAAGAGAATTCCAGGAGAATAAAATTGAAGTGCATAATGTTGTATTGTGAATTGTCTATGTAATTCTGGATAGTGTAGAATTCTACTCTTAAGTACCCACCAGACTTTGCAGCCTAAAAGTTCTGTGATATAGTGAGATAGCTTTGGTTTTGCTGGCACGAACTCAAGACAGATCAGTGAAACTAAATATGTTTTTTAAAAATCATGTTTGGTGGTAATGATAATGGGATGATCCTGTTTGAGCTGTAATGTCAGCGTTGGATATGCATGGAGAAAAGAGAACTCTTAAAATTAATATTTAGTGGCATCATCAAATCATAATCTGGGATGAAGATAAATTTGTTCTAAGGATGCAGTGACTTACCATTTGATGAGGCTAGAGGCTTGTTCCTGTCCAGTGGTTCATCTGAGTCTCTAGTGAGCTTATGTGAGTGATGATCCTGTTCTTAGACTAAAACAAATTGATACAAGTTCTTAGCAAACGTCCAAATGCAGTGTGAGTTCATAGAAATACATAGAGATAGGAATGTATAGAATGTATGTAATAGAAATACCCATGCTTGAAAAAGGTGCTAGAGTTTAAGTACTTAAAGATTAATTCCATGAATGTGTGTCTACTAAAAAAAGGGGGTTGGTACCAGTATTATCCAAATAATTTTTCTGTGTGGATAGGCACAATTTTAGTACCTGTAAGTCTTTATACTCAGCTTTTTGTTTAACTAAGATGGTTGGCTTTGGAATTGTCTACTCTTCTTTTGGTATTTTGTGTACCTTCAAGTTCAAAGCAGAGTCTTTGGTACTGAACCGTGAATTAGAGGTTGTAAGACATGAAAAACCTCCGAAATAATAATCTGCAGTTCTGTTCTCTGTTGAACTCTGTAGAGTGAGAATGCTCGCTTGGCTCTTTGTGAGCACCCTCAGTGGACACCAGTAGTGGTCATCCTGGGACTTCTGCAGTGCAGCATTCCTCCTATTTTGAAAGCGGAGCTATTAGAAACCCTTACTGCTTTTGGAAGATCTCCTGAAATAGCTGCCTCACTCTGGCAATCCCTGGAATATACACAGGTATCTTAGGATTTTCAGTGCTTAGAACTGTAGCATCCTAGCTTGTTGGAATTGCCAGTAGTATATTCAAAATAGTATTGCATTTCCTCCTAAATTTTCTTCTTGCCATTGTGGAATATAATTTTTTTCACATAGTTAATGCTTTGAAACGGTTTTGAAAATGACAGTGTCGTCTCAGAGATGTCATTGGCTGTGCTTATTTTACATCAATACAGGTTTCCTAACAGTCCTGCTTGAACTGTAGTTATTGCCTTATTTTTAGTTGCTAATAAGAGACCCTGACAATAATGACATCTCACCACCTTTGCTTCCTAATTTATGATATTTTTTAAAATATACTACTGTAAGAGATAATGAAGGAAATATCTTTATACCCCAATATGAGATAAAACTCATTAATGTGAAAATGTGATGCAGATCTTGGAGAATGTAAAGCTGGAAGTATACAAGTGTCAAACATAATCCAGCTTCTCAGACAGAATTATCTTGGCTTTTTATCCTTTAAAAGGATTTAGAAAACCTCTTCTTCGATCTAAAATGTGATGAGTATCTTTTTTTCACTCCTGATAAAAGTGATGGAGATGCACTTTGATTATGTGAAATGTGTTGGTCTGTTTTAATTTCTCTTTCTGTTTTGAAGATACTACAAACTGTGAGAAGTCCAGGCCAGAGACAAGCAATTGGTATTGAGGTAAGAGAGTCTCTGTACTTAGGCAGCCTCTCTGATCATTTGCATATGCATTTGGGAAACACTGGCAGAGGCTGCCTCTCCTGCTGTGTCCATGGGAAACTTTTCTAATAGACACTGTTGTTTCACTGCTTTGTAATTTACTTTCAAGCCTGCATGTAATTTCTGGAAAATTTTATCCATTTTTGCATCTAGTTCTGCTTCATACTAGTAACAGAAAAGCATCTAAACCCTAAAATTCCTCATGAGCACTTCTTACTAAGATTCTCCTAAATTGGGCTCACTTTGCTACATCTTGGTGTAGCTCACTTTGCTTCTAACAACAGTGGTAAATAAAAGTAAGGTAGGTAAATATTGGGGCATATCTTCTAGTAGCTCAGAAGGGAGTGAATGTGTGTTGCTGAACTGAAATAACAGTACTGATGCTTTGCTGCTTGTGCTCTGTTTATGTTGTACTGTAGACAGAAATGCTGCTAAGTTGATTCACTGTGAAGTATTTCATGGATGATGCTATTACATTATTTCTCACATGTTTCTTCCTCCCCCAAAATCTGTGATTTGTCTCCTCCTCTTTTTGCCGTCCTCCTGGGAAGGTTGAATTGAATGAGATTGAGTCCCGGTGTGAGGAATATCCTTTAACTCGAGCCTTCTGTCGACTCATCAGCACACTAGTGGAGAGTTCATTCCCAGCTAACTTGGGAGCAGGCCTCCGCCCTCCAGGCTTTGATCCCTATCTCCAGTTCCTCAGGGATTCTGTGTTTCTCCGATTCCGCACCAGAGCTTACCGGAGAGCTGCTGAAAAAGTAACTTTTGTTTGAACATTTTTTTTTTCTTAGGATATACTTATTGATGTGGCTTAGATCTGTTTGAGAAAGCTGTCCAAAAGTAACCTAGAGCACTTGATAGTGTTTTGATTCTGTAAACGTTTTCTGTAAAAGGTGATAATTTCATCTCATGGGTCAGGATATGCTTTAAAGGAGCCTGTATAAAGTATCTTTTAAAAAATAAGTTTGTATTCCTAAATTTCAAGTTGCTGTACAGGATTCGGCAAGTCTACTACTTGGCTAATGATTTCTGAACATGACATGCCCAAATCCACAAGTCAGATTTGTCCTTTTCTCAGTGTTACCTCAGAAAATATTTCTAACTTGCTGAACCAAGGAATTTGGCTTTGGTTCTGGATGAAAGCTCATGCTAAACTGTATCCTGGAAGCTGGCTATTCTTTATCTATTCTTAGCTGTATACCTAATAAAAACTACTTATTGCTTATAGTTACAATATCCTAATATGTATATTGTATTATAGAGCCTAAAACAGGTAATAAATCTGTTTCAGTGTTCCCTTTCACTTCAGAAAGAAAGCTTGCGCTTTCAAATGATTTGACATGATGAAGTGTTGTTGATCTAATTTTGAAGTACTAGCCATGATTCTGATCCAGTACATCACTGCACTGTGTGTTGGGTTCTTTGTCATCTTGACCTTGTTGCTTCAGTATCGATCTTAATCTGTGTATGATTTGTTTTCTCATTATCTGCAGTGGGAAGTAGCTGAGGTAGTTCTGGAAGTGTTTTACAAATTATTGCGGGACTATGAACCTCAACTTGAAGACTTTGTGGACCAATATGTGGAGTTACAAGGTTAATTTGTTCATTTGTTCACTGACAAACAGAATTGTAGCTTGTTTTGCTCTGTTGCCTCTGTCTTGGGATCTTGCTTAATATTGCAAATAAGCTGGTGGAAAGCTAGACCAAGACTTTAAAATAGGAAAATGTTAAAAAAATTTCCAGGTAGTATTGAGATCTGCATTGCTGACTCAGTAGGTCTTCATGTACACTATTTTTTATTGCTCTATCTCTGATAGGAGGATAACTTCTCTTTCATTTCTGATTTGAACAGCAACATTTGACACTTGAACAGCACCTCAGTTTTGGCTTGTTCCTCTGGACTTCTTTGGTCTATATCTAAATCACCACTATTTGTAGGGCTAATTTAAAGGCCTCATTGTATTTGAAATAATCTTTACTATTAATATTATTAATATACAAATTAATGAAAGCAGACAGTAGTGATGGAATTGTGACCTGAAGTCATTTAATTCTGAAAAACTACTCTTTAAAAGGCTAAAGTAGATTACAGTTGCCTCATTATAGGAAATCTAAGGCTTATTTGAGCTCTAATTCTTTTTTTCTTGAAACAAAATTTCTTATCATGAATTCCGTCGTGATGCTTGTGGATTTTCTTGTAGCAGTGCTGTGAGAACCACTTTTTAATTGAAAACAACTTTAGAGTTGGAAGGCCTCTGTGCCTCATACTTTGACAAAGAGTACTTGGCAGCATAACTAGCTCAGAGAATTTGTTAGCTTGTTCCTGTCCTCAGCTAATCCTTCAACTTGTATGATTATTTGTGGGTTCCACAACACATTGGAGAAGTGGGTTAATCTAGTTTTGAGTAGATGCATTTTTTGGACAGATTCACTGTGTGGCTCCGCAGTGGCATGGCTTGTCTGCTGGTGGGTGGTGGAGTGGCACACACGGAATGAATGGAAGAAGGGCATTTTTAAAGCTGGTGCCAAAAGAAACTGGACTCTTGTTCTCACTTGCGTGTTAAAAAAGATTCTTACTGTTTTCCTGCTTTTATCTACCACAGTTTATGAAGAGCCTAGGTAAATTAGAAGCATTAGTCTTCTCCTTTTATTTCATATCATGAAGGTCTTTGAATTTTAGGCTAGTAGTTTCATTTTTGCATACATTGTTACAGCAGTTGTGGGGGTTTATCCCTACACTGTGAGGATCAGGGGTTCAGGGGACATTCTCTTTGACTTTTGGAAATGCTTTTTCCCTCATTCAGGGTCTTTGTGCAGGTTTGGGGGGATGTAAACTTTTTCCAGTTTCTTTTTGGTCAGATCTTTTTTGGAGTTGAATTTGAAATTGTGCTGTTAGATACTGGAAAGTAATGGTAATTGCCTTTACAACTCTTCCCAAACTTTTAAAATGTCCTCAATGGCTTCTATATAAAGAAAATCTCTGAAGACTTTGTACAAAGGATATTGCTTAGGACCATGGGGGCTGTTATGTTTTGTAGCTTACGCTAACTTGAGTAATAGAAGGGGTTTTTATTAGAGGTTATATATTTTTTTTATTCCTTCTGTCTTTAGGAGAAGAAATAATAGCATATAAACCACCTGGATTCAATCTGATGTATCATCTGTTGAATGAGTCCCCAATGCTGGAACTTTGCCTTAGTTTGCTAGAAGAAGGGGTTAAGCAGCTTGATACTTATGCTCCGTTTCCTGGTATGTGCCTAGATTTCATTTTTCATGTGAAGTTAAAATGTATAGTAAGCAGGATTTAAAGCTAACATTGGATATCTGTAACTTGATGTTGTATCTCTTGCATTTCAAGATCGTATTTTGGGGGAAGTTTTCCTACTGGTAAACAACTAACAGGTTTCTTTCCTTGGTGCAAGGCTTGATGAATGACATCTATGAATGTAGTCTATTTAGCTTCTCCTTTGTATTTCTCATGTTCTTTGTGCACTGCAGGGAAGAAGCATTTAGAGAAAGCTGTACAGTATTGCCTTGCACTTCTAAACTTAACCCTGCAAAAGGAGAATATTTTTATGGATCTGTTGCGGGAGAGCCACCTTTCCCTTATTGTCACACCACTGGAGCAGCTGCTTCAAGGAATCAATCCTCGCACTAAAAAGGCAGACCACGTGGTGAATATTGCTAGGTATGTACAAAGTACTGAGAAGGGAGGAGTTTGAGGCACAGAAGTGTTTGGATCCTGCATCCTTTCATTGATTTTACTAGCCAGTGCTCTTCTTTACACAGAGCATCTCATGAATTTTTTTTTTGGTGAGGGGAGATGTCTTCACAGGTGGTATGATTTGTGATTGTCTAGTGCAAGATTGGGATCTGTATTTATAGTTTTCTTTCTGAATTTTCCCCGTCATGATTTCTTCCTGTCTACCTTGTGTTCAATGATTCCCTTGCATATAATTTCATTTTGCCCCAGACTTTGGTTGTCACAGAGTGGGAAAGTTCAATGAATTTGGTTGTTGGCCATGTTTTACAGTATTGTCCGTTATTTACTGTATTAAATGCCTGCAAGCAGTTTTTTTAATATATGCAACAGTGTTTAATGTAGATTTTAGATAAAAAGAATGATAACAATTCCAGGAAAGGTTATTATCCCTACTCAGCCTACTCATCTCTCCCAATGGAGGAGCATTCAGTGTTTCATATAGAGTGAAATTTTGTTTGAAGCTTTAATGTTATCTCATGTAATTTGATTTGTAAATGTTTTAGTTCTAAATGTTGTTTGGTTTGTTATCCGTGGATTAACCATCTGAAAAAGTTAAATTCTCAGCAATTTAGTTATCATAATCTTGTGTCTCTGAAGGTATCTTTACCATGGAAACAGCAATCCTGAACTAGCTTTTGAAAGTGCCAAGATTTTGTGCTGTATTTCTGATAATTCCAACATCCAGATAAAACTAGTTGGTGATTTCACACATGATCAGGTAAGGATCTGTTTCTTTACATCTGGAAAGAGAAACCAATGGAGAAATACTGGGGCTTCATAATGTTTCTTTAAAGGATAGGTTTCTAGGTCAACTACATTAAAACTATATTTTGTTTTATATCTACGCACATATAAAATGTTGTTTACTATGGCACTGGAAAAACAATTACCTCATTAATTGAAAAAACAAAATAATGAATGTTTTCAAGAAGAAAAAGGACAATATTCTTTGAGATAGGGACATCTTTTTGTGACTTTATAGTCTTCAATCTATGAGAATAATTTAGCATATGTAACAACAGTAGATTTTTTTTCTGTTCACTGGCTAATTGCTAACCTGTTCTTAGAACAGCTGGGACTCTTAACTCTTGCTTATTAAGTAGGTTATATAATTTTTGTCTAGAAGTTCTGTCAACTTACATGAAGGAAATTATGAAGAGTGTTTGGTTTAGTACTCTTAAAATTGTCTTCATTTCCATCCTTCCATTGTTGAATACAGAGTGTTAGCCAGAAGCTGATGGCTGGATTTGTGGAATGTTTAGACAATGAAGATGCAGAAGAATTAATTAATCCAGATGAGGGTATGTAAAAGGCTTCCTAAAATGGCTTAAACAGTTGTCTTTTGCATGGAATGAAATTAATGAAAGAAGTGTAAAAAGTCCTTCTAAGTCAGGAAACAATCTTCCTTTGTTTTCTGTGGAATTGGACCTTTAGCAGAATGAAAAGCACCTATGTTTTGTTAAAGTAGGTCCACAGTGTGATCAGCCAACTCCAAACTGAGTCTGTTTTCAGAAGACAAGTATTTAACATTGCTTGGGATGTATTATTTAGAGCTATATTAACAGCAATTTGGGATTTTGTTCTTGTACCTCTTTGCAGTAATATAAGTTCATCCCTCAACATTCTTAGGTTTACCTTGAAGACACTGAAGATTATGGAAGATTATCTATTAGATGGATTTTTTACTTCATTAGTCACCATATATGCTTTTTCTCCTTTTTCTTTTCTTTTTCTAATCAAGAGCTGGAGCCGGAAAAGAAGCGGGCACAAATCCATCATGAAACAAGGATCCATATTCTGAATCTCCTTATCACCTCTCTTGAGTGCAGTCCTCCCAGCCTAGCTCTGTATCTCTTGGGATTTGAACTAAAGAAACCTGTCAGCACCACAAATTTGCAAGATCCAGGTATGAAGAGGAGAGGTTGATCTGCCATTTAGTCAGTTCCATTAACAACACTGAGAATATTTATTGGGAAATTAATGGGGAAAAGCACTTCCTCTTCAATTTAAGAATAAAACAACAGGCCTTGTTCAAGTCCTCAAAAGCTTCATGAAAAGATGTATTAATACTCAAATGCAGCATTTAAACAACTTGAGGATTTGAGTCATTGTTTAAGTTGGATTTTGGAACAGACTTGAAATTAGAAATGTGGGGGATAATGATAATTTAGAAGTGAAACAATAATTTATTTACTATTTAATACAGCATAGTTGTGTCCTTAGTACAGAGAAGTTGATTTGATGATCCAAGTTGTACCTACATATGACAATGTGAACTTAGGAAAGAGGTTGTGGCTTTTTACTAGTTCTTCTTGGCTATTGTTCTGTCCTTCCTCAAATTCCTGTTTAAAATTATTTATAGGAAAGAAAACCAGTTTTGTTTTTTAATGTTGTATAAGGAAACCTTTTACAACATGTGGGGTTTTATTGTAGTGCTAGGAATACATAAATATATTAATTATATATACATGTATGACAATGCAAACTTTAAAAATATTACTCCTTCTGCTTTAAAGTTGAATTGGTGAAAATAATAGTCTGTTACTATGTGTCTTGTTTCCCTCCTCAGTTTCTAATTGGTATTTTACAAAACAGACTGAGCAAGTCCAGCAGAGATGATCAGGGAGCTGGATTACTCAGCCTGTGAGGAGAAGCTGAGGGAAGTCTGGAAAAGAGAAAGGCTTTGAAGGGACCTAATAGAAACCTTTGAACACCTGCAAAGACATAAATGACAGGATAAAAGCAGGCTCTTCAGAGGAGTGTGGCAGGAAGATGAGAGGCAGTGGGCATAAAATGAAACAGGAGAGGCTCAATTTGGATATAGGAGAAATTTTTTTATCAGAAGACAGCGAAGGAGGTTGTCTATAGAGGTCATGCAGTCTTCATGTTTGGAAGTTTTCATGACCCAACTGTCTAAAGCCATGAACAATGGTCTGATATCATAACTAGCAGTAGTTTGGTGTTGAGATGTCATGGTGTCCCTTCCAGTCTGAAATACAAGGTTATTTCTCAACTGTGTTAAAGGATGTGTTATATAAACAAGTTTGAACAAACATTCAATAATTTGATTTCAGTTTTTTGAGAAGACTATTTCTCATTTCTTCATGATTGCTTCATTGGATGCTATGGCCCAGCAGTTTTTAGTTCTTTATAGTTCTAAATGAAGAGTAGATAGGACCTGAATTTTATTTCTTCAGATACTGGGAAATTCAGTAGTTACACAATACAGGTAACTGATCTGCACCCACACAGTTTTACAGGGTACCATATGTTAGGTCAGTGATGAGGAAATCTGTGTCAAAGGTGTGAGAGACCTTAACCACATCTTTCAATTATCTTGTTAATAAGGTGAAGAAATAATGACCGTAAGACATTTACCTCAAGATAATAATTTCCTGCTAAAGCATAAATTACACATGTTCAAACAGAGAAGGTTATTTCCCCTATAAGAACTGTGATTATTGATGCTTTTACTGCTTCAGGACCTCTTTCTGGGTCGAATTAGAATTAATTGGCTAAAGGAAGAATGCAAAAAGACAGGATTTTGACTTCAGTATTAAAACCTATTCCCCTTGGTTGCAGTGTCAGGTGCCTTTAGGAGAATTAGTCATAAAATGGCTGTATTTGTAAAACAAGACAGGAATTTTTTTAAGCTGTTCTTTGAAATTATCAAATGGCTCTTTGTTTAAAAGTGTAAAAGCAAGAATTCAAATTGATTCACTAGCATCTCAGAAGCCTACAGACTAACTATAAATATTTTCATTAGGTTTTTGCTGAAACATGGTTCCTTCTTTGATTTTAAGTAATGGTGATAAAACTTTGCCAGATGTTTTTGCTGCAGCCCTGTGGAGCAATATAGTGTAGCACAGGGTACCTGAACAATTTAGGTTCTGTATTTCTGTGTACTTGACCTATATTGGCTATGGGGGAAAGTAAAATGAAGAATATCAAGTTATTTTTCTCTTTTCAGGTGTCTTGGGCTGCCCACGGACTTGCCTTCATGCTATTTTGAACATACTGGAGAAGGGTACTGAGACAAGGAATGGGCCCACAGCAGTTCGGGAATCTCCGCATCTTGCAGAACTCTGTTACCAGGTATTCAGCATGTTTTCTGTTGGCATATACTGAAAGTAGACTCCAAATAAAATTGGCTACTTCTTGGTTGGTGAACACAGATGGTTGGTGACTCTGATAATAATTTAATTTTTGAAATGTATGTGTCAGGCTTATATATACATTGAACTCTTTCTATTTTACCTTCTTCTGTTTAAAAAAATATCTTGTAGCATCACAGAAAGCAAAGGATCTACGCTCATGTCAGAAACTTGGAATTAGGACATAGTTATAAAACTTAACCTAAATATTTCTGGTCAGCCTTTAAGTCCATTGCGACATACGCCAATTTAAATTTTTTTTTTTTAATTTCGGAAGTGTAGTATGACAGCAAATAACATAAAATTCCAACTAAGCCAATGAAATTCTCTGCTTTATTCTGTAGCTGTGAGAGAATGTAGGTATATGTGGCTGAGAGGGTCAGGTGGGGGAGACAGTTGAGTTAGACAAATGTGCGAGGTAGCTGATGCTTGCACATATGATCATAGAATCATATGATTACATACTTGTATCATGTTGAAAATCCATGGGCTCTAGAAAGGATTTTAAACATTATTAAAAGCAAAAGGCAATTCTGTAGAAGCAAGGAAAATTTATTACATTTCCTGTCTTGGTGGATGTGCAGACAGAAAAAGACTCATTTTTAAGTGAACTGAACAAACAGGCTCGTCTATTGTCAAGTTGTGAACAAATAGCCATTGTGCTTATCCACATGCTGGTAGTCCTTTAATGTCATGATTCAACATCTGTTACAAATAATATGTTCAACTTTGAAGAAAGCTGATGGAAAACTTACTGTAAATATTGTAATATTGTAATGTTGCAATATTTACAGTAAGTAATATTGTTTGAGCAGTAGAACAGTATTATGCTTCTTTTGATTTGGTGGGTGGTTTGTTTTTAAAATAAATTCCTTACATGTATATGTACTGTTTTTGATTGTCAGGTGATCTATCAGTTGTGTGCATGCTCTGACACTTCAGGTCCAACTATGAGATATCTGAGGACCAGTCAGGATTTCTTATTCACTCAGCTTCAGTACTTGCCGTTTTCTATCAAAGGTAATTTTTATGCTGTGATAGGATTGTGCATGCTTAAAATTCAATGCATTTTTTGACTCCCTAGGAGCAACAGAAGAAACATAGGTAGCATTATTAAACTGAATTGATTGCAGGCTCTGCGAATCATTTAATTCTGCAAAAATTGAACTATCCCTACTTAAGAAGTTCAAATTATTAGTGCTGAACTTCTGGAAAAGAACGTTAGCTTTGGAATGCACCAAGTCTCCAGAACCACATCCTAATCTATATTGCAGCTGTCATTGTAGTTTTGTTTGATCATGCTACAGAAAAATAAATTGAAAAGTAAGACTGTTATAAAGAACCAAGGCTGATGGTTGTAATCACCTGTGTTGCCCCTTTCTTTATGAATAAAGTACTTTTGAGCTAGTAGGTATGTTTCATATTTCAAATCAGTATTTCTCAGGTGACTTAAACTGAATAAATGTACTTTATTAGATGCTTGACCATCAGTCTTTTGTTCAATGACAGTAAAATTAGCATTTGAGTACATGTATCCAGCATGTATAGAATTAGATGCTTCTTAAATAACTTAGGAATGTAAATTAGATGAATATAGGAAGATTGTAGGAGACTGGTGTTCCAGTCTCACCAATTTTGATAAAAGCTACAGTTCGCTTGGGTAAATGTCTGGTTATTTTCACTGAAATTGTAACTGACTCTACTGGCTCATGAAGCATTGCATTCTTCACAATGACTGTTTAACAGGTTGTATCCAGTTTTGTTGTGTATGTGTATATGCTTATTGCATATATGTGTCTGATTTGTTTTCAAAATAACCACATGTTCATTTATTGGCTTTTGTCAGATCTTTGTCTTTTTGTCTAGCAAACAATTGGTAAGCAAGTAATAACTAATGACATCCTCTAAAAGCTTTCTCAAGTGGCAGATGCTTTTCTTGGAGTAAGTAATATTATTTATGCTCAGTTTTATAATTGTTGCCTTATCTCCATCCAGAACATGAGATTTCAACACTCAACCAAATGTCTTGGCTAATGAAGACTGCAGCTATAGAAATGCGAGTGACATCGCTGAACCGCCAGCGCTCCCACACACAGAGACTGCTGCATCTGCTGCTCGATGACATGCCTGTGAAACCATACCTGGGTAAGAGGAGCTTATGGTGAGGGTAAATAGGCTGGAATAAATGGAGAATGAGAGACTTTGTTTGAATTCTTTTCTTCATAAGCTTGTGACAGTTCATTTGTGCTATCAGATGTGGAATTGCCACCGGAGATACGAGAAGAAAGCTGATGGTGGTTGTAGACTCCAAAGTGAAAGGAATCAGGGCATTGTTTTGTTCGTTGCTGATAGAAAAATTAAAAACAGTTTATGAAGTAGGAGGGGGAATATTAAAAAAAAATTAAAATTGTAGAATAATTTATTTTGAGCTGCTGTTCAGAATCGCTACAACAGAGAGAAGGTGGAGGGTCTTCCATGGGAAACAGTTTTAGACAAAGTGTCTCAATCTTAATGTCTGTCACAAGCTCTCAACCCTCTCTCGCAGAAGATAGTAGCTACAGCTCAATTTTGCTTTTAACATTATAATATCACAAAAGTAATATTTCATCCCAATGTGGTGTAAAATGCAATGTTAAATAAAAAGGCAAGGTTTCGGAGTTCTAGAACAGAGAAATTAAGTAAATTAATGCAATGTTAAATAAAAAGGCAAGGTTTCGGAGTTTTAGAACAAGGAAATTAAGTAAATTAAGGAAAATCAAACCAGATGGCAGTAAAACTCTTTACATGAAGAAAGTAGAATAAATGGAAGATATTTTAACAGGCTACTGCAGTGTGGTGTTTTCCCTTTCTTTTATCAGCCTGAACACTGTCTCCATCCTTGTGGGGATCTGAGTATGGGAAACTGTGTTCAGATGTGCTACTCATTTTATGGTGTCCATCCAACTGCATTATTCATACTGGAGAGTGGGATGTCTATTTAGGCATTTCTAGTATTTTCTGATCTGTATATAATAATTGGATAGCTTCTGTCAGATAAGTATTGTTTTCATTTGATTAAGATTTCAAGGCTGTATTGTATTAGAAGACTTTAACATGAAAGGTTTATTGATTTATCACTGTGCTCTATCTTTCACTATTAATAAACTAGATCATATTTTTCACCTAGATTTGTTTTTTGTAATTTATTTAGTATGTTTTATTACCTTCAGCTGATGGTGAAGGAGGGATGGAAGATGAAAGTCGATCAGTCAGTGGATTTCTCCACTTTGACACTGCTTCCAAAGGTAACTGTTATGACTGTTGATTATTTATCAGTAAAGGATATCTGCTCCTGAACAGGCAGGAGGGCCACCTCCAGAAAGGACACTTCAGAAAAGAAAGTAATAGGTGTTCTAAACAGCAGCAGTACATGAAACAGTATTATTTAGTCTGGGGAAAAAAAATAAATTGAGCCTTTATACAGACGGTTGGAGTGAGTGAAAAACACTGAACTGGAAAGGCAGTTTGAAGAGTGTGTTTAAGTATCTGTGCAAGGATGAAACGGGAGAGTGGCAGTCTATCAGATTTATTGCTAAGAGTAGAAACAGTGAGACTGTTGCTGAGGCTGAACATAATTGTATTTTCATGGCAAAGAATGTAAGTCCCACATAAATAAATAAATTCAGATTCTTCATGGTTTCTCAACAAAAGACTGCAATGGCTATAATTGAAAACCAGCCTGGTTTCATTTAGTAGAAAAACATGAGTCTTGTGTTTGTAAATATTGGATGACATGCATGTATAACAGGAGAACTGTACAATATAAGACATCTTAAGAATTTAAGGCCTTAGAAAATGTTTTTAACCTGTTATATCGATTGATAGCACTTTCTGAAGATTTAATGCTTTCTTTTGAAACTTTACATATTAAGATGAAGATTTAGATTTACAAAGGTAAATTAGGCTCTTTTTGTTAATTTTTTGGTTTCCCCTTGATACTTCTGAATACAATTTGAATTGATTTGCATTTCCAGTACGCAGAAAGATCTTAAATATCCTGGACTCAATTGACTTCAGTCAGGACATTCCAGAGCCTTTACAACTGGATTTTTTTGACCGGGCTCAAATTGAGCAAGTCATTGCTAATTGTGAGCACAAGAATGCACGTGGACAAGTGGTCTGCAACGTCAAGGTTAGCATTGGTCTTTGTTTTCAAGTTGCATGTGCTATTTTATATCTTAATAATAAATAAAAAACCCCAGTGTGTTAATAATACTTTGAAACTTGCTTTTACATAAAAGAGATATGTTTCAGATATGTATTTCTTTGGTTGCCAGTACACAACTACCTAGCACTACATATGTGTACACAATTACATGTGTAACGTTGTTATGTACTGCAGTAATTCTTGGAGGTTTTACTTAAGATTGTGTCACACTGTGATGAGTACTTGACAAGTGTATTATAAACAGTCCTGAAAAATTTGTGACCCTAAAAAATGAGTAAAACTTGTTTGAATCCCAGTCCATCTGTTGCATCTGTCACTATGTAGCCATCTCCTAGATTCTTTTAGGGGGTACAAATACATCTCCCTTGTCACTTGTCCTAGTTTTGGCTCAAATACTGTTATTTTTTTCGTAGTAGCTAGTATAGTATTGTGTTTTAGATTTAGGATGAGAGTAATGTTCCTAACACTTTGATC
The DNA here is from genome assembly GCA_013398275.1 of Promerops cafer. Lineage (NCBI taxonomy): Eukaryota > Metazoa > Chordata > Aves > Passeriformes > Nectariniidae > Promerops > Promerops cafer. The sequence continues at coordinate 3,682,796 of VZSE01007196.1, read as the reverse complement.
CTTTAGTTGTTCCTAAGCAATATTTACTTAGTGAAGGACTTTTCAGCTTCTCAAACCACCCACCAGTGAGTAGGCTTTGGGCACAGGAAGCTGGGAGGAGACATAGCCAGGACAGCTGACCCAAAAGTTACCAAAGTTCCATACCATATTATATCATGCTCAGTGTATAAACTAAGGGGAAAGCTGGCTGTGGGCTGCTGCTCAGGAACTGGCTGGGCAGCAGTTGGCAGGTAGTGAGCAATTGCATTTGTGCATCCCTTGTTTGTATTATTCTAGATGTTGTATTATTCCCCCTCGCTTTCCTTTCCTGTCCTATTTAACTGTCTTTAACTCAACCCACAAATTTTACCTTATTTCCCCTCCAATTCTCTCTCCTACCCCATTGGGGCAGGGAATGAATTGCTGTGTGGTGTTTATCTACCTGTCAGGTTAAATCTCATCATCATTAAAGCTTCACTTTTAATTTCAGTACCTTCACAGAGTTCTGGTTGCAGAAGTCAATGCCCTTCAAGGAATGGCAGCAATAGGCCAGAGACCTTTACTTATGGAGGTAAGTACAGAAAAAGTTAACTACTGTTTGTTGTTGCTCTTGGTGGATTTCATACCCTGTCAAGCAGTAAGCTGTATTTACAAAAGATTGTGGATTTGGATCCTAACTTAGAGTTAGTAATTCCTGAAGACAAAAACCCCAAAACTGATAAGCTAAGGTACTTCTTACCATACTGTTCTCTAAACAGCTGGCCTTGAGTCTGTTTTCTTTTTTTGTTTAATCTCTTCCCTCCCCATCAGTGATAACAATTGCAGCTCCCACCCCACTGTACAGAAAGCAGTTACACACTGTCAAGATTGGCTGTTCAAGTACAAGTGTGTTCATCTTACAGCCAAGATCATTTTGCCTTTCCCTAACAGGGGATGCTGATTTATTTCACCTTTTTTCTACACAGATATAGTTTCAGTGAACTTTGAGATTAGTTATTTTCTGAGTTTCGTACCATCTTTTAAATTAAGTTCAAATTGGTTAAATGGATGCAAAGGATAAAGGAGAAATTACTCAGGCTAAATGGGAAAAAAAGGCACAAATAGTTTTTTCATCATTGTTTTTGTTTTGATTTTAAAGTGCTAGAAAAGAATTTTCCTGGTTGATTTTTTTCCTATGAGATTGAGACATTCATGACATCTGCCCTGTGAAAAGCAGCTCAGAAATGGAATGGGCTACCTTGTTAAAGTAGTAATAGGAGCTTGTTTCTAGTAAGTTGAAGACTTAACATTTTATTCTGAAGACTACTACTAACAGAAAAAATCGTCATCTTGAAGTCTGTCTTTGCCACGAATTTCTTTTAGCACACTGTAACCGAGTTTCCTTGTGTCGGGTTTTCAGGAGATCAACACTATCCTGCAGTACGTAGTGGAGCGAAACAAGCTGCTGCAGTGCCTCCATGCCAAGAGGCTTGCTCTGGAGTCGTGGAGACAGCTGGTGGAAATCATACTCACTGCCTGTCCCCAGGATCTCATACAGGCTGAGGACAGGCAGCTGATTATCCGCGATCTGTTGCAGGATGTGCATGACAAGGTAGCGCTCTGCTGGAAATCAACCCTCTCCTTGAACTTCGTTGCTGCATCATTTTATGTGAAAGTGCTGCAATTTTGATTGTAATCCAAAAAGATTTTGTTTGCCTTTAGTATTCTTTTTAGTTTTCTGATTGCTGCTATGCTGAAGTTGAATGCACTTTGGACAGAGGGGATACTCTGTATTCTTGCATAGCTACTGTTGAACTGTGAACCATATATTGACAGATTTCAGAGGCATTTCAGTATCATCCAGCATGATGGTAGTCTGGAAAAGGTGTGTGAAAAAGAAACAGCCTGCTTTGATGAGAAACAAAGAAGAACTTATTGAAGGCTTAAGGCAAACTGCCGCATTTGCTAATTTACTGCATTTAGATGACTCACTGCAAATCCTACTGCTGCTGCTTTTGAAAAATTAAAGAGTTGAATGAAGCTTCATAGTAGAAAAGATTTTACAATTAGAAGGGGTTTTGGAAGTGTGAGAGTTTGTCTTAAAAGTCTAGGTGTTTTACTGCTGAGTTACAGTAATAATTTTTGAGGCAAACTAGACAGTTTCTACTGACCCATCCATTCTAAAAGGCAAAATTTAATGAAAGATCATTGTATTTTTTTAGTCTGCTGGGGCATTATTTTTTTTTTGCTTTATTGCAAGTGTTACGTGGTTTGTAGTTCTGATTAACAGAGTTTCATTTTGAGAAATAGATATAAAAATGTTATATCTTCTCAAGGAAAAGTGTAACCTTTTTTGGTTTTGTTTTTGTTACAGTCATTATTTTTTTCTGTAGGAGTTACCTAAAAGTTACCTATTTTTAGTGGAGTGCTGGTTTTGTTTTTCGTTTGAACTGATTTAAAAAAACAGACAAGGAAGGCCTTCATTAGCTGAAGAAATTTCTTTCCTAAAGTCTTTACAAAGAGAAAACTCCAGACTCTTAATTTTCTGTAGCACCTTGGTGAGGATTTTTGTAAAGTTGAGAAAAAAAATTGTTACTGTCTATTGAAAATAATTGAACTACTGTTCAATATTACTATATTGCTTAAAAGGAAAGCTCCTTCAGTATTAGTGATAAAGATACCAGATTTACCTTCCAAATAATAGGGTAAACAAAGACAACACATGCAAACTTCTTGTTAGTGTTTTTCCACATTGTCTTAATGCTTCTTTGATTCTCAGCCCTTTGGGTTTTTTAAGTAGTACCTTCTCATTTTTAATGGTAATAAAATAGCTGTATAGCAAAGAAGGTACCAGTTGTTCTTTCCCTAGCTTAGTTTTAAATATTTTACTAATAAAGCATCTCAAATGTCAACACATTTCTTCCTTTTCTGTCATCCAGATTTGATTATCACCCTGCCTGTGATTTATGTAAAAAAATCCAGAAGGCTAATGGTCTTCTCAATTAAAATATGTTCAACTCAGGTTTCTAAACAAGTTTCTGACATTACTGATTTTGATGTGTTTTAAATACTGTCATGTTAATGAAATCCTTATGCATACATAAATTAAATAGTTGTGAGAGGCTAATTTAATTACTTTAATAACTCATGAAATCAGATACTTCTAAACTTTTTCTTCCTTTTGCCTTTTTTTTCTTCTTTCTACTTCTGTATTAAGATCCTTGATGATGATGCAGCTCAGGAGTTGATGCCAGTGGTGGCAGGGGCTGTGTTCACCCTGACTGCCCACCTGAGCCAGTCTGTGAAAACGGAGCAGAAACAGCCACTTGCACTCCCTATGGCAGGACAGTCCCAATATGTCTTGATGCTGGATGGTTCTTTTACCTCATCAGCTGGCTCTGAGAGCATATCCATGGGTTTTGCTTCCATTGGTGACTCCTCCCTCCACATCATCTTAAAAAAGCTGCTGGATTTCATTTTGAAAACAGGTGTGTTGACTTTTGCAGGGTGTGTACAGGAATTCCAACTGCCAAGAGTAAAAAGATGGGCTGAGCTGCTTTCAGTACTGCAGTGAAGATTTTTGTTACAGTTAGTTAGGTGGATCTTATATGATTAGTGTAGATGTAAGTGATGTTAATAACAAAAAAAATTAGCAAACACTTAAAAATTCTGAACAACAAACATAAGAGAGATATGTAAATGACTGTATATAGAATTTCATATTGTCATTCTTTTGGAACAGCATAAACTTGCTGAGTTTACTCATAAATACACTTTCATGCAAACAGTAGAACTTCACCTTAAGGAATCTAGTTGTTTTATTTATTTCTGCCAGCACTGTAATAGGAAAGTTAAATTAAGTGCCATTGGAAGATGGTGTTATGGAATTTACATTTGTTTGGTTTTAATTGTGAATATTTCTTGTTAACAGGTGGTGGCTTCCAGAGAGTGAGGACGCACCTTTATGGATCACTGCTTTATTATTTGCAAATTGCCCAGAGACCAGATGAACCAGACACTTTAGAAGCAGGTATGGTCCAACTGTATTTGGAAAAAAGCCAAAAATACATTGTAATTAAACCCTGGAGTTTAAGTTCCTGCATGCTGAGTTGTCTTCTGGAAATAGATGGAAAACATCTTGCTCCAAGAGCCTCTGAAATAAATTGCTTATGCCTTCACATCTTTACATACACTCTTTATGTATACCATAATGATCCTATTTAAAAAAAACCCAAAACAACAAAACAAATTCCAAAGCAAAAAAAGCACAAAACACCAACCCCACATAAAATTGCAAAACAAACCCCAAGTATTATTTCATACCCTTTCTCTCCCTGATGATCCCTCTAGGGGGGAAACAAACACTAAAGCCTCATACCCACCCCACCACCATCCCCTCCCAAAAAAATAAGCCAACCAGAGCTGCTATTTATCTGAGAGTACTTATGGTAAATATCACATTCTCTCTGCGGATGGCTGAAATACTTGAGTTGTTCATATTTGTAATAATTATTTAGAGCTCAGACAAGGATTGAGAAAAAATCTTGGGGCTAGTACCTGCATGCAGACTTTTACTTGGTGTTTTGAGCTACAGTAGTAAAAGAAAAAAGGCAAACCATGAATTTGTTATGACCCCTTTGAAGTGTATGACTGACTTTGGTTTCATTCTCTCCTTTTTAAGTCACCTTTTTAATTTAGCTCAGACTGAATGCTTTGGTTCCAGTGAAAGTTCATAGAATCCCAGGATGGTTTGGGTTGGAAGGGGCCTTTAATATGATCTCATTCTAATGCCCTGCCATAGGCAGGGGCACTGGACCACGTTGCTCAAAGCCTCATCCAACCTGGCCTTGAGCACTTCCAGTTTTAGGCCTATTAGTTTATCTGTGCAACAAGTACTGAACATTTGAATTATTTTAAGCAGACTATTTACAAGGGTGATCTATGTATACTGGCCCACACTTCTTCCTCTGGCTGATCTGTGTGATATTCAAGGAAGGGTGGATTTGTAGAACATTTGCAGTTCATTTAAAAACCATTTACCATTGTTTGGGGCATTTCTGTTGCAAGGTGTAGAGTGAATGCCCTGAAGGATGTAGCATCAGCTGTAGATAAGCTAATGCTAAGATGCCTATCTTTGAATGTTTTAATTTTTTGTTTTATTTGCTTTTTACAGCTAAAAAAACTATGTGGGAACATTTGACAGCTCCTGAAGATGTGTTTAGTAAATTGCAACGGGAAAACATGGCAACTATTGAGAGTTATGGGGCAGCTCTGATGGAGGTGGTCTGTCGTGATGCTTGTGATGGCCATGAGATAGGCCGGGTAAATGAATCTGTTCTTTTAAAATTACTGTTCTGTTTGTTTTAAAGAACATCATCTGTGCAGAGATGGGAAGTTTCATGAGGTAGAACTAGAACATTTCTGTAGATACTGGATCTGTTTCATGTTTCTGTCCTCCCACTCATCCTTTAAGCTGCTGAAAGTAGAGCCATACGTGCATATTAATTTTTTTCTAAACAAAGCTATGTGTCCTATTGTTTAAAAATAAGGGTAGAAAGCTCTGCTGCAAAAGATGTAGGTAGGGACCTCTGTGACAGTTACTTGTTAGTATTTTTAAGTCATAGACTTAAAAGAAGTGGGAAGATGTGACTTCATGATGAAGTAATTTCTGATAGTAGCCAGTAGCTGAGAATCCAGTCAGAAGGCAAACTAGTTTTACATAGTAATCGTGCTTGAGGCAATACTTCATTAAAATATTTTGCCTTAGTTATTGGTCAACAATATCTGTAATGTTTCTTGAAAGAATAGTAGAGAAAGGTAATTGGCTCATACTATACTAGTGTCAAGAAATCTTAAAATGTTTTTTACATAAATGATGGCATTTGTAGTGAAGAAATGCATTCTGCTTATAAGAAGCTGTTAGAAGAAACTGCTTGGCATTTCAAATTTCTGGGTATTTATTAAAAATCTCATTGAGCTTACAGGTTTAATTCTGTTTTGATTTGTTTGTTTTTCTTCCCTAATCCCAGATGCTGGCATTGGCTTTACTTGATCACATTGTTTCAGTAGACAAGCAGCAGCAGTGGCTGTTGTATCTCTCCAACAGTGGCTACCTGAAGGTGCTTGTGGATAGCCTGGCAGATGATGATCTGGCTCTTCAGAGCTTGCTCACACCTCAGCCCCCTTTGCTTAAGGCGCTGTACACCTATGAGTCCAAAATGGTAACAGTACTTTAGAAATGATTTTGTGTTACGGTGTTTATTTTTCAATTTTACTTTTTAGTAAAAGTTGTTTGTCTACACTTCACATTGATTGTACTCAGAGATACTGTTGAGGAAGCTTTCCTGTCTGACAATTCAAGACCACTCCAGCAGTCACACTTGCACCACCAGAGATTTTAACTGCTGGGACCTTCGCAGCAAGCGTCTCCAGTGACCATTGGGTGCCCCACTTGGCTCCCTACCCTCACCACACTCACACACTAAGACCAGGTTTCCTTACTGGTTTGACCCCAGGTTTCCCAGGACAGTCTCAGACATCTGGATCTTTAAAATGATTTGATCATGGTGCAACAACAGAGTAAGAGCTGGAGCTGGTGCCTCCGAGGAGGGATCCTGAACAAAGGAACCCCTGGGTTTTTATACCCTCAACAGTCTGTGTGAGTCAGTCTGGGGTCTTCTAGCCAGTCCTCTGGCTGGTGCCCTTTGTTTTGCAAAGGGTGGGCAGTTCACAGGCTCTTGCTCTGGGGCTCCTGCCACCCAGAGCTCACTGCAGCTGCACACTGAACTACCTGCACTGAAGGTGTTCCTTAAGGATATTTTACTTGAATAATATCTTTGAAATGATGCTAAAATCAAGTGGGAAAGTAGACATTATAAGTCTGATTGTGCATCTCCAAGACTTAACCTTCTCTACTCTTGTGTAGGCATTCCTCACTCGAGTAGCCAAAAGTCAGCACGGTGCGTTAGAGCTGTTGCGGTCTGGCGTGATTGTGCGGATGGCACAGTGCCAAGTGTATGACATGCGACCCGAAACAGACCATCAGGGGTAAGTGTCCTTCCCTGGCTGATGGTGAAACCATAATACAGTCTTCCTGGAAGCACATCACATCTTTTTATAGCCTCATGGTTTTTGAGTAATGATTTGTGGGTTTATTCTTTGTGTGAATGTTTCTGAAACCTATCAGTTTGTTTAAAGCTACCTTTCATTGACAGAAAAATTTCAGATGTGGGTGTGAGGTTGTACTTGTATGCTAATTAGTTAGACTACATAAAAATTTATTTGATATCTCACATAAAAATGATTAATGTATTATTATTATTAATTTCTGCTGTAATGTTTGACAAACAGCTTCCACTGTAAACTTATTTTGGGGGCTTTGCAGTTGGTGAAGTGCAGAGTTTGTCTTCCACCATAAAGCATTGAGAGAGCAGTGAATTAAATGCTATTTCAGGAATATTTTATGATGTATTTAAAAAAAAGATATTCACAGTTATATATTGCTTGGCAAGTTTGTTGATGTGTTGCTTCGTTAGTCATTGTGAGGTGATTGAAAGATCTCAGAGAAGGAAATTCCATATTTAGGGGAAATTACCTGGCTTGATTTCAAGCCTTGGTCCCTTTTTTAAACTTACAGCTCTTAGTGACACACTGGGAGTTCAAACACGTTGGAAAAATTTAAGACATGGACAAGGTATACTATTTGAAAGTTCCAGTTAGACATAATAAGATTATATAGAACCTACAGGACATTTGTGGAGGACTGTATTTAAAAGTTGCTTTAGAATTAAGCACAACTCTTCCTAAAATATTTGAGAATACCTTGTATTGTATATCAGTAAGCAGGTATTGTATTTCTGCAACAGTTATCTGGTTTAATGCAGCATAATACAAAGAAGTAATCTTCCCTGCTTAAAGAAAATGTCTGGCAGCAGCTGTGTATCATAAATGTGTTGCTTTTCCAATATAAAGTCAGTTCAGGTCTAGACATCTTATTGAAATATGAATGTTTTTATGTTCTTGAGTGATGGTAGGCCTAGGCTCTGCCTCACTAGTGGACTTCACTCTTCTTGCACTCTTTTTTTCTTCTTCCTTCTTTTTAAACAGAATGTATGCAATGAGAGATCCCCCAGTGTTCATTCCTGCTCCAGTGGAACGTTATCGCCAGATTCTTCTTCCAGCTCTTCAACTGTGCCAAGTGATCCTCACGTCCAGCATGGCGCAACACTTGCAGGCTGCGGGACAGGTAAGTTCCAAAACATGCTCAAGTATCACTACTATTGCTCATTCAAAAAAATTATATGTGCCTTTGCTCTGATAGTAAGTTGTTTTTTTTTTAAATCCCATCCTCACTAGTACACGAGGTCTTTTAAAATTCTTCAGAAGCATTGCTTCCTCTCTGCTCACCATTAAATTTTGAGTCATTCATATTTTCTCTTTTTTTACTTCTGGTGCAGGTTTTGCAGTTCCTAATTTCCCATTCAGATACTATCCAGGCCATCCTGAGGTGTCAAGATGTAAGTGTTGGATCTCTCCAGGAGCTGGCCTCCCTGACAGGAATAATCAGCAAGGCAGCATTGCCTGGTAGGAACTGCAGTTTTGAAGTATCAACCCCATCTGCATGAATCTCAGGCTTTGTTTTCTGTAAAGAAACAGTAAGACAGAAGAAAATATCCATGACAGTACAGATTTTTTTTTTTTTTACATGTAGAGCTCTGAGAAAAATGAAGAAATGTTAAATAATTTTTCCTGAAGTAAATGTGGTGGATTTGCAGTAGACATAGTGCTTTTACCCATATGTATCTGACTTCGATTTTCTTTTCATCATGCTACATCACACTAAGTACTTTTTGTCTTGGAGTACTTTTTGTCGTGTGTACAATTACAAATAGAAGTGCTCAAAGTATCTGTGGTATCTTCAAAACACAATTTTTATTCAATAAATTCTCTAACTGAGGAAATTAAGATAGAAAATTGTTTGCATAGCCATTTTTTAAATGTCTTCTCTGTTTTTATTTATTCAAAATATAGTTTCCTGGGGTAAGCACTGCAGATGAGCATACTGCCATTTCTCTTGGGTGACTTACCTTCACAAAGGGCTAATAATGGTTGTGATGGATACAGTGGTTTCTTCTGCATGCTTACCAGTTCAAAATAACTTCTCTATTTTGATTTAATGGTTTTCTTTGTTCAGGAGAGATGTCTGACTACGGTAGAAAGAAATGCAGAGCTGTAGGTTTGGCCCAGGTGCTTCTTTGCTTACAGTATACAGAGCTTTGCACAAGAGCTGTAATTTCCATGCCAGCCTCCCTTCCTCCTTGCCCCCATTTGATAACTTACCAGAACAGTAAGCTACATGTTCTCATGCATCTCCTGGTGGCTGCATTAATATCTGAATGTTTTGCTCAAAAAATATGCAAAATACAAGTTGAATGTTTGGGTGAAATATTTCTGATCAATGCTTGTATTTAAATGTATATACTACATAAATCTGTTAAAAAAACCCCAAACAGTGACTTAATGGCTGTATCTTTTATCAGGAGTGTTAAATGAGCTGGACATGGATGTTCATGAAGGGACGCAGATGGAGCTACAAGGACACATAGGGCGATTTCAGGTAATAAAGTAATATATTTAACCCATGTCCTTTTAGAATTGGCTATCTAGATGTGTTTCTTCCTGTTTTTTTACTTTGAATAGTAGCAGCTGGGAAAGAGATATTTTCCANACTGTGGTACAAGAGAGACTCCTCTCTCCCGTGATGGACTGAGAATTGATTACTTGAGTGTTGGTAACTTGATCGGGACTCCAAGATTGTTTGTCTCACTGTGCTTTAGTGAATTTGAGTGGGAGGAGGAGGAATGGTTTAAAAGGTGTTCACTCTGTTTTCCTGTGTGTTTTTTTTTCTTGATGTTAGTTTGTAGTTTAATAAAATTATTGTTTTTCTCTCTTTTTCTAAGTTTAAGCCTGCTCTGCTCTGTTCCTGGTCACATCTCACAGCAGTTAGTTAAAGAAAATACATTTTCATAGGGGCACTGGCATTGGGCCAGCACCAAACCATGACAGGTAGCTTGAAGGTTTTTTTTGTGGGAGTAGGATGGGGTTTTGGTGGTCTGTTTTTTGGCGTCTCCCCACACTTCCCCGTCCAGTAGAAGAGAGAACATTTAGCAACATCAGGGTTGCATCAGGGACTTTGTTTCCCTTCCTGGCTTAGGACCTACATGAAGAGAAAAATTAGGAGCCAACACCAAAGCATGTGATGTAATGCAGAAACAGTCTGTTACCACTTTGGCCACAAGCATGTCTCCAGCTCAACAATTTGGTGTATTGGACATGCTAGTGGTTCATTTATTTGTTACTGAATTAATTTTTGTACTCTACTTTTACCGGACTTCAGATTTTGTTTATCTATATAGGTAAAGTTGTTTTAGGTGTGGGAATGGGTAAACCTAAACTGTCATTGATAGTATTCTGTATAATAGTCTGCAAGAGACACAAGAAAAGTTGTGCACTTGTGAATTGCACTCATTTCTCATTGGCAGTGGTTTAGGGTACCGTTAATTTCTAAATTAAATCAAGGTAAGTTAAACCACTAAAATCTTAAATTTTGTTTACAAAGTGCTAAAAGTTTTATCTGCATTGCTTTCTTAATACTGTGTTTTAAGGGACATGTATCACCTAAGTGAAAAGAACTGTGCACTTGATTTGTTGAGATGGTAATTTAAATGTTCATTTCTTATGGCAGCGCCAGTGCTTAGGACTTCTGAGTCGGTTCGGAGGATCAGACAGGCTACGTCAGTTCAAGCTGCAAGATGATAATGCAGCAGGAGACAGAGTGAACAAGAGGGATGAAATTGAGTTGGCCATGCAGCAGGTAAGGACACAAGGTGCTAGAACCTTCAGTCTCAACATTTTACCTGCAGGTTTGTTTGGTTATCATAATTTCATATGATAGTGATAATGCTCTACACTGGTTTTAGTGTGGTGTAGGAGTCCACATTTTATTTGAAGTAACCCTTGAAAATGTATTTACTTATATTTGCATTAGAAACCTTTATTGTTTTGTGTACAGATTCTGTGAATTTTGAAGTCTTAAGTTGATCAGAAATTTTCAAAATGAAAGCTGTGTATAGAGGGCAATGGCTAACACTGACTTAAAGCCAAAGGGGACTTAAAATTATCCAGAAGTTTTAGCTAGCGGCTTTGGGAAAGAGGCAAAGTTGCAAGTCCTAGACTTGCAGTAGAAGAGAGTTTGTAACTGATGAGAAAATAGAATAATCACATTCTGGTAAGAAGAGAGGAGCAAAGCATGTTGTTCACTGACATTTGTCCATGTAAAATTTAATGCTCCAAAGCCTGTAGATACTGTAATTGATGTGATGTCTTTTTTTTTTTTTTCCTTTGTTGGCAGATCTGTGCAAATGTGATGGAATACTGTGAGTCACTGATGTTGCAAAGTGCCCCCAGTTTCCAGCACACTGTTTGTCTGTTTACTCCCAGCCTGTCAGAGTCAACCAACCGAGATGGGCCTCGGCAGGGTGAGATTTTTGACTTGCCGTTTTATGAGCCTGAGCAGTGTGACATTTGGGCTACTAGAAAATAATGAACCAGAGGCTATAAGTGACTCTTTAAGTCACTTTATGCCAGTACGGTAGGTGCTCACTCTCTCATTCTGGAATCCATGCTTGCTCAACCTTGCGCTAAGCCAAATCAGGAAACTAATCCTAGTTACTGTTTTTTTGTTCACAGCCTCAGAAATATATCTCAGTAAAGAAATGTGTGTATGTAAATAAATAGTACAAGACAGGGGAAGGTCAAGCTTGCTTTTTTTTCAGCATCTGTGCTGGATTACATTATTTTAGACTAGGACCTCATTTATGACATGTAAGATGTGTTTTGATGCTGATTGGAACTCTCTGACAACACATGGCAACAGTTTACCCTGTCTTACTATGCAGTTGAATGGCTAAAATATGTAAATAGTAAGTGTTCTAATCTAGTTACATTTCACATGTTGTACTCTGTGCTGCACTAGATCTTTTAGTACTGCAGTCACAGAACTTTTTGCCTAGACTTACATTTATGTTACTTCTGACCCAGGTGCACAATATACTTACCAGTGCTTTCCTGTCTTTCACTAGGTTATTGACAGAGAGCATAGCTTATTGATTTCTTGGGGTTTTCTAGTTTCATTTTCTTATCTTCAACATGTTGTCTAGATACACAAGCACCAGTGGTCCCATATTGGCATTTGCCTGGCCTGGGCATTATTGTTTACCTGCTGAAACAGAGCACTAGTGATTTCTTCAGTTACTATGACAGCCATCGTCAGAGTGTTAACAAACTGCAAAATGTGGAGCAACTGCCACCAGATGAAATTAAAGAGGTAATTGTTCTTCTGACTCTGTAGTTTCTGTATTGTAGTAACTTGGACACAGCTGTAACAAAGGCTCCAAAACATCTTTGATAAGCAAGTAATTCCACTTCTTGTGCATATTCTTTTCTGCTGTTGGTGAAGGGGGTCCACAGAATGAGTGATGTAAAACTTCAGGGAGAATACTCGGCTTAACTTTATAGAAGTTGTGCTTTTCATTATAATTGCTTGGAGATGGGTTTCATTTTTTTGTTCTTTGGTCAACAAGGTTATGCAAATTCAAAAGGCAAGGTTTTAAAGAAATAGCTTACAAGAAAGTTCTAGATATTAATAAGTAATCTTATTTACTTATTTCTCTTCGTGTTCTGTAATTTGCTACTGTCTTTGTTTTTTCTCTTCCCATCACAGTTGTGTCAGTCAGTTATGCCAGCTGGGGTTGACAAGATTTCCACTTCCCAAAAATATGTATTGGCAAGGCGGCGCCTGGTAAAACTAATAAATAACCGAGCCAAGTTGCTCTCCCTCTGTTCCTGTATCCTTCTAAAATTGAAATGACGCTCAAGGTCGTGATCCAAAAAAGCAGAGAGATAGAAACAGGGCTTTTTTACCTGGATTTCTGACCACTTTGAACAAAAATCTTTTTCTAAAAGTAAATTTGAAATACTAACAATTAACTTACGAGGGTATTGCTCTGCTATTGCCAGAATGTAAGGATTTTCAAGTTAGTAATTCCCATTTTGAAACTTGGCTAGGACTTTCTGCAACATGCTAATAAAGCAATTGCTACAGCCCAGCTCTTCAATTTTAGTGTCCAGACCCCATAAACATTCACACATGTCCAAGTGTGGTGGAAGAAATACTTTGAAAAATAATTTTGATGTGCCTGTCATAATAGGAGTTTCTAGTTTTACAGCCAACCTTGCATAAACCTAGATCTCATAAACACCAGTAATTCTATGGAAATAACCAGTCATGCTCAAAAGAATTGTCTTCAACAGATCAGAGTTTTCCTCTGCAACCTCCCTTGGGAAAGATGTGTTCTTGCACACTTTGCTGTTGTCACCTAAGATGTTACTGCCATTCCCGGTGTTATAACCTCAGCTTTAATTTACTGTGTGCAGCTGAGGTACCTTTACAAACCACATGAGCACTCCATACTCTGCTCTCCTCCTGGGGGCTGGCTTGAGGCTCTGCAGGGTGATGAGGACACTGAGTGTGAGTGATCCATCTCTGGGCTGTGGTACTGAAGGAGGTGACAGGTGGTTGAGCTGACATCTTCAGCTGTTTCCATGTGTGTAAATATGATCATACAGTAAATGTACAATCCAAAGACAAGCAAATTGGAGTCCTTCACTGAGATGTGTCTGCAGATATCATAGAAATATGTCTCTTCATTATTTGGCGCCATCTGGAACACTACCTACTGCACTGCACACCCACTGACTCTCAAGACCCGCTGCTGTCCTCTAGGATGTCATTTAAGAAAGGAAGGCTGCAAGGTAAAATTTCTCAAGTGTCAAAATGCCTTTGAATAACTTCTGATGGTTAGCTTTAAAACTGATTTCCTACTATTACTATCTTGCCTTTTCTATTTAATGAAAGAGATTCTGTTTGGATTTGGCACACCTTTCAGTACTCCACTGAAGAATTGGCAATACTGATATTGTTTACTCACAGACTTCTGGGTTTTGTGTATCACACATAACCTCCAAAGGAAAATAGAAGTAACTATTTTTTTTATTTCTGCTCTTCAAACTAACTGAAGTTCAGCTAATGCAATCAGGTAAGTGATCCAAAATAGTTTATAGGAAAATATTCCAATATAAGATGAAATTAAGAAATAAAGTTTATATTGGTGGTTTTAAAAGTATTTTTAGAATTACAGCTACCATTGATTCACCAGAGGATTTTAAATTAATTGAACTTAATCTTTAAAAAAAAGAAAGAAATGGAAAGAAATAAGGGGGAGTGGATTTGCAGAACGGTCTTTTGCTTAAAGTGCCATGTTGTGTGATCAAAATGATTTATGACTCATTCTTTATGTATTTTCTCTAAATCACTTAAGTAAAAAAATTAGTGTAATTTCTAATGCGTAAGCTTACTTTTGGATCAAATTGGAACACTGTTTTAAATCTGTTGTATGACTTGATACAGAGGTAGTGTGGAGCAGCCAACATAATTTTAACATCTTGCTTTCTGTTGCCAGATTCCTTTGGTTCAGAGCCAAGCTTGGATTTCAGTAGTGGACTGAATCGAGTGAGCCAGCACGATATAGAACAGGTGAGATGTGACAATCTGCTGCAGGGTACAGAATGCTCCTGGCTAGCATGCAGCTATTGGGAGCAGTCTGACTGTTGTTTTCCCGCTTCTGAACAACCTGCAGTAACACCAACAGCATAGAACTTCATTTTGGATTAGTTGAAGCATTACAAAATCGTTTTGGAAAATATTGTGAAACAGGTGGCACTTCTGCCGCTGTGCACGTATCTTTGAATCTTAATATGAAGAGTTAAGTAAAAAAATGAGCTATACTTATAAAATAATCATTCTTTTTCTCTTACCAACCAGTCAAATGGTGGTTTTTAATAACAGCTTTCCAAAAACACCAGATACCCCTGAAAGACCTGCAATATGATGGCAGGTTTCTCAATTTTCTGTGATCAGCCTGTTCACTGCAGGTGAGCTTCAGCTAGGCTATAGAGAAATGAGATCAAAAGGATAACAGGAACTGAGGAGACTATAAAATGTGAATGGTAGAATAGAAGTAATTTCCACTTACACAGAAATTAAATAGTTTGTGTAAATTTGATGCAGAGGTGGCAGGGAAAAAAAAGATATCTATTAATAAATTCCACTGACATTTCTATGACTATGCAGGAAAAAATTGCTCTTCAGAACTGCAGTCTCAAGTACCTTTATAAGATCTAGAATTGTAAGAAAAGTTGCTGTGTCTTTTGTGATGAGGCATCTGTCATTTATTTTGTTTGTTCAAAAGTAAAGTGTACAGTATAATCTTGGTAAAATACTTAAAATGTAGTTAACTCAGTGACTCTTTACATATGCATTAATGAAAAAATGTTGTTGGTGCACATGGACGCTCTAAAGAGTCCTTAAAGGACTAGGAAAATTTTAATTGGAAGACGTGTTTGTATGACTAAGCGAACAAGCTGAATTATAACCAATAGTTCCTAAAACAGAATAAGTAGCACTTATTAGAGAAATCAAGAAAAACCCATTCTTTGGAAAGCAGGTCGGAAAATAAATCATAGCGAAGGGGTTGACAGGCAGTGGATAAGCTGGCATTTCAGGAAGAAAAGATTTTGTATTGATGACTGCGTCAAATCTTTGTTTCTCAGCTTCAGATTGAAGCCACAAACAGCTTTGGTGAATCTCTGCAGAAGAAGCTCCTGGACATCGAAGGTTTATATTCCAAGATTCGCTCACGGTACACCTTTATTCAAGCTCTCGTTAGACGTATCCGTGGTCTCCTAAGGATATCAAGGACCTAAAAGACACTTGGTACATGCTGCTTGCCCAGTGAAGCAGTGTACTAGGGCAGGCCTTGTGAATCATTGCATTTTATAGATCAAACATTTTCTAAATACTGTCAAAATTATTTTGTTACTTTTTTTTATCCCTGTGGGTGATTGTGTATTCTTTCCTACTGCTCCCAACTTGACATAAAAATAAAGGATTGTTTTTGACTGAGTTATGAATAATGTAAAATTTCAAGCAAGAAAGAATTCTAATGGAGGACCTCAAGGAAACAGGAAGTTCTGCAGCTGTGATGATACTATATTTGTTGATGCTTTCAGAGAAAACGAAAACATCTTCATCTGTGTTGTTCCTGTTTCACACACAGATTTAATGAAACCATAGACTTCACGTTTCATCACTTGCAGACTGATTACTGTGATGTGGATTTTATATTCATTTTGCACTGTGAACTAATTTCTGTTCCCCTCATCCTGCCTTTTTTTTAGCTGAAAGAAGTAGAAGCTGCTTCTCTTTGAACAAATTTAAATGAGAAAAGTGATAAAAGTCATGGAAGGTAACTGCTGTAGGTTTGGTTCTTGTGGCTGGGGGACTTCTGTGCTTTCCTTGCTGCAACACAAGTATAAGGACAGAATAAAGTGCATGGGGAGGAAGCCAGTAATCGTGAATGGTAGGTTGGTTCTGTAGTTAGATTGTTCTCCTATGAGACATTCATATATCCTTGTATCTTCTGTAAAAAATCTATTAAAAAAAGCATAATCATTGATTATTGACATGAGATCTGTTGCACTTCTCCCTTAACTTAGTCTGAGCTCATGGCCCATTTCATGTGTGCCTTGTACATTGTTTCCTCTGAGTTTTCATTATGTAATAGTCCACATTTTTTATGATTTTATCTTATCTGCACAACCTAATTTCATGGATGACCTCATTTTTATGCAGGGATGATGACAGTGCTGCTGTCAGGTGAGGCCTGTTAGCTAATCCATAGGAGCAGCTCGGTATCAGTATTTCCCACACCTGGACTTTGACTGTTGACTTCCACCAGGGTTCTTCTTGTTTCTCCACCACTCGGAGAAAACCAAGCCCTAATCCAAGAAGTGAGCTGGCTCCGAGGAATCCCCGGCACGTTGGGAAGCAGGCCGTGGTTCCGAGCTGTCCGTTGTGTGGCCGGGGGGTCCTGTTCGCCGCCCGGCTCTCGGTGGCAGCGGGAGGCCCCGGGCCGGTGACGCCGCCGGGCCCCGCCCGCCGCGCGCTCCCGCCGCCGCAGATTCGTCACGCGCTGGCCCCGGGGCCGTGGATTTTATTCTCCAGACCTTTCTC
>VZSE01007196.1:3533706-3665608 GCA_013398275.1 Promerops cafer | reverse complement strand
GGGCGGCGGCGGCAGGGCCAGCGAGGCGAGGGCAGCGGAGCGGGGCGGGCCGGAGCGCCGGCGGAGCGGCTCGACATGGGTGAGGAGCGGGCGGGCAGCGGCCGCCCGAGGGGACCCGTGCATCATGACCCTTCCCGGCGGCCGTGGAGGCGGGGGCGGCGGGGAGGGTGGACGGGTCGGTGTAGAGCCCTCCCGCGGGTAGGGACGGTCTCCAGCCCGCCGGCGGCGGGAGGCCGAGGCTGAGGGCCGCGCTTGGGCGATGCCCACCTGCCCTCAGGTCAGGCCCTGCCCGCGGGCCGGTTCCCGGGCAGCCGCCGCTGGAGCGCCCGGGGGCCGCGTTGGAGCTGCCTTGCGATGGCGAATCGTTCGAGCAGCGGCAGGAAGGTGTGTTCGGTCATATCCTCAGGCTTCTGTACGCCTGATACCTGGCAAAATTAAACTCTGAATCAAGTCTGTAATGGGCTGCTAATAAGGAGTGGATTAGGAGATGAGGCCGTGCAGACTAGTAAATAAAGTAGAGGAAATATTAAAGAGAGGCCCTGAATCTGAGGGTTGAGTGATTGATTGATTGAGGTGAACCTGTCCTATTGCAGATGGTATTTGAGCAGTGTTTTAGTGTGGGAAAAGCATACACAATAGCATATAAAAGGAGGGAGTGAGAGGTGTCTGGCGGCCAGCAAAGTTACTGACTGAAAGAATTTTTGAATCTTAGGCCTCCATGCAACCAGTGGTAACCTTCTACTTGTGATGTTTCTATTGAACTACCTTTTTCCAGCTCAGCTCTCCTAAGGCTATTTGCCTGTCTGGCAGTAAGAGGTGCCATGAGCAGCACTATGCAGACTGGCAACTGATGGTCCCTTATACCTTCTCCTTGTTTTCCAGGTCTGTAGCGTGTATGGCTTCTGTGGTGGGATGGGCTTAGGAGCAATAAAACAACCTGTTATCAGTCTGAGTTCCTTCTGAAGTATGAGCTCGTTGCTCCCTCCTTTCCCTGGAAAGGCAAATGCCTAGACAGGCAAACATAGGAAATAACTTTTATCAAAATACCTTTCAGTAAGATTTTGGTTGCAAATCTTCTTAATTTGTCTCTGATACATTTATCAGTGTTGTCGGTGATTCTGGCTTGTTGGATGTTTCATTACCTTTTGCAGACTTTTAAGTGTATTTACAAAGTTACAGTTTAACATTAGGTGTGTTTGTTATAAAAATCTTTGGGAAAAAAAGTAATTGTTACTGGCTTAGAACATCAGTAGTCTTCTTATGACTAAAAATCTAGTAGGCATAAGTCATATATAAGCCTGGCCACAAGTACTCTTGCATACATTTAGAGAATAAATGGGATGCTGGGGTAAGCCAGTTATGAAAAAAAGAACGAGAAGGACATTTAAAATCAGCTCCGATACTTCTCTGTACCATTAATGTACTTAATTTGGTGCAGCTTCGGTGTTTGTAATGAACTGATTTAATACGTACCTACTGATTTATACCTAATTTTAAGAAAAAAAGAAGTGGGTGGTCCTGTGGAAGACCGTAAACATCTCCTGATGCTGAATTCTTTCAGGCTTCTTTTGGTCCTTATATAGTCTCTGGCACTGAAAAGGTAGAGTCTGATACAAGCCAAAAAGATGACTCAGATTTTGGCAAATGAGAGAAAAGGAAAAAATAAAACTGTAACTGCAGTGAGAAAGCTTGATGCTGCTGCAATGTGATTTGCTGGAGTGAGATACCATAAAATCATAAAATGGCAACATAAACCAGGAGCACATAATGTTGTTGCACACACAGCCATCTGGGCAACAACCTGGACTTGTCTTTTTTCACTGGAGAAAAGAAACGTCTTGTAGGCCAGTAAGAAATGAGGTTGGTCTGTCTGCCTTTGAGTATCCTCCGCCGAGCTGGCTGACATTGAAATGTCTTTGTCTTCTGATTTTCGTAGGGGGCTTTTTCTCCACCATCTTTTCCAGTTTGTTTGGAACTCGAGAGATGAGGATCCTCATCCTGGGGCTGGATGGAGCAGGAAAAACAACCATTCTCTACAGGTTACAAGTTGGAGAAGTTGTTACCACCATTCCAAGTAAGTGATCTGCCCATAGGGAGAATATTTGCCTGTAGTCTGTGATTTGCCTGTAGCTCTGACTCAAAAACTTTGCCAGCTGAACTTACTACATGCTTCCTTCGTAAACAAAAGGACCTTATGTTGTGGGAGCCTTGCACTGTTGTATCTAAGAACTTTTCTTGGATAAAAATATTACAAAAGAATGTTTTATGCTGCCGTGCAAAATGCAAAAAGCATTTGACCTCAAGATTGTTAGCATGATTTCGCAGGCTATTCGTGATAGGTCAGTGTTCAATAGATGGTAACTGTGGACTGTATAATTCTTTTGTTTCCAAATATAGCTATTATGTGAATTTCAGAGATCATTGTTGCTGTACATAGGATGGTGTACCCTTTTGTTATATAAACACTTTTGTTTAACATGGAGAAGAAGAAATCAGATGATTTAACTTTACATTCTGTAGAAAACGTAACAAAACTCAATGTGAGGTTTCAAGGGAGATGATGATGCTTATTTAGAAAAACTGCAACTGATTTCACCACTTGTCTTGGCACTCATGCAGCCACACCCACCCAGTGTGTGTTCCCTGAGTGTTCTGGACATGATCGCTCTGTGTAACGTGGAGGACAAGGGATGCTTGACTTTTTTATGTCCCTCTCATGTCTGTTGTGTTCCTCCTGAATGTGACTTTGCTCAGGCCTCTATTACCTTTTAGAAGCCAACAGTTTGCTGGGCCGTAATCTTTCTGCCTGAGGGTTTTGCTTATTTCAGCCTCCATAAATTTTAAGCAGCTTATGCCCACTGTTCACTTCCCTGTGCTGTGTTTCTCTGGGCTGGCAGGAAAAGGAATGATATATGTGATACTGCAGCCTTGATGCCATCTTCCAGACATTGGTATTGAGTCCTCTCTTGAGAAGTTGGTTTTGCTTTGGTTCTGCTGTGGCTCTTAAAAGAGTGCAGACCTTGTGTGGACAGAAGGACACATTCCTTAGTGCTGTCTTTCTGTCAGTGTGTACTTGGTAATCACAGCAGGCCAGTTCTTTAACCCTTGCTCTGTTTCTTTTGGTGATTTCAGACACACTACTGTTGACTTTTAACAACCTTAGCATTTGTTACAAATCTCTACAATATGTTTACAATGTGATTTTATTAGTTCAAAAGAAATATTTCTGCATTATTTTGAGTCATGTTTGTTTGGGTAGCTTTTCAAAGGGCATGAACTTCATTATGCAGCTACTGAGAATTTTCAAGTCTGAAAATCTTAAACTGAGTGCTGTGATATTCTTCAGAAAAAGAGGAAAATCACCAACAGTGAAATTGTTTGACTTTGTTTCAGCCATTGGCTTCAATGTTGAGACAGTGACCTACAAGAATCTGAAATTTCAAGTCTGGGACTTAGGAGGACAGACAAGCATAAGGTAATAGATTTCTTAAAGTCAATTAACTCTCTCTAAAACGTGCCAAGTTCTTGGAATTTTCATAGCAGGCACTTCTGAAAATTGGTTAAGTTTTAAAAAGCCCATTCTCAGGAGAGCATTTTCATCTGATGGAATTCAGTTTGTAAAACCTGTGATGCACTACAGATTGGAAAAAAACAAGCCAGTGCTTTCATTTGTATTCAGTTTTGCTTTGAAAAACAAATTTATTAGTGTAGTAGGCAATTGAGTAGCATTCTGAGAAAGGGTGGGGGGGGTGATAAAAACCCAAAAATATACTTCCTAGCTTTGCATTCTTAAGAATAGTGAAACTGGATTTAGGTACAGATGGTAATTTCTTAGCAAGCTTCACAAGGTTTGTAATGAGTCATTAACAGTACCCCAGTACGCCTGTGTGATCCTCTTGTGGTTCCCTTTTCAGTGCTCAGTAGCAAGGTGCAGTGTAGTTAGCTAGTAAGGAAGGTGCAGTCGAGATAAAGGTTCCTCCCCTTTTTAGTTTCAGTACAATAATTCTGAAAAAGGTGGTTTGTTTTGATCCTTGTTAATTACTTGCCTGTATTAATTAGTCATTTAAAATTTCTCTGGTGATCCTTCTTTGGTGACTGTAATGAAGATGCTTATGTCTTTAAACTTTGTTTGCTTTCCTGTCCCTTGGTTATGAACCTGATGTCCTGCAGTCTGATTCCCAAATAAATCTATCCCCAGCATGTCTGCTCTTTCCCTGTTTTCAAGTTGCTTCTTTTTTTGCTTTATGTCGGGTTGGGTTTTTTTTGTTTTTTTTTGTTCTGCCTCAGAGAGTATTTGTACTGTCTGTTCATTTTTGTAGCCTCTTGGAGANTTTTTTTTTTTTTTTTTTTGTTCTGCCTCAGAGAGTATTTGTACTGTCTGTTTGTTTTTGTAGCCTCTTGGAGAAATCTTCTATTTGCGTCCTGGGACCTTTCACCCCAGAAGCAGTTTTTACTTCCTCTAGGTGGTCTGTTTTTAATTATCTAGCTAAAAAACACTGCTAACATGCAAATGACATGACTGGAACTTCTCTCTCCTCTGCAGGCCCTACTGGCGGTGTTACTATTCAAACACAGATGCTGTCATTTATGTAGTGGACAGCTGTGATCGAGACAGAATTGGCACTTCAAAATCAGAGCTTGTTGCTATGTTAGAGGTAAGAAAACAAGGATCATAGTCGTTCTCAGTAAAACAAATTGAGAAATTAATACTTTTTTTTTTTTTTGAGTAAATATGAAATTTGATTCAGTGAACCAAGTGAAGCTCAACTTCACTTATGAAACTTCAGCCCTCAGCATAGCCCATGCAGCAGTTCTGACTGAAAAAGCACTGAATACTCTGCAGGTATTTCATGGGTTTGTGCAGCATTATCTGGACAGTTAATTTCATGTAGCCTTGCTGGCATATGAAAATTTATCTGCCTGCCAGGACAGCTGCTCAGTACTGCAGTGTGGCAAAATCAAGCCCTGAAGGATTGACAGTAATTAGTATCCTACTGTGTTTTGAAGCTGAAGAACAAATGTAGAACAAGGTAATAGAAGTAAGATGAGTTGAGCAACACTTCCTTTCTCTCTCTTGCCTTGCCCCCAAAATACCTGCAAGCTCATTTAATGTGCCTTGTTAAATCCAACTACCAGCTTGTTTCGTAACTTGGACTGGCCATGTTTTGAAACTGCTCCTATAGGGTATCATACTGGAATTGAAAATAAACACCATTCTGTCACCAAAGGATTTTCTACAGAACAGAAATCAGCAAACAAAATTATTGAGAGCTGCTGAAGTTATTTTTTATTATATGTCTAGTTTTTTATTATACAGGTTTCCTCTCCTTAAATAAATTCCATTGAAGTCTCTGCAACAACTTTGACGGTTTCCCTTTTTTTTAGGAAGAAGAGCTGAAGAAAGCCATTTTGGTGGTGTTTGCAAATAAACAGGACATGGAACAGGCCATGACTCCCACAGAAATGGCAAATGCCCTTGGCTTACCAGCTTTGAAGGACCGAAAATGGCAGATATTCAAAACCTCTGCAACTAAAGGCACAGGGCTTGATGAAGCAATGGAATGGTGAGTACCAGTCTAGTTATGCTTCATTCATATGCCTAATTT
Source organism: Promerops cafer (assembly GCA_013398275.1). Lineage (NCBI taxonomy): Eukaryota > Metazoa > Chordata > Aves > Passeriformes > Nectariniidae > Promerops > Promerops cafer. The sequence goes on along the minus strand of VZSE01007196.1, from coordinate 3,660,002 downwards.
TACACATTTGGGGTTTTTTTATAAGACTGGATTTGTGGATAGTCTGATGTAACAGAGTCCACATTAGAAGAATGACTGTTTTTCTGCTGGAAGTATTTCAGCAGAATTGAAATGACTTTTCAGTAAACTGACTTAACCTTTTTCCTAGGTTGGTGGAGGCCTTGAAGAGCAGGCAGTGATACAAAACTGACCAGTGCAAGGAAGTGTCATCCATAGCCAGCATCCTCCTTTCTGCAGTTAAGTATTTTCAGGCCACAGATACTTGTAAATAGGACAGATTTGAATTTGACTTCTGTAATGTGGATGCCTCTCTTCAATTGTAAAACTGAAATAAGTGAATGTGTACATTATAATAGTCCATTTCTTTCTTTTTGTTTAAAGAATGTACTTACATTAATTTGTATGAAAGTCTTACTGGCTGAGAAAGTTGATGGGTTTTTTTTGTCATCCCCCCTTCCTTTGGTGGTTTTGGTGGCCAGCATATTGGTGTAGATAGAACACTAATAAAATCTGGAACTGTCAGCTATACCCAGGGGTGTGCTGCTTGCTTTACAGAAACAAGTCCAAGTGCTGCCACTTCCAGCAGCCACAAAGCTGAACACCTGCTGAGGTTCCCTTAAGCTGGTATTGTTCTACTTCATAACCCTTCAGTGCAGACACTGTTACAGTGAAGTACAGCAGGAGAGCACAAGTAGTGCACCTCTGGCTGCCAGCATGGCATTCAGTAGGTGTCTGAAAGGAAAACCAATGTCTTCAGCACACACTACTGCCCTGATGTGCCAGGGCAGTTACTTAAATTCAGCTTCCACCTTCATGAGCTGTTGTTCTGCACTCTCATCTTAGCCAGAAGTGACAGGTAAGTAGCTCAGTGTAGCTGCAAAAACTGAAGGCCAAATCCAAGTCAGAAGGCAGGCTTTTCTCTCCAGGACCAGTGTGTTCACAGGCAGGAATGCAGTCATCACAGAACCCATTTCTTACAAATGAAGTAAAATTTAATATAAAATATCACAGTTGTTGCCCATTCAACTGTACATGCTCCGGTAAATATACAGGTTTGGAAAAAATTCAGAAGTTTTTATTTAAGATCCTCGATGAAAAAGGACATAAAAATATTAATAAATACAACTGAAATATGCAAGTACTTTTTAAAACAGTAATTAGTTCTTTAGCTCAGTATTACTTTTCATAAATTAATACTCCAGGAAGGAAAAAAACCTTTTCATTCCACCATTGCCAAATCTTTCAGTGCATGACTTCGCTGTCTCTTGGCCTTGTACATAGGGCGCAGGGATTCTATTTTTCTCTTCCTGGTTTCCGCTTTATTCTTGTGTCTCTTCAGCTTCCTCCTTGCAGCAATGTCAGGATTTGCTACAGTCTAAGGAAAAACAGTACATTGTTAGTTCATTGACAACTTCCAGCAGTCCCTGTGAACATCATGAACTTCCTAAGAAACTGGTGGCTTGCTAACACAACGCATGGGTGTTGTTGGGTTCCTCAGAACTGAGGGGATTCAGGCTGCTTTGCCCTTCAGGTAAGCAGGAAACCATCCCTGTCAGCCAGAACCTGTACAAGAGGCTAATCATTGCCTCTGTGCAAGAGGCTTCTTCCAAGTTTTGTAAAGGAACTGATGAAACTGTCCTAATTAAGGATGAAGTTCTTCCTCAAACTCCCCTTCCTGGGCAGCTCTCAAGCCTTTAGAGAAGCCCTATTTCTTTTTCTCTCAAGAGAAAGTGGAATCTTACCTGCAAAGCCCTCTGCTTTTTCCTCATTGCTCTTTTCTGGTTGGCTTGTTTCTGCACAGAAGAAAAGGCCAGTGAAAAGGCCTCCAACCCCACTAACTTCTTGAGAAGTTCTATGATTTCTTGGGAAAGGTTCTTCAGTGTTGGATCTATTAAAACAAAATTGATTAACTTAATCTTTTCAGCATATGGAATGAGAGCCAAGAGCACAGTATGGATTCCTCTTTCTTTAATAAAGGATGGCTGCATTGATAAACCTTGCCCAAACCAGCACCTGTGAAATCTGCTGGTGCTTCACCAGCTTTCCCAGAGAGTGGCTTTTCAACCAGCAAACAAAAAAAAATGCTTCTGAGAAGCAAAAATTTTTTAGAAGGGTAAAGTCATCCCAAAGGTAATTACAAGTGGCTTTCTATATATAGCCACTAGGCTTCTAGTGAAATAGGCTTTGTTGGAAATAAAGTGGAAATTATTCCAGTTAGCATCCTTGGTAAGCAAACAAGGGCTGGTTTAATTGTTGTAATCACCAGTTAGTGGCAATATATTAACTACAATCACTGGGGAAAAAAAAAGATACTGGGGGTGATAAAAGGCTACAAAGAGGTGCTAAGGGAAAACTGAGAGCAGGACAAATACTTCCCTCAGTCTCTCAAACAGTTCTTCCAAATTCCTCTCAGCAAAGACTCAGTAAGTCTTACCACCATGAGCTCACCCTTAAGTACTACACTTTTCCCACTACACCACATGCTCAAGCCTTACCCAGGTGGACACAGGAGTTATGCCTAACTTCATTCCAGTCTTTGAACATGCAGGTTTCTATTTCAGCTGACATACACTCTCCTCCCTTCCTGGTATTTTGGTTAGACAGCAAGCAGGTGAAATGCACTGATTACAGTATCAATGCCTCAACAGACAAAAAGGAATGGTAGGTGGTGTTTGTACTGGGGCACAGCTCTGATGCACATTCCTTTTCATGAGGGAAATCCCTTACCTTGCTCTGCGTAGTTGCTGTTCAGCTCCCTGTACAGAGGGGTGAGAATTGTTGGAAGGTAGGGCTTGATCCTGTCTTGCCCCAGATCCACTGAGATTGCTCCCAGGAACTTAAAGATGCAGCTTCTCTGAAAAGAAGTGTGTGGGATATGAAGTAAAAAAAGCTGGAAGGAGCCTTCCTAACTGAACTACTTCTAGGGCCATGCATCACTGTTCAACACAGCAGGTGTTGTTCTAGACACCTGAGTCACAAACTCACTGCTGTTTCAAGGTCTTACTGCATCCAAGTACAGCCTTTAGAGAGACACAACCCCTGCTGTGTGAGCTGGGACTGGGTTGGCAGCTGCTGACACTGAACAACAGGCTTGTTCTCGCTGTTGTCAGCTGAGGCAGCTGAAGACACAAAGCTCAACCTAACTGTGCACCATGGGGAACCATAGTGCTTTTCGTGATGCTCTCCCACACATCCCCTCCCCTTCTCCTAGCAGGTTACTCCATACTGCCATTCCCCTGCCTCCGTGAGCCTAGCACTCCAGGGCATTCAAAGGCACTGCTCTGTTCTCTTCAGATTGGTGCCTTGGGGTTTACCACTCTTCCACCACCCCCCAGCAGGCTGGAAGCATCCCCAAGAACCGGACTGGCACAAGCCTTTCCTGAGAACCCCAAAATGAAAGGCTTGTTTCTTCAGCACCTACTAATCCTCGCTTCAGAGCCAGCTCACAGCACCCTCTGCACCTTGTCCCCTGAAAGCAAAGATCCAGAGCAACACTATCCTGGAGAAGTGTCCACCTCATCAAAAGCAGTGGGACTAACACTGTTCTTACCTTTAAAGGGACCTTAGGGGAATATGCTGCTTCTCTCTTCACCATGACAGAGAGCTTCTTCATTAACCACAGCAGTGTGGCTGGCTGGCCTTTCTCTTGTGTGTCCTCTCTTTCTTCCTCTCCTTGAGCATCTCTCTCATCCTCTGAGACCTCCTGCTCTTCCACTTCACACTTGGGTTCTCCATCTGCCTCTTTACCTTCTTCTGAGGCAGGGGCTAGCAAGTAAACAACTTTGGCCACAAAAAGTAAATTCTTTATGACCTGAAGTGTGGAAACAGAGGAGTCAGTCACTGTGGGTTGCCTCTGTAAGCACCAGGGCACATGAGAGCCAAGACTTGATCTGACAGAGAACTTGCCAACCCAGGAGTCTGCAATGGCAGAGACCCCAGTCCTGCCCTGTATAGTTCTCCCCCTTTCTGCCCCTGCCACCCCTCAGTAAGCTGACACCACACTGGGGACTTTCTGGGCCCCCAAGAGGCTCACAGCTGCTCAGATGCCCTGAGCAGAGAGCAGCTAGCCCTGAACTGTGTATCTGCCCTGAGCCACCACCACCAGGCAGTAGCAGTGCTGTCCTGACTAGGGCACAATATCCCTCATGTGCCAGGGCCTGGTCTGTGCCCTCCTGCTGCCCCGGACAGGCTCCTGCCCTTACCTGCTCACTCAGAGACATGTCCAGGAACTTGGACTGCAGCTGATGGCAGAATGCAAACGCGAGCTCCTTCATCTGGGGAAACAGAAAAGGAGAAAGGAATGACTCCACTGAAGGGAGCTGGTAGCAGAGACTCAAAGCAGTATTTTGCAGTCACCAAAGGAAGTTCCCAGGGGAGACCAAAGGATCAGCTCAACACAATTTCTGCCTGCATCTTACAATCTAGAAGGGTATTTTTGTGCTGCTGAGAATAAGACCCCAGAGAAGCCCCCTCCCAGCAGCAGAGACACCTCCTCAAATGCTTTAAGTGATGAGGATTATACAGCAGACAAGTGATTAAAAAAGAAATGTGCATGCCAAACTCTGAACTATTTTTATGTCCCAGTCAGGGAATGGGAATGAGCAGAGCGAAGGTGTAGTACAGACATCATTACCTTTTTGTCCAGTTCAGCAGTCAAGAAGACTATGGATGCAGACAGCTCTGCTGGTGTCTTTTTTCTCTTCCCTGACTTTCTTTCTTTCCATTTGTTGACAAGATCTTCTGGCTTATAAGATGCAAACAACAAGCCAAAGATCTCAGTGGCTGTCAGCCAGACCCAGCTATGAGGATACCACAGGTGAGACTGGACATGACCTGGGGAAAAGAATACCTCTTTCAGCAAAGGAGATGGTCCATTGAAAGCAAAAATAGAACTAGGTTACTCCCAACAATTACCACAGCATATACTGCAATAAAAAGGTGAATTAAATTAACTGTGCTCATCTGCTCAGAACATAAAAAAGACTTTCTAGCAACTCAATCCAGCCAAAGCAGACAGCAGCAAAAACCTACAGGTAGCCAAATGTCCCCACAGTGATCAGGCAAGTCAGGTTTCTGCAACAACTATGGTCCCCTCAGGGACTCGGTGCCACAGCTCATCTGCCCATGATGTCTGCAGACTGGCTGCTGTGAGACTTGTGTCAGCTGGCCCTGCTGCTCATGGTCAAATCAACCCCCTGGAGAGAAGCTGAGGATGCTTCAGAGAAGAAATGGAGCTGCCCTCCTGTCTCACCTCTGTCCAAGCTGACCATCACCAAAATCCAGGATAACAATGGTCATCTGCTATCTCACTAAAGGCACCTGGCAGGTGGGACTCTTCTAAGTCACTAACCAGCTACATGAGGTCTTCTGATTGCAGCAAAGGAAGCACTTAAAATAAGGGCAACAAAATGGCAATAAACCAGCCTGATATTGTATCATCTCACACCCAGGGAAATTGCTGGAATCAAGTAACTTCCAGGTCTTCACATCCTGACAAACACACAGTATTTAGAGCACTATTACCATGTGTCATCATTTTCTGGCTGGTATGTATGATCAAGGAAATCTCATCTTCTTAGGAGAGCTCAATGTTTTCATCCAAGACAATGTAATTATGGTGAAACATGCAGTAGTTTCCAATTATTTGCTCTGGGGGTTATAGAAAGTACTTCCCAGCAACTGAGAGGGAGGGTGTGTTGTTTTCATCAACCATGTAACCTTTTTCATTAGCAACTTCTCTTTCATTGCCCAGTAACTGCTGTGTGTTAGCATTTTGCAGAATGGAAACCTTGTATAATAAAGTTCAGTCATTTATATTAGCGTGGGAAAAACCACAAGGCACACAAAGAATCTTTCTTGTAACACAGCTATAATAATTCCTAAATGATACTTACCCCAGATACTGCTCACAACATCACTGTTCTTGGTTAACTGAATCAAGTTGCACTCTGTGATTAGCTTTTTTACCAGCACAAGAAAGCTGAATAGCAGCCTATCTGCAGCCTTCTCCTCTTCCTCTTCAGTTATCTAATAAAATCAGCAAGTCAAGATAGATACTTATGAGAACCTGAGGACAGTGCTGATTAATCCTCGCTAGATAAATTTCAGATCAACCGTTCAAAAAAAACAGAAGACTGACTTGTACCCAATTCCCAATATAAACAGAACAGAAGCACCTCCACGGAAGCATTTCCTCTGGAGATAACCTCTGCAGGAAACTGTATTAGAATCATTCTTCTTATTTTTCATACAGACATTACTGTAACAAACTGCTGGGTTTCTAAATGCAAACAATTACACACATTATGTCTGTGCATGTATTTGTGGGGATTTCATTCTCATCATTAGAGCCCAGCTGAGAGCAGATTTGCCTGTATCACCTGGGAAGCCCTGAGTTGTTATGACAACACTGTGAGTGCTGCCTGTGGGACTCACCCTGCCTGCAACCACCAGCTGGCTTGATATAAGTTGCCAGAACATGTCACAGGGTGTGATTACACCGAATTTCTCTTCGCTGCAGGTATTTTATTTTCATCTCTTGCCAATTTACAGATCCTGAGATTCTTTTCTCTCTTGTGCAAGGGCAGCATGCTGAACATTAGTAGCATTCATGGCCACTCTCCAGGCACAGTGACTGGGATCCCTTTGGGATTATCACATGCCTAGCAGAATCTGAGGCAGCCTTGTTATTCTGAGTTAATCAAGTGCACTAAAAAGATTTTCCATACAACAAAACCATGGTCTTAAAGTACAGGAAGGGAACCCCTTTGAAAATTAAAGCTGTAGGTAACACTGGACAAAGCAGACAGTCACAAGCCATGCCCTCCTGACATGCAATGCTTACACAGAGCTCTGCAGCTAGCAGACACGTTTCCCACATTGCAAGGAGGAATGTATCTGCTGGTTACACTGTATGGCTGAAGGCTCAGGCTAGGTGGAAACTTTGCAAAGTTTCTTTTCCCCTTGTGCTGTGACATATGACATCAAATTTGGGCTTACAGGCAAAAAATATGGTTCTAGGTCAGTGAGGTCCTCTTCAGAACAGAAGTGTGTTTTGTGTCTTTCCTCAGTCCTGAACAGTAAGTCCAGCTGTTAAATCTCTCCTACACTTCTTCCCTTTTTCCATTTTCTTAATTCTCTTTCCTCGAACTTCATGCATGTAGAGAAGTTACTTACATTTTCAAATTTACTTGGGTTGATTTCTTTTTCAATCAAAGTGAGGACTGCTGCAAGCCGCCGTTCAAACATTACTCCGTCCACTTCAACAAACAAGCCGCATGCCTGGGCAGCCAACCTCCTGTGTGAGCTCTGACACACAAAAAATAATGCCCCTTGTTAACTCCTACTCAAATCCTGCAGCTCCCAAGTGCAGGAGCTGGTAGCAACCCTTACTTTACTGCCTGCAGCAACAGCACCTTAAGAGAAGCTGGTCTTCAGAGTATATTGAGAAAGGAGATGCTGCCAGCGAGGTATAAAAGTGCCTGGCAGCACAAGTTATCCCTGGGAATGCACCCTAAAACTGAATGCCAGAAGACCTTTTCCAGCCCAGTTCCCAAGTGCAGAGATCTGGGAGCTACTTTGCAACTCTTCACAATGCAACAGGCAGCTTACAGTAACAAACCAAAACTGAACACACTAGGATGGAAACCATGAAGTGTTGAAGAATGCTAACTGTACTAGTGTAGAGGGACAGAACCTGGGTTCAGCTAGAGGATAGCTTATCACCCAAGCACCCAGAGAAAAACAGCAGATCTTGAAGACCAGGTTTGCTGCCTTCCAGTTGCCAGCAACAGAATGAAGTATGTCTGAGATAAAGTCAGCACAAACGCTGGGATCAGAAGAGCTTTAAGGAATTTGCTTAAACCTCTAACCTGAGCAAAGACTACACTGTGAAATACCTGAGCCAAAAGTGGAACTGTTAGAAAGCCACAAAATGCAGCTGGGAAGAGTCTGTATGTTGACCTAAAGCATCAGCAGGTCCCCATATTTGTGCAGCTTTATGAAGCTGTACCATTGCTTGCTCTCCACGTCAGGAACAACCAATCCATCAACCCACCCGATCTGGTACTAGCAATCTCTCACTTGCCTTAATCTTACTCAGCCCTCCAACAGAGTTCAGACCTGGTCAGTGAAAAGACCAAAGAGTACCTTTTTGCTGTGAAACCACTCTGTGACCAGTGAAAACATCAGATCCTGTTTTTCATTGCTGATCTTACGGAGAAGAGATTTGCACGTCAAAGCTGCCATCTTTTTGCATTTGGCTGAGTCATCATTTATCATCATCATACAGAGAGAGAGAAAAAACAGCCCACAATATTTGTGCAGGAGATCCTAGGAAGAAACAACCATTATCAACCACAAATACCCAAGGAGCTTCCAGCATATAAAGAGAAAAAGAGGGGTATTTGCTGCACTATATTCAGGAGCAGCGTTAGTCCTGAGTGGGCTTCATGTCAAGGCAGCTGAACTGCTAAAATGGGATGACCCTGCTGTTGGAGCATACAAGGAGTGTACAGCAGCCTCAGCCCTGCTCTGACTCTGACTTGCTACCATATCCCTGGGTCAGCAAAGTGAGAGTGAAACCTTAAAGGGCATTTTCATGCCCAGCTCTCACTGAAACAGGCTTAAGTCCTCAGCATTGCAGCAATCACCCAGATGTCCTTCTCTGAGAGACTGCAGCTCTTTGCCACCTTAAAGAATTCCCAGGAACCAATCTGAAATATTACATCATCAGGCAGTGCCGAAGCACAGCTTACTGTGCAGAATTTCTCTTCCTCCCAAATTCTTGCTTGATTGCACTTCTCCCAGTGTCCTGAATGCACAGTTAAGCTCCAGCTGCAGAGCTTCAAGGCACCTTAGGATTTTGCATGTGTGATCCTGTATAGATGCACAGTTATTTTTTAGCTTTCATTTTGATCCACCCCACTGAGAAGCCCTTCCTCTCCAGTCAGGCCAACCAAACAGAACACACAAGTTCAGTCAACAATCTCTCATGAATACTGAAAAACCCTTAAGAGTGAGAAAACTCCAGACTACCCTTTCTATTCCTATCCCATTTCCTAAACTGGTTGTGTTTCTTCCTGGCATAAATCATGATTGAGTTTATCCAAACCCCAGCTGACACAGCTTTATTTTACTTGCAAACTGAGCACATTAGGCAAAGAAGTACTGCAGACTTTCCAGCATGTCATTTCTCTTTTGGAGCAAAGCCACGTTCTTTGGAGATAAGTGAATGTTCTGCTCATGATAAGAGATAATAGGAACTAGCAAGTGCTTCCAAAATAAACTGCTTGGAAAATGCTGTTACTGCAAACCCCTGTAACTGCCTGATTCTTGGAACACCAGGGGGTGCTTGTTACCTGTGGGAACATGTCGAGGAGGTACGCAATCATCTCCAGTGCAGACTCCCTCCCAGTTTCATACTCGTACCTGTGAAGAAATAAAGGATTAACCGTTAGGGCTGAGTTAATCCTCCTATGAAGTTGCCAACAATTTACAGGAACAACCAATTCCAGAAACACACACTGATAGGGATCCTTCTACAACAGCTACCACACCTGGCCTGATACTGTGGACAAGAGAAGCAGCAGGCCCATCAGCTCTGTCTGTCAGAGAATGAGCACAGGGACACAAACAGGCCATGAAGGGCTCCAGCCCACTTGAGTCAGCACAGCCACACTGTGCTGGGGAACCTGGTAAACTGCTGTCACCTTGAGCAAGGGAGGGGTGAAGCTCAGGAGGAGGTTGGAGGCACAACACTCCTGTGGATTTGGAACAGTTGTTTTAACTGTGCCTGCAATTGCACTTGAGACACTGCTATGGTAACAGTCCCTATAAATGCACCTTCCCTTATTCCTCCTGGATTTTCCACTTCACCTGTGTCCTAGGGTGACTTTATGATGATTCATAACCAGTGGAGGTGGTTAACCACTAAGCAAACAACAGAACCTTTGTTTATAAACAGATAAAGAATGAAATCAGCTGTGAAACAGGGATAAGAAAAAAGGATTTGCTTCATCAAACAGCCTGTCTTGGGAAAAGGGAAGTGTTTTAGAAGGAGGAAAATGAAGACTTCAGCCATGCCTTCTGCTCATTACAAAGAGCTTTTTGGCACACTAGAGTCTTATTTAAAAACAAAGTTCTGTTCTCACAGAGATGTCAGGAATATAAACTCACTCCAGCTGTGCGAGCATGAAATCCAAATTGGGTTTCAGTTTGTCACCAAGGGGGTAATCCAGAATGTATTTTAAGTAAATCTGGAAAGAAAAAACAATACAGAGAAGAGTTAAAAGAAACACTGAGGTAAGTTTGTAGAAAGGTTATGAAGAAAATTTAGTGACGGAGCAGCAAGCTTATGAGAATCATCCCTTTCATCCCGTTCCTATTACACAAAGGGTCAACAACTGCTGCCAAGCTCTGTGCCTGGAACAGGATCAGTTTTTAAAGTACTACTGTGATTTGCACAGCCATCTCTGAAGAGATCCTGCATCCTTCAAAATCCATCCTGTAACTATGAAAGCTACATTTCATGCTCCTACTGCACGTGTATCCCAATGCTTGAGACAAATTAACCAGTTCTGTCTTTTGGTTGGTTTTACATTGGAAAAAATGAGGAAGTAGAGGAAAGCAATCACAGATTTGTGGCAAATTTGCTTATCCTGGGGTTTAAAAAAGAGCAAACCTTAGTTACATAGCCTTAAAAACCTCCAGAGGAGGGACCATGTCACTGTTGCTAAGCAGCTCTCCTGTACTTGGCACTGAAGAGGTTGCACCTCAAGTACTGTGTTCAGTTTTGGGCTTCTCACAGCAAGAAAGACATTGAGGTGCTGAGCAGCAAGGAAGCTGGAGAAGGGGCTGGAGCACAAGTCTTATGAAGCGTGGCTGAGGGAGCTGGGGTTGTTTGGCCTGGAGAAGAGGAGGCTCAGGGGAGACCTTATCACTCTCTACAACTGCCTGAAAGAAGGCTGTAGCCAGGTGGGGGTTAGTCTCTTTTCCCATGAGACAAGTGACATGACAAGAGGAAATGGCCTCAAGTTGTGCCAGGGGAAGTTTAGATTGGATATTAGGAAAAACTTCTGCACTGAAAGGGTGGTCAAGCACTGGAACTGGCTGCCCTGGGAAGTGGTGGACCATTTAAAACAGGCTGGAGGTATTTAAAAGAAGTATAGATGTGCCACTCAGGGCACATGAGATAGTGGTGGACGGGGCACTGCTGGGCTAAGGGTTAGACTCAATGACCTTAAAGGAACTTTCCAACCTAAACAATTTTACAGTTCTGTGAAGGCAAGGAGTCTGTGATTCTGCTATGCACCAGTCTCAAGAACTGAAGCCATATAACAAGGGCAATAAAGATCAGTAAAGAAAGGGAACTGGAGTTCAGGGTTCAGCAGGGCCAAGGCACATGTCTGTGAGAGATAGGATGGCCACACTAAGCCCTCTAGCTTGTTAGACAGCTGTAAATAAAGTGAGAGATTCTTCACTCCACCAACCTGCCTGCACTGGACTCGCACTGGCTCACTCTGACCCGTGATGGCTAGCTGGGCAACCTTCTGCAGCACATCATCAATTTCAGGGACAATCAGCTTCCTGGATAAAATAGCCTGAAAATGTGAAAACACAGCTGAAGTCACATCATTTTGCTTATACAGTGTGAGATGCAGTACTACAACCTGGACTACACTTGGTTTCAGGTGGTACCTTAACACTGACTTTTACACACACAGACAGAGGAACTCAAAGGAAAAAAAAAAAAAGAAAGGATGGCTTACACATCCATATCTGTTTCTTTTGGGCAACACAGAATACCCGGTCTAATGATCAGAGATGTTGATTCTTTAGCAAAAACATACTCAGATCCAAATACATCCTTATATGCACTGTGTATAAAACAGCCACCCAAACAATTTTAAACAATGACTACCAGTCAAACAGTAAATTTGTTGATTTTTCCTCTCTTATAACAGAGAGCTTTAACAGCATTCTGTAGCCTGTTCACGATGTGAGAATGTACAGCCTTTCAGCAGGAAGCAGAATCACTGCTGTTCCAGTGGCTCACAGAATGCCCACGACTGCTGCACTAAAATACCTTGAGAAGGCCAAAGGCAGTGGCTTGGCGTGACGAATCATAAATGTCTTCTTCAGCAAAGCCAAGCAACACTTGGAGCTGTTTGCTTGTTATCTGACTCTTTGCATTCTTCACAAGTATTGTTACACACTACAAAATCAAATTGCACATTGTCAATACACACACAATGCCATAAAATAAACGTCTACACCAAAGTCTGACTTGATTTATACCACTTCAGCTTGAAAAGACAAACTGCTGCTCTAGAACATGTGGCCAACACTGTTCTCATGATATTTTGCTTTCAGATGGGAATTTTGAGACAAAAATAAACAAGTGAATTGCCCCCTTCCCATGTCTCACTTCAGCTACCAGGATTTACTCAAGTGGAACAAGACACTACTACAATGAAGAAAGAAGGCAAACGTGTTTCTATAAAGACATTTCTTCAGATCCAAGTTGTGCATTTTTAGGGAGCAACTATCTAAGTTTGTACTTAGGAAAGAATCAGCAAGGCCACATATTCCTCACTAGTTTGCAATCTCCAGACTCCTTCTCCAGGGACAGCTGCAGGAGGGATCTGTAGCTGGAAGAGTCTCATTCTAGAAAGTTAATCCTAAAGCAGAAATGAGCACAGCTGGGTCTGACTTACTTTGAAACAGCTCACAACCAGGTGGAAATTCTGGCCTTTGGCTATTCCTGTCTTGGCAAATTCTTTCAGCAAGAGGAAAAGCTGCTTGATCAGTGACTCCATATTCGTACTGACAGAAGGCAAAGGGAACTTTAAAATCCATACCAAGGACTGCAGAGCACCAGTTATCACCTGGAAGAAAGAGCCAAAGAACAGCACATGGGTACAGTGACACTGAGAGAACTCTTCTCACTCTTTTATGGACACAGTCAGGCTATCTACAACTGTGGTAAAAAGCAATTAGCTAACAAACCCAACCTCTTTCAAACCATTCATAGGTAACACAAGGGCTTCTCTAAAACAGAGTTATACTTATAGTCTACAGTTCTAAAAGCACTATCTGCGACTCCAATATTCTGTAACTTTGATTTTACCAGGTAAAAATATTAACACAGCATTGTTTCAGTAGATGGCAAGAATGCTTTCTGAAGCAGAGCTGCCTTCAAGACATGGAAAGCCCCACTCCAAGTATCTCACACAGTATGAGGTATGTCTTCCACTCTTGGGAAACTCAGTTTAACAGATTCTCTAGGCTCACTCAAACCAAAAGCTGTCCCAAAAAGTGCTAGGAATGAAGACTTTGGAGTTGGATCAGAAGAAACCACAGTTGTGACAACACTGCTCGCAGCAGCTACAGGATCCCATGAACACCCTCATAGATAGTCTGTAAATTCCTTGTATGAACATTCTCTAGGAGAACTTGCCCACAGTTAAACCTGCAACATGGAGCAGAGCATTCAGTCGTCCATCAGCCACAAGCCTCCCTTGGGATTACATGTCCTCAAACAACTTAATCTGCACGCCTATTGAAGCAGGTTTGAAAAACCGGTGGCTTTTTCTTCTCTTGCAAGTCAACTGCAAGATGACACTTGTGGGCAGGACTCTTCTTAGTACAGCAGACAGAACAGACTTCTGCTCAGAACTGTACCTTGACATCCATAGATTTCAGGCAGTCTATAAGCAGCTGAACAAAAGGGTCCAACATTTCCAAAGCATGTTCCTCAGAAGAATTTACTTTGGATCTCTTCAGGCTCATGTGCAGTAGCTGTCATAGAAAAATCAGGACATTCATCTCAAAGTCAGCCAGAACACAAAAAAGTCAAGTAAGGTCCTACAAGTGTTTCAGGTTATAGTAGAATTTATGTCATGTCCCACCCAAATATTTCAACAGGCTGAGCACTTTTTATAAAAAAAAAATCTCTAAAAGCACCACTGGAGTTACAATATACAAAGTGAAGCTAAGGCTAATGGCTGTGCTACTAAAACAATACATCCAGAATACTTTCCTTTGTATACTCTTAACAAAATTTTGAATGCAAAGTTTTTTATCTGAGGAGATCTTACCCGAAGTCCTGAATCAACCAGGATGTATGTGTTAGTCCTGCTGCTGACACGTGCTTTCTGCCCTCCTCTTGTGGGAGTGGGCTGGAGCAGCAGGCAGCTCTCTGGTTGCAGACGAGGATCTGGAGGAGGGGTAGCTTTTTTCCTGAAAAGCAGTGTATGCATGGCAAAGGAAAATATTCAGATATGAACCCTCTCCACAAGAATCCTGCTGTTGGGAGTAAAAAGAGCTGAACTGTGCTCAGCTGCTTCCCATACAGCAAGCAAAAGCAGGTCACAGATGGACCACAATGAAATAAAACCAATTTGAAAGCAGCATGACAGATGGGACTCAGACTTGAGAACAATGCCACTGTTCCAGAGATAACAAACACAGGATCATTTGTATAACATCCTCATTTTTTTCTTAGTGGACAGATCAACTTTGGAAGTTCCTTCAAGCAAATACATTTCCTGCCACTGCTCACTGCTCTTCTTTACTGATATTTACTTCAATTGCTGATGGCTTACAAACACTGCTCCAAGAAGTCTGCAAACAGCTGTCACATCCTAGAGAAAGCCAGCCTATGTAACAGCAAATGCAGGACACCCAAACCCAGCTCTGAGCAGTGACACCACCAGATGGAGAGAAAATCTGATGATTCTCCTCATCTTCTGCTCCAGCAGCAAAGCAATGAAGTGAAAGCCCATGTTTTTCCTTGTTCCTGGTCCCATGGAAATGTTTGCAGCCTGCTTCTAAACACTGTCCCTTGTCCCTTCATCCTAACATCCAAATGCATGTTATCAACTCATCAGACAGTGAAAAAGCCTTGCTGAAGGGCCTGAGCACTTGCAAGAACAGACCCCAATGAGTTCCCATTACTAAGCTTTTTCCTTGCCCTCTAACTGCCCAAATGATTCAGTTACATTGAAAGCAAAAGGGGAATGAAAGCAAGGGAACTCTCATGCTTTTGATCAACTGGATTTGAGAACTGCCATTCCTGGAGGCAGACCAATATCAGACCATCTGAAAAAAAACATCCTGGAACTCACTTGGCCTTCTCAGTGAGCAGAGGCAAATTTTCACTGATGAGACCATGACTGAGGAGGAGGAGGGATTCTGCATTCATGTCTGAGTTGAAGATCAGCCCTGCCATGATGTGACGCAGTGCCTCATGCACCTTCCGGACTATCTTCAAGCTTGTAGTGCTCTCCAGAGTCTGCAAAGGTAAAACCATGAGAATTTGAGGACAGCTGAAGGCAACTACCTGATATCTGTATTGAGAAAACATGGGAAAAACTAGAGCAATTTCTCTCTCATCATGTTGTTATAGTCTCCAGCTCTTTATGTGAACAGCATCGTGTTGCCTCAGCTCTGCACCAACATCCCTCCCTTCCTCTCCAGCCCCTTGTCAGCCTTCAGCCAGTTCACCTACAGCCACCAGGACACAAGAGCTGATAAGCAAACCAGGGCTCCATTCCTGTGTGAGCCTGCACTCTGCTAAAAAATCTGCATCTTTGAAAAGGCAATTATTGCACATGGATAGACCCTAGATACATTTTGTTGACATTTCCTTCATGCACCAGCTATTAAACCACAGAGCAGTCTTGCAGGACTTCTAATCTCCAGAGGAAAGAAGAGTGGGCAGAGGGAGAATGCATGGAGAACTCAAAGTGGGATGTTTCCACTTGAGCACCAGTTAAAAGCTTCCCAGAATGCCATTCCCTGCCCTGGACATCAGCAGTAAAGTCTCACTTTATGAGCTGGTCGCACACTGCTTTCCCAAAGGAAAGTGGGAAGCCGAAGTAAGATTCCATAGGTGATTTCAAAGTAGCCACCCAGAGGCTCTAGAATCACCTTGCAGAATCGAGAGTGCTCAAAGTTAGAAGAGAGACTCTGGCTGACTTTTCTTACCTCCTTCAGTGGCAGAATAAGTTTTGTCACCTGGCCCCTTCCTATGAACTTTCCAAGAATTTCATAGGAATCGTAACTCTTGTTTTTGCGCGCTTCCATGATCTTGGAGACAATTCCTTTTACTTCTTTCTCTTCAGCTACATTGCCAAACAACTCTTGGTTGAAAATCTTTGGAAAACAGGCAAGAGAAGTGAATGAGAGAAGAAAAGCAGGTTCCTCCAGTAGCAACACAACAACACTATTTTTCCTCACTCACAGAAAAAACAATTCTCTAGGTTTCCTACAAATCATGTCTATCTTTCCTTTGTCAACATAGAACATCCTAGCACACCAGATGAGAACACTGTTCTCACACCCCTCTGTGGTGTTGTGATACAAGGAATGGGACAGCATTCAGATCAATACATCCCAATATATCCCATCTGTGTGGTCAGCTGAGTTCCTGGGCTCTGTGGGTTGCACTGAGTAGATGTCTGCTGACTTGCTCAGTCATTAAGAGTACAGGAAAACACAGTTAGGTGTCTCATTCTTGAATCCATCCCCTCTCAGGATGCAGGGCTCAGGATACAGCCCCAGAGATATTTTTCTCTCTTCTCTTGATTCCCCTCTACAAGGGGGTCTGCCTCCTTCCTTAACAGTACAAACACAACAGCCTTGTTTGCCATCAAGTCAGAGACAACCTACACAAAACCTTCCCCTCCCAGAATATGTCCCAAGCACTTCATGATGTTTTTTTCTTTCAGTCTTGAATAGCTTTTACCTCAATCAGAATATCTAAGCAGGGGTCCAAATCACCAGCACTGAGCCTGGTAGTAAGGCCCTTCAGTAACAGGTTCACAGTGAAAGTCAGCACATGGAGCTAGAGAAAAAGAGAACAGATCACGCCTTCAAACTTCTGCACTGACCTCTCTAATCATACTGGATGGGGACACTCCCACACCAGAGACATCACAAGTCACACACTGCACTCGAGCTTTCATTACAGGAAAAAAAAAAACAACGGGAGGATGAGAATCCATGTAGTGGCAACAGGAAAAGAATCCCTGTCCCACTATGTACTGGCAAGAGGGCTGGAATCTCCTCTCTCCCCAGTGCTCTTACTGATATATTTAGGCTGCTCTAATTGGTGCTTTCACTGTTAGAGCAGCTAGGAGCTCACACTACTCCACTGTAGTAATTCACATGAAAAATGGTTCGTACCCCAAACCATGGAAAGAGGAAAGATGAATTAATAGTCAGAGCCTTGGCTCTGGATCTAGGAAGCAAGCCTTCAATTAGCATCACCACACACTGTCTGTGCAGTCTCCGTGGCAACTCCCCTCAGAGACTGCTTAGCCCTCATGACCTTACTGAAAGATTTCCTCTAATCTTACTGGAACCAGAAATTCATCCTTCCCGTTCACACCTCAACTCCTCACTAAGAAAATGGCTTAGACTCTCAGTTCTTTGAGGGTACAGACCCTTATTTGACACTTGGCACGGCATAACGAAGACTGATGTAGGCATTAGCAACAGTATTTACTTGCACTATACCAAGCTATTCTACAGTGCAAAACAATTTCAAAAGCAACTTCCCTTTGGACCTCCCAATACATTAAAAAAAAAGCCTACAGAGAGCAGAAGAAGAAGAACTTCAGCATTACCTGGTACCCATGGACGAGTGCGGACCGCATCTCCTTTAAGATATACAGAAGGTAGCGCACTCCCAACACTTCCATGATTTTCATGAGGGTGTTACGGGCAATGTCCCGTATTTCCTGAAATCTGTTTCTCAGAAATGTGCAGACTTTCAGTAGGATGCTGGAAACAAAGAGAGACAGCTTTGTTCATCTCCAAGCAGAGTAGAACTAATTACACTGCCAAGGAGGCTGCTGTTCAGGACTGCTTCACAGCCACAGCTGTACTCACAGCCAGCCTCACAGAGAGGTTTTATAGGCATACACACACCTACTGTCCTTCAGGACGTTTTACTGGTTGCCCTTTCTTTCTGTACATTATTCTTTCCCCAGCACAACCAGCCCTGCCTCTGCACCATGATTCACAGCTCTGCTCTTAGGTAAGGATTTACAGAAGTCAAATGCTGAGGTGCAGAGGTGCATGTCACTAGGAATAGGAATTTCCAAAAGAAGTTATTTAGGGTTTGTTAGGATGTCCCTCTTGACTTTAGCTGTATACATAACCACAGCTTGAGAAAGGTGCCTGCACTCATTCCCTGCACAACAAACAGCCCCACCGGGATGTAAGGAGCCCCGCTGGGATGTACCTTGGTAGGTTAGCTTCCATCACCTCCTGGGGAAGGCACTGCATCATTCTGACCATTGCAAAAGCTAATGGAACACGAACTACCTCGTCATCATTCACAACATTGGATTTCACAAGCTTGTGCTCCTCATCTCTTTTAACCTTTTTAAGAGAGCAAGACATAATGCACTTTTAATATACAGAAACAAATCCTGCTTTTTCTCAGAAAACCCTAGAAGGGGCCAGTACGGCAGGCTGCTATGCTCTGATGACTGCAGGAAAAACCCAGACAGCTAAAGGACAAGTGAGATAAATCCCTGTGTTTTCAGTACAGAAACTAGGCTGGTGCTAGCAAGTGGCTGAGAACTCTTCAAGAGTTGGACAAAGTGAACCATTTCACTTGTGTAGTTTGAGACAGTTCTCAGCAGGGAAGGTAAGACACCACATCCACACTGACCAGAGGTTTGGTCAGTAATCTCCATGACTCAGAATAGGGCCTGAAGCTTTTTTTGTGCTTTCAGATGGTCTCTCTCCAGTTGTCTATTTTTTTTAATGTGTTGCATTTTCACTGGTCCTGAAGTAGTATCCCAATCCTTAAAGTAGCAGCCTACAAAAGACCTTTCAAATATCAACTCCTACCTTTGCAACAATACACCTGTGCAATTTAGGCAAGATGTTGACTGTAACTGTTTCTTGAATGTGTTTGATCAGACACTGAAGCTCCTCTTTATTTCGGGGTAAGAACGAAACAGGTTTGGGCACTTGTTCAGCATTTTCAGATGGCTCAGCTGCTTGCTCAGGTTCTACTGGTTTCTCAGAGAGATTCTTCCCATTCTTTTCTTCAACTTCCTCCTCTTCCCCTTCACTCTGCTCCAGCTCCATGGCTTCTTCAGCCTCCACCACTGGCTCAAGGTCCATGGCAGCAGCTTCTATCAAGTAATTTCCAAAAGTACAGGTAAATATAGGATAACACAAAACTTGTGCCCTTAATTGAGACTCTTGTGACAACCTGGTTCTAGATAAAGCTCCTACCTATCACCAGTGACAGCAAACCACTAATAAGCATCAGGCTTCTCCTACTGGGTAAAGAAGCTTTGGCTTGCTGGTTTCTGATAACCACCCCTCAGGGCCAGGTTTAAAGCAAAGACTATGTTACTCTATGTCTGAACCCCGTAGTTAGCTTAGCAAAGGTCAATGTGCTTGAACTGTAGAGAACTGCCACTGACTTAAAATTGAGGATTTCACAAGGCAAGAGGTACCAACAAGCACAGCTGTGAGATATCCTCCTCCTCTACCCAAAGGTGCCAACATAGGTAACCACAATAGTGAAGAAGCTGAAGATACGACTTCATCCTGTGAAACGGCGAGGGAAGCAAGGTGAGGACATCTTGGCTGCAGATAACCATGAGAGCAGCCAACATCAAAGATAAAAAACTCAGGTGTGTCAGCAGCCATATGGCTGGGTGCAGACCTTGAGAACCACATACGTTCTGGGCTGTTCTGGCTTACAGACGCCTGGGATGGAGTGGCAATGTGGAGGTGATTCCCTACACCTCTCCTGACTTTGTCAACACACAGGAGGAAAATCTGCACTGCTCCTGAGGAGACAAGTCAACACTAGCTTCCAGTATACCCATTTTAAAAAGACAGGAGTAGCTGATGTCAAGAGTAAAACACAAAACATTGATTAGCTGCATTTGAGCAGTTTGAGGTAGTATTTTTACAAGCAGACACAAAAAGCTCACCTTGGTTGTCAATGGTCACAAGCTGCTTTTCAAGCGTCTTATGGTCAAAGTGAAAGGCTTCCAGCACTGTCTCTAACAAGCTGCAGAAGGAAAACATGAAGAAAGATTAGACCTCTGCACAAAAAGAAGAGGATGCATATACAACAGAAAAATCTTACAAGCACTTTTTAGAAAACATCGTATTTAGTGACATTGTGACACCATAAGGAGGTTTATCCTGAAAACCCCAGAAAATAAAAACTGGTTACTTCTCAGCTACATGCATTCTGTGACCTAGCTCACTGTGAAACCTCACAGAGAGTGGTACTGGAGCAATGGAGGTGTCCCAGGAGCAGGGACAGCCTGACAGAATCTCTGCCATGCATTCGGTGAGACACGGTGTAAGAAAATAATGACTTGTTAAAACTTCATAGCTGCAGGCAGCAGGCCATGCCCACCTTCGCAAGCCTAAGTCCACCTCAAAGTCTGCAATCTCTCACCTCAGGGAGGAGGTTAAAATCCATGTGATGCTCCTAAAAACACTGAGTAGTGCCTAAGCAGTCATTGGAGAAACCCGGAGCAGCACTGCTCACAGTACCCACCTGACTCCCAGCTTCGTACCGATCTGTCCCGTTTGCAAGACGTGGATGAAATGCTTTAAGTGGTACAAATATGCTGACCATGAAAGATGTCGGCAGACAGCTCCAACAACTTCAACTGAGGCTGTTACTATATTTTCATGCTGCTCAAAAGAGAGAAATTCAGTTGCTGTTAGCATTCACAATGGTTGTGTGTCTAAAGCATCCTTTACTCAAAGCAACAAGAGACAGAAGTAATGTCTGCCTACTGCGGATGCTTGGGATTTGGTATTTTTAGATCTCCTCCTGAGCATCAAGTTAGAAAAAAAAAATCACAGTCCATCAAGCAGATCTCCAGACCCACTTCCTCCAAATTTTTCTGCACACATTTAACTTTTCTCACATACTTATAGGCTCACTTGTGTTAAGAAGTAAGAACAAGAACCAGTCAAGGCATCCAACCAGAAACACATGGCACATTGCTGGGCTAGGCTGATCAACTATAAACCCATTTAAGATGTGAAATAAAATGTGCCTATTTCTTCACCAAAGTTTCAATTAACACATTTTACTGCCCTCTGGTCGAAGAGCTACTCAGTCACTCTACTAAGGGGCACAGCCTGCACTGCTGCAGGGGCTGGGTCCTGTGCCAGAGCTCTAATTGTTTCAGCTTCAGAAGAATATTCCTGACAGTAAGCAAATTAGACATTTACTTGGCTTGACAGAAGCAGGTCTGCTGCTCTCCTGGTAGTGTGCAGGGAACTACGAAAGTGTGAAACCTTGCTTTTCAAAGCCACAGGTGGAAAGTCTATCCACACTGACATTAGAAGTAATTTCACTGAAAGCAAAAGTGACTAACAAAATGTCACCCTTCAGATTTTAATTACAAAGCTGCTATTGATTTCAGATGTTTTCAGCCAATTCCTGCAGTTTCTCTCTAAATCCAGAGAAAACTGTATTTATTCCCACCTCTGTTACTAGCACAGACTATATTCCCACAGTCTACTGTCAAAGAGTAACTACTCTCACAACTAAACAGGAAGACAGAAGTTTGGAGGCAGAGGGAAAAAAATAAGAAGCTGATTACAAAAAATAAAGACAAATAAAACCCCAAGTAAAAAACTAAAACAAAACAAAAAACCCTAATCCAAACAGTTAACAGATTGACCTTTGAGAAGCAGGACAAGTTTAGCAGATATATGATTGGGCCCAAACTGCATCTGCACTTTCCAAACCCTCCTCCTGCCACCAAAACCAGCACAGCACTTTTGTCTACAATGGAGACACTCACTTCACACACATATCAGCTGTCTAAAGTGGTTAGGTTTTTAAGGCAAATGGTATATAAGAAAGGTGAAAATATTCAAGTGGATGCTTTCAATTAAAAGAGCCTACCTTAAGCATTTTTTCACTGAAAATGGCAGTTGTAGCATAAGGCATGATGTAGTTCTGGAGGGATTTAGACGACAGCACAAGCTTTTCTTCAGTGAGCTGCTTTGCCAGTTTCCTCAGAGCTCGTGCCCTCCTGTGGATCTGAGTCAGACGTGGGAGACAATGAATGAGGTGGTGCTCGAGTCACAGCCAGCACAAGAGAGCACTCGCATCCAGCAGTTCTGAATATGTCCCAGTTTTAGGTAATGGCATAAACGTATTACAGTCATTTCCAATGCATGCCTTTTTCCTTAAATCTCTGGGCTTTCACGAGCCTTTCGCCTCAATAGATATGCCAAGTCAATGACATTGTCGATTCACAATCATAAGACTGTGCTATCTTCAGGTATTAGACAAGGGAGACAACTGCAAACAGCAGTTGCTGCAATGAAATGCAAAGATCAGAGAAAATTGTAAGTTGAAAACTTACAACTTTGCATATAACTACAGATACAGCAAAGACTCTCTCAAATTACATCTCTGAAAGCAGAAGAAATGTATTTTCATATTGCAAGAAAAACCAGGAGACCAGGCTTTGTGTAACATTTATATTGCAAAGGTTTGTGAATGGGAAAGGGCTGCAGAGCCTCCAGACTGAGAGCAGCAGGGAACAGGCCAGAAAAAACAGAGACCCATTCCATGCCTGTGTCAGAGGAATCTTCAGGATACTGCTGACTGTGGGCTATCATAAACCCAAGACATTTCTAGTCAGAAACATGACTTTGATTCTCAATCACTCCTGAGGATGTCCACATCCCTCTTTCTTGTAATGGTATCTAATAACACAGGTTCAATTTCTCTGCAGTCAACACACAGATGCTCTGCAAAACAAACCCTAACAGTAAGATGCTTTTGCATTGCTTTGGTGGGGAGAGGCACTAAGAAATGCCTGCTGTCTTTTACCTGCATGTGTTTCATGTTCTCAAAGAAGTCCATGTCAGGATCATGGCGGTTGGTCAGCTGGACCAAATCCTGGAATTCGGGATTTGTTGGGAATGTCTGAATGAGGCAGGAAAGCAGTGATGTGTAGTCCTGCTGGATGCTCTACAAATAGCAAGCAGTGAATGTTAAGTATCCCTTGGAGAGGCTGCTACACACTCCTGAGAATGGAAGTGCTGTTATTTACAAGTACTTCAGTCAAATGTCCTAATTCTTGGTAACAACAAATGTACCCATTATGGACTGCATATAAATTAAAGCCTCCCCTCCAAACAACGAGTTAGAACTAAGAAAAGCTGAACAACAGCAGAGAAACACAGTTAATTTCTATAATTTTTTAGAATTTTTTAAGGTTTCAAATGAAGGGTAAGCTTATAGTGGGTACCTGCACTTCTTACCCCAGTAGGGGACTTTGAGAACTCACCCAAAAACCATCCCATTACCCTGAAGATAGCTGGAAATGTGTGATCAGATACCACTGCCTTACCTCAGTCTTACTCTTCAGACCCCTTCTCACAGACTCCAGGAGAGTGTGCTGGATTAGCTCCTTGTACTCATCTTCTGTGTGGCTGATTTCTGCCAGTCGGTGGATGAAACTGGTCAAGCAAAGGCTTGCATTGTCACTAAGAGCCATATCCCCGAGCTGAGTGGATGAAGAAATGGCACCACATGAGTCTGGCTATGACACCTTTTTCTACCCCAAAGCCTGGACAGAACAGTACCACTGGACACAACATAACGAGTCCTGTAGAGGCTCAGAAACTCGAGAGCTTTCCTATAGAAATTCTAGTCCCAAATTAATGCCCACCTTACCCGTCAGGAAAAAACCTTTCAGATTTACCAGCAGGCCCACACAACCAGAAAATGCTGCAACAAATAGAAAATCAGTCTTTCAAGCCTGTAATGTGCCTTTTATCCAGTACAAATGACCAAACAGTTCCAGGGCTCACTGACAGAAAGTTGTGCTGCATTGTTTTTCCTTTTGGGACACACATATGAAAAGGTATACAGACAAAACTTCAAAAAGGTGTTTGTAAGAATACCTAAAGATACTTTCTGAATGTTATATGGTGCCAAAAAACAGCCCATGTAAGTAAGTTGAAACATGTTAGAAAGTCATGAACATGTGTTGCATATAGCAAGAGAAGGAATATTCAGCCAACCTGGATGGTATAGAAGCAGTTGTGCATAACAGGGATGAGGAAGTCAGTATCCACTGTTTGCATGTCCTTGATGTGGGCTGTGATTGACTGAAATGCTGAGAGACGCACATCGAAGTCGATATCATCCAGATGTCGCTGATCAAAGGCATTCAGCTAAGACAGAGCAACAAGTCGTTAATGAAAAATCCTTCATCATACCACACTGGGGAAAAAGGGAGCAAAGAAACTCTGCATACCTTAACAACATCAGTAATATACTTCAACTTAGTGTCCAAGTCAGATAAAGTCTAAAAAGAAACACAAAAAAACCCAGTTACCTCTTATAGTTGTTAAAAATTTGGATAACTCAAGACTTTACCACTTGAGACAAAAAATAAATAAAGCAGCAGCATTAGTCTTTCTCCTGTTAGAACCTCCACAAGAGCCTTTCTTATGTCATTTGGAGGATAAGTGTTTTAAGTTCCTAAGTTTCTAAATATCTGCACTGAATATTTCCTGTATTTTTCTGCTAAGAAGTTACGTAAGTCACTTCAAAGTAATACAGAACAGCCTACTATAAACTGTGAGAGAAGAATACAAATAAAAATCATCTTCAGGAAACTGAAATCCATTCTTATTTCATCAACACTCAGGATTTGTTGCAGTTTAGAGTGCTTTACTTGGCTTCTCTTATACTAAAGATCCCTGATGAGGCTCACATCAACCAGGCTGTAAGCCAAAACTTTTACAAATCTTTGTGCAGCTCATTAATTTCTATCACATAGAATTCTGTTATTTTCACTTCATACAAGAAGTAGATTAAAAAGGTTTTTAAAGTCATGTATAAAGATAAACACTGCTATTACTTTGTTCTTGATCTCTTAGAACAAATTTCAAAAAAAGCATAGAAAGATGGAGAAATGCAGTACCTGAAATACCAAGCACAACTTATTTCGAGACAGTTTGTTCTGGATGACAGAAAAAAGCTTTGCCAGTGGCTTGAGAAAGCTTGTAGGGTTTGAGCAGTGCCTCAGCAAGTTCTGCACTGTCTCCAGAATGTCAATTTGTGTACCCTGAAAGAGACACATAATTCTCAATAAGTATTGAAACCTCACAAGATCATTTCATTTCCTTGGGACATGTTTCAAGACAGGAAGTGAACATTGGTGTACTTTATTCAGATCAGAGATACTGAACGAGAGCAAAGAATTAGAAGGACACAATGCAATCATCAAATCTCTCAGAAGTACTTGCAGCCTTTCAATTAGAAACAATACAGTGTTAAGAGATCACTGTCAGCACAATAAAGACTTCTTTTATGTGTCTTTCCTCACGACTCAAAGGTCAGGAGAAATAACAGAGCTTTAAAAAGTAATCTTTCTTGAATATGTGAGATGAACATTTACAGCGCCATATACTTGACAGCATCACAGAACGGGTCAGGTTGGAAAGGACCACGGGGGGTCAATTTGGTCCAACTTCCCTGCTCAAGCAGGGTCATCCCAGAGCACATGGCACAGGATTGCATCCAGACAGTTCTTGAGTATCTGCAACGAGGGAGACTCCACAGACTCTCTGGGCAATGTGTTCCAGTGCACGGTCACTACACAAGTAAAGAAGCTCTTGCATGATCTCCCTCAACAGAAATCACATGTGGTCCCCTAAGGATTCACAGATTTAAAACTCCAAAATAGTACTGTATATGGTTTGCCTTTGCCTTTCATCCTGCAGCAGACTAATGCAGCACTGCCCAGTACACCACACGTACTAATACTCAACCACATGTATTCACATTGCTGTCCAGATGCTGTGGCTTTGGCTTTGGGGTGCACAAAATCCACAGTGAAGAACAGCAATTATTTCAAACACTGCAAGCAATTTGGTGGATTGACTACAGTGACAAAGAAAGTAAAGACTGCATTGTAACTTCTGCAGACCTTCCCCATGAAAAGGGGGAACAGAATCAGTCTGGGCACTGGCACCTCTGGGTGAGCAGTGCACATCAACACGCAGTGGCACCACGTTCTGAGCAGACTACAAACACAGGAAGACTTGACTGCAGGCTAATAATGAAAAATGGCATGTAATCAGTAAGACTTTTAACTGTATCTTAAACAAACAAACATACTTTATTAAAAGAAAAATGTATGCTTAGTAGGGGGGAGGAAATAATTTTTACCTACCTGCTCCATATTGCTCTGATAAAGGAAAGGGAGGAGAAGGCTCACAAGCACTGAATTCTGGCTCTTTTCTTGTATGAATTTGCTGATCCTGCAAAATTGGACAAGGTAATTTGCTCTTTTATATCATTTCAATCACGAGTACAGAGCAAAGAAGTCTGTCAGCACTAGTGTCATTTCACAAGGCTTTGTCAGCCTATCCAGGCTAACAGAATGTACCTACCAGTCTCAGCCTAAGCATTCAGTTCCACATGACTGCAGGCATTTCTGCACCTTTTTCTACACTCAAGAGACATTAGGTTTGAGTACCAGCAAGAAAACCAGCTAGAATCAACTTCTAAAAACTTATCACCTCAGTAACCAGCAACTTGCAATGTCAATGACAGATCCAGGTATTTACAACTGTTGCATATTTAAAAAGTTTGAGACAGTGTTTTTTAATTTGGGAACTACTACAATAAGCCTCTTTCTTCCTCCCTCCTTCCAGCTTTTTAACTGTTTCAGGCTCTAAGAATCACTTACTTGGAAAGTATACTCAGCTCTTTGCTGACTTGAGCTCTGTACTTCTTCTTTTTCACCTTCTCCACGTTTAACATTGTTTTGCTGAAGTACTGAAGTATGGCAGGAACATGAGGCAGGACCAACCGGCAACCTAGGCTGAGGGGCTCTGTAGGAGATACAACAGTTACCAACAGCCAAGAAACTGCTGCAAGAAACAGAAGGGAGATCCAACCCTATACAAAGGGGAAATTAGGATAAAGGAGGCTTCATTAGTTGAAAAATAAGTAAATGGGAGCTATGAACATGCAGGGCAGCTGGTGGCTGGGAAGAAGCACCAGCACTTGCTGAGATCAAGTCTAACATGTCTAAGATGGGATCAAAGAAAGCACACACCACTCTCCTCATGGATTTCAGTAACAGCCCTCATAAGTGTAGGCTTATCAGAAGGTACCAGGGACATTCCTCAACAGTAGTAACATCTCCTAAAATGACTGGAGCATTTGCAGATGTGGTTTATTTTTATTCCACCACTGACCTCTTGTGTAAAATCAAAGCTGCCATAACAAGGGCACATGCTCCTTTCCACTAGCTTTGAGTGTTGCAGGTGAAAGATGTCTCCACAGCATCAAACACAGCACACTACTGTTCTGTCTACTGACTCTCAAAGATGCCAGGTCTTTCCTGTCAGGGAGCACAGACTAAACATCAAAGTGATACAGCATCATGTGCATACAGGAGGGGGGCCTTTATGTAAAACGTGGTGTTAGGTGCACAGATGAGTCAGCAATGCAGTTTTTGAACTTGTATCAGTCAAAGCTTCACAGACAGAACAGGTCAACATTTCCCTCTTCACAAGGAATCTCTCCATGCTCAGGACCCTGACACTCAAATGTGGACTTCATCAGTCATCAAGCAAGCAGGACTTTACAGCTCTTGAGCACAACAAGAGAAATTTGTACATTGATGTTTCCATCTCTGCCGGGAGGTCCTCTTCCCCAGTATTCTTAGCCAGTGTGGACAACCTCACCATAATCTAACACCTCCATCTAAAGCACCCAAAGGGTCTCTCAGAACTCTCAGGCAGGCATACCTTCTGTCACGTCTCCAGTGGCCATGACAACACAGTCAGTCACGCTCAAACTGGAAACCTGCTCCGTGGGTTCAAAATCTGGGCTGTTGAGAAGGCTATCAGCAATGTCCATCACAAGGCTGGATGTGGCCTCAGACAGATTCTTGGCTGACAGTACAGCAAACACATTTGTCAGTATATCACTCTCTGGATGATCTGGCTGCTGCTTGGCCAGCAAAGGGAAATACCTGAGAGAAAGATTATAAAAAAGGTTCACTGAAAATTAGGTTGAGAATTTTCAGCTTATAATTCTTTTGTGTGAGAAGTCACACCAAAAGCAATGACTGTCTTCCAATTCAACCAAGAAAAAAGTGCACAAAAACCAGAACAACAGTGGCATGAAAAATACAATGAATAGAGGTTGAGAGGTTTATCAAGTCCCTTTTCTAATCTTTTCTCCACAGCCTGAGTCTCTTCTTAGTCTGCTCCTAACCTAATGATCCAACACCATTTTTAACAGAAGTCTGTATTTAAGGTCTTCATGCCTACCAATGAGGTGTCTCAAAAAAACCACCAGGTACTTCAACAAAGGAAAAACAGTGAGTCTGTGGAAGAGGCAAAAATCACTCAAGACAGTTGAGTTGGAACTTCTCAGTGTCTGAATCAAAAAAAGCTCTTTTACAACTTTCAGTAACAGATTCTCAGTCATAGATTCTATGGTGAACTTGCCCATACTCTTTCATAAAATAGACAGACTCACAAAAACATGAATGAAATGATATATTTTAAAACTGACTTCCCATCTTGCAAGAAGTCATTGGTCAAGATGAACATATCCTAAGAAGTCAGGCCTTCTCCTCATCTGTGAGCTGGGTTTGGGCTGCATAGGTGCTTATTAATATATGGAAAAAGCAGACTATTAAAAAGTGAGTTCTGATATAAACTGGAAAGCTTCCCAGCTGCTTTGACTGCTATCAAAAGAATAAGAGTCTAATGGAAAAAGAAAATATGGGTTTGGACACAATTATTCACAGCCTGTTAGTGTGCTCTTTTTTTCCTTGTGTTTTATGTATTCAGAAGTACTTAGGCTTCTTTTCCAGAAGAACACTTACCTGGGGTTCTTACTCCAGGTGTGAATGAGTTTGAGCAGAAAAGTTGGAGAATACTGACTCTCTGAAGCCAATCTGCAGACCTAAAGGAGAGAAAAATCAGATACCAATGCAACTCAAGTAAGTAAAGCCACTTAAAAACCTCATCTCTAACAAAAACCTCACATTCTATAGTTCATCTTTTTTTATAAAGTAATTTCAACCTTTTATAAAGTAATTTCCCAACTTCCTCAATATTTGTCAAATGACTCTTAGATCATTTCACTCCTGTTTATACAGTATTCCAGCTACCATTTTTGCCCTCCCCTTGAAACTAGATTCCCATGACACCTCACATTTGCCACAGAGACTTCGTAACCTCTCCCAGACATACCTATGAAATCTGAAGCACAGCACCCAAAACTCACTCCTGCCACAGTTCCTATGCCCTGACTGCAGCACCTGGTCTGTATCTCCATGGCCTCACGGGAGAGGCTGGAACATCATACTGCATCCTGTGAATGGGATCTCCTAACAGGGTTCTGTGTCCAAAACAACCCCACCTCAGAGGTGCCCAGCCTGAGCCACACAGAACAGCTGCTGCTCCTTCACGACTGGACACAGGCTAAGGGACCCACTGTACCCTCCTCTCTGCCACTCCACAGGCTCCACCCAAGTCACACAGGTGGACTTCCACCGTGACCACCACCGTGCTGTTGGCAGGGCACCACTAGTGAACACACAGGCAGAGCAGGCCCCAGTGCATTCAGGGGCAGTAGGCAGAATGGTGCACGTGGGGTTTGGACTAGCTCGATTTGCTCAAGACCTGAGAATAACAGAAAAGAAGGCAGGTCTGACCATCATAGCCAGGATCTTAGCAATCTTCTTCTCCTGTCCCAAAGACTGGTAATATTATTGTCCTGCATAAAACAGAGATTTCCTGAATGATATACAATGGAGAGTAAACCATTAAACCAATCCTGCAGGAATGCTGCTGTGCAGGCTAACAAGCCTCTGCAGCAAAATCCTGGGCTATGAACAACTGTAAACTCCAACTGAAGGTTCAACAGGCTTAAAACAATTTGCCCTCTCCACGAGTTTTACACACCTCAGTTCCATAGTTTTAAAAAGAGAAAGCACACAAGTCAAAACGATTCTTTTGCCAAAACCAAATCTTCATGAAGTTCACCAGAAAAGACTCCAGAGGGAGCTTCTGGATCGTACTACCATCTGAGCTTCAAAACCATCTGCCATCCTGACATGTGTGAGGACAAGAGGCATTCTAACTATTTAGTAACAATAGTACATCTTGTTCAGAGTTACTCAGAATTTGCAAACACCGTGCTCCCTTGAAAGCTTTAAGTGCTTTGCTGACTTAAAGCCTGAACTGCTCTGGAACTGTAATAAATGTTCACTGCTTTTTCCACATAGCACCCTGGCTGTAAGAAGACTCCATGGACAAACCAGGAACATGCACTTCCCTGTTGCTCAGCCCAGTGCAATACAAAGCTATATGCACTGCCTGGTACTATTTTATCTACTGTTTGTCCACATAACCACACTACACATCACATATTGTTACTGTAGAGCAGAGAAACAGTGTAGGAGTAAACAAACAATGTCTAGAGAAGCAGGTCTGTGGTTTCACAGACTATACCAGTGCTCTTTAACAGGCTTTTCTGTCACAAGGAAGTTGGACATTTGGATATCTCAAAAGCCTCTGTGGAAGAGCACTCTTGGAGTCAGCCCCTCTTACTCAGTTAACCTTTTCATGGACACAACTGCTTTTAGAGCAGAGACAACCCAGCAGCTGGTACAGGCACTCCCTGACAACCTCAGAGCCACTGCACTGACAAAGACAGCATAATTTAATTTTAAATTCTGTGTTCTCTCTCCATCTCACAGCAGCGCATTTTCCAAGCTCAGAGGTGATCTGAATTGCTCTGATAAAAGCCACAAGCCTGTGCTCACATGGAACGCTTGGCAGGCACGAGACCACTTAGCCCACTGACAGACCCTGCTGGGTCCTTCCTTTCCTGCAGTAGCATTTGCTTCTGCAGTCCCCTACCCAACAACTGCCACACAAAAAAGTAGCAAAATGCACCTAGAAATGACTCGTTTTATTTAGTTTCCCTGAAGCATCTAAGGAAGAAGTCTGCTTCTGCAGTTAAACAACAAAGAAATGGCATCCATTTTATTCAGATGAATTAATTTGTACTTTAATCTGTGACTCGATCATTCCAGGACTTATCAGAGATGATCCAAAAAACTGGCCTTGCACAGACACACTGGGATGCCAAAATCTGTCCAAGGCCACATCCAATCTAGCGATGGACATAGCTGACATGATGGACCCCAGTACAGCTGGAGTTTTCTGCATGGTACAGGTTTCAAACAAGTCACTTGGAAAAACAAGAAATACTTACCTGAGGCCATACCACAGCATGGAAAACTGCATCAATCTCTTCCATGCTAAAGCTGTAGGTCTCATAATCAGAAAAAAACTCTGCCACAAGCTTGAGACCAAGACGTCTCAAATTCTTCAGTGGATTAATCAACCTAGGTTGGACCTGCAAAAAAAACCCAATAAAAAACCCAACCCAGTTAGACCTTGGCAGAACAACTACTAACCACTTGCTCTGAAATTAAATCCAGCAATTGACTGACCACATCCAGATACATCCTTTGCAGAAACTTCTGTTTTCTCTTGTAACTTGTTCACAGTAGCAATCTACATCTCAGAGCTGACCTAAATGTTTCTAGAAGGGGCCTGCCTGTTCCTGCATTGAGTCAGTTACACAGGACTCCTTCAGCTCATAAAAAATCCATGCTGATAGGTTTAACCCAGTAGCATCTGCCCCTTTTGGATGCAATGCAGAAAGCCATACCACAATTAATTAGATTTCAAACCTTGATGCTTAAACAATTATGCTTTACACTTGAAAGGACCAGAATCAGCTCTCCAAAGTGAAGTTGTACTTTGTGCACTGAGATCTTCTGGGAAGAAAAGAAACAACAGACAAAGAGAAGGGGGGAAGAACAAAGAAGGAAAGAATGTGAATTATGTTTTCCAGCAGAGTAGGGTGGGGCCTATAGCATTTGGTTACAGGAAGGTGCTTCCTGTACCCATTTAGTGGTTATGTTCCACAGCCCTTCTTGGGAAAAACATTTCAGTAAGGAAATTCATGCAAAGCTGCATTCTGACTCTCCCCCCTGAGAGGAGTCTTGGCCTGAGTAACCTAAATTATTTCCATTCTGTACAATGCAGCTCACAGCATGAGCGCATGAAGTAGCTCCACAGTGCAGAGGTAAAGAACTTCAGCCTCAGAAACTACAAAGCCACGTGAGAGCAAATAAAAGCCTCTGTCTGATACTGGAGCTCTTTCGGGTCTCCAGTTCACGTCATGATCCACCACACAGAATCCAAAATCACAAGTAAAAAAGACAAAGAGGAGACAGCGGAAAAGGAACTGATCAAGCTCTTGCAACAGGACCTCCCAAGCTATGCTGAATGTGTACTAATGGAATGCAATCAGCTTCCAGGTGGCAAATGAACTGTTTGAAAGCCCAAACAAAGCACAAACCAGGATACTATTGCTAACGGCGACCTCCAAAGTGAAGTAATTTTGGGTTTCCCACTGTCCAATCACCATAAGAGTTCTCTGAGATCGAGCCTTTGAGAGAACAAAGAAACTCAATAGTGAACACAATCAGTAGGAAATGGTAAATTAATAACTTGTCTTAAAGTGGTCAAAGTTGATGTTTAACTCTCCAGGCAGTATCAATCTGCAATAAATTACTCTCAAACTCCATGAACGTCTTCTACTTATTAGTCAAGATAAACAGATTTCTCACACTCTTCTCCTTGAGCTTTTAACAGCCCCTGGGCTAATGAAGTACTAAATTAAGTTCAGACAAACAACAGACTGTCACTCCTGACATTACACAACCATGACAGGATTACTGTATCAACTCTGGCAAAATGCGGCTTTCCTAGCAGTTAATGGAGCAGCTTTTAGAACTCCTGTCTCTTGTTCTCACTGAAAACATGCAGGCATATGCAATGCACTGCTCAAGTCAGACTGTGGGATGCTGATGTCCTCAAATTTGCTCATCCTCTTCGTAAATTAAGACAGTTACAAGGTTCTCTGCAGCCCGCAGGCAACTATGAGACCTTGGATACTGCTTATTGCAAGGACTTGCTTTGTTTGACAGATTTTTTTCAAAGCAAGTTCTAACCTCAAATGCTCACAGCTGGGTCTTGGCAAGAGCACACTCATGGTGACAAAACATTCATTCCCACTAGCTCAGGCCATCATCTCATAATTCCTTTCAACACCACAGTGATGATGATGACTGTGCAGTTTGCTTGTTTCCCACCTAATATACGAGCAGGCTCTGCACCAGGAAGACAGAAAAGCCTGGCTCAGTTTCTGAGCAGCTGGCAACAGACCCCAGGTAGCTGGACTAGAGCTCAGGGATGTCTGTGCTGCCTCCCTGCATACAGGGCAGCAATAAGTCAACATGCCCCACCTTTAGGTGCAAACAATCTTTAACAGCATGTTTTCCTCACCTGACCCCTTCTGCGTGTACAGCCATTGTGCAGCAAGGGAAAAAACATTTTTGCAGTGCTCTGCAGACACCTGGCTAAGACCCAGATGGTAACACTGGATTAATATGACTACTCCTGATACAGAGCTGCAGATGCTTCTAGTGTGCTGAAAGCACAGCTGGTAGCCATGTCCTTCCTGAGTCCCGTGACAGGAGACACTCAGGGTACATAATCACTGTGATCATCCACAATGCTGGGCTCCCCTGAGGTCTAGCACTGCAACAAAACACCTCATGGACAAGGTTTGCTCTAATGTCTTCAGGCAAGGAACTTTAAACCTCTCCTTCCCCTGCTCAAATGTTTTATCCTTGCAGCCAAGAAACTCCATCTTTAAGGCAAATTTCAACTTCTAGCCATAAAATCTTGTTACATGTTTACAACAGAACATTTATCTCTCTCCCATGCCCATCTCTCCACAAAACAGGTAGGAACAACGCACAGAGATCACCTCCAACTCTTTCTTCAGTAACTCCAACAAAAACACAGTTCAAATCAGTTTTCTAAATACATTAACTCTGCCTGCACTGCTTGAGCCCTGTAGCACTTTTAGAAAAGCATCACTGGCCTCTATTTTGACAGCTCTAATTGCTAAGCTTCACTCCACAATGCTATTCAACTTATTTTTACCTGAATCAGTAAAGCCCTGTTTATATGTGTAAGCTTAAAGGAGGAGGAGGAGAGAAAGAAACTTAATTTACATGTTTGTATATTGTTTGCATAGACTGTACCTTCTCTCTTTGCTGGAGGATGCAGGATACCACAGCAGTCATGCAGAGCAGAATCTGTAGAATTTCAGGCAGGTATTGCTGGATCAAATGTCCCATGTTTTTCAACACAACTTCAAGACCATTGAAGAGGCTATGCTGACGCCCAAGAGGCAGGACTTTAGCTAAATCCAGCTCTGACATACTTTGAAGGACTGCAGTCTGGCAAGGCCCTGTGATAGGCAAAGGAACACCAAATTACCTAGGGAGGCACCATGAAGACACCCACTACCAAGAATAATTTTTCAGTGAAAAATAGTGGAATTTGGCCCTAAATTACAGATCCTCACAGTCAGATTTTTAAATAAGAACAGCTCTGTGTCTCCCATCTCTCTGACAGTCAGATGTCTCCCACTGCTACAGAATCAGAGCACCATACAAGCTCTCTTTACTGCCATGGTACTCAGGCTAGCCTATGATGCAGCCACTATCCACTCCTGGCCTGCTACAGCTTACTTGCACAGCTGTGCCAAGTTGTTCAGTTTTTCTGACCTTGGACACGTAAAACAGAGCAATAGTGCTTTGTAAGGAGAAACTCAGGGGAAACCTAGTCCTTACCAAGGGTTTACTTTCATCCTCTCAAGGCATGGTTAAGAGACAAACTGAAGCACATAACAGTACTAAGCATATTTATCCTCCCACATCTCTACAGTCAGGAAATAGCACACCCCCAGTTTCTGTGGCCTACCTACCATTACTGAATTGCTTCACAGCTTCAAAGAGCAGATCCAAGAACATCCGTATCTCTTCTGGCAGTGAGCCGGCCAGGAATCGCAGAACGATGGACATTCGAGTGCTCGCTGAAGACTTGCCCTGTGTTTTGCTCCCTGTTTTGTTTCTCATTCTGCCATAGAGAATTCTTCAAGAACCAAAAAGAGGTTGCATTAGCTTTCAGCAAGCCATCTGTTTTCCAGCCTCTTATTCTGCAGGAGAAACTCTGTTTAAAAATATTCTCTAGTGAAAATTCTCCCTTCAGGGTCTCCACTGAACTACTATATATTGTCCAAAAACATCTTAGTGAAAGGTCAGCTTCTGCTTCTACAATGGAAGCTCTGCTGGAAACTTCAGGCATAAAACTGGTTATTTTGCAGGACAATTCACATCACTGCAAATAGCTGGCAACACTCAATGAACTGAAATGTCCTCACAGTTCTCAGTAATCCTAAGTAGAAACGGTACGTACCAAAATGCTGTTTTTAAAACAAACACCATTTGCATAACACATTACATAAATGTGTTAATTAGGAAACCATATAGAATATCACAAACTAAGTCATCAAACTATACCATTAACCATGGGTTTATCTCAACTATTCAAAATGAGAAGCAGCATTACATCTCTCTCCTCATGGTACTCCTGCCATGAAGCTTTTGAACTCCCACTTAAGAACTCACCTCATAAGAACAGGGATGAGATCTGGTCGATGCTCTGTTTTTACTACTGCGGTCTCCTCAGAAATACTGAAATGGACTATCTCTTCTTTAAAGCTCTTGTCCTCCAGTAGCCTTTGCAAGTTCTCCCTGAGAGTAATAAACATTATTTGAGGGCAGGTAGGGTTATAAAAATAGACAGATAGACACACAGATGCATCTCTATCTAATCACCTACCTATCTATCCTTGCGGTATACAAAATATTAAAGTACTATTTTCTCACCCTTTTATTAAAAAAGTTTTAAAAGCCAGCAAGTTCAAGCTAATTATGTAGACAAGTAAGTCCTGGACATACTCCAAAGAAATTATTTAACTACAAACTACAGTTTTATGTTGTCACTTTCTTTGGGTGGTTACAAATCATCAGTACAAAAGGCATCTTTGAAAATGATGGAACTACTAACACTACTGACACTATTCTGGGAAAGAATGGAAGTGTTGCTATTTTTCTCTAAACAAAAAAGAGACACTGATCAACCTCAAGACCTGATTTCTTCTCTTAGATATGAAACATACGGCTGGCTAAAATTAAAATTTACATATATGTCTCCAACAAATACAGGACCCCAAATAAAACTGACCCCAAAGCAGGCTTCTAATATGACAGCAGGCTCATTCACCATTGCTAAAATAATATAAAAGCTTTTACCTGTATGGCAGTAGATGAGGATGCTTGTATGTCATTATACAGTCAAGAGCTATTCTCTGTACATTCTGGTCTTGATGAGACAGTAACTGCAAATAACAAAAGAAAGAAAATGAGTCTCTATCTTGGAGGCATAAGTGCTTACTGAAAATAGTGAAACAACCCAAAGGCTATAGGCTTAAGCAGGTTTTGGACTAACTTATTCAAATGGCAGCAGAATG
Organism: Promerops cafer; assembly: GCA_013398275.1. Classification (NCBI taxonomy): domain Eukaryota; kingdom Metazoa; phylum Chordata; class Aves; order Passeriformes; family Nectariniidae; genus Promerops; species Promerops cafer. The sequence goes on along the minus strand of VZSE01007196.1, from coordinate 3,623,443 downwards.
TATGTATTGCCAGTATAAAGCCAAGATGTACATGCACAACTTCCACTCATAAAAAGGGGCATGGCTGCTGATAGTCCATATATACTCTTCCTTCCTATCTACACAGGACAGTTATAATTGTTTTTTCATAGTTCTCTTTTGGACCACTCTGAGTTTGTATTTATCATCAAAACCAGTTATCAGCTGTGTGTCTAAGAAGACTGGATTAAAAAGCAGACTACCCTAATCATTCCAAGATACCTGTATTTCTTTCCTGTGACTAACACAAACTACTCTGAAGACTTGGTATGCAAAGTCTCACTGAGATTCACCCTCTCTTGAAGATGACTCTTCATAACCTAGGCACTAAACAACACCAAGTAGTGGTCACAGCACCAAGACTATCTGAGTTAAAGAACTGTTTGCACAATGCATTCAAGCACATGGTTTGATTCTTGGGGTGTCCTGTGCAGGGCCAGGAACTGGACTCAATGATCCTGATTGGTCCCTTCCAACTCAGCATATTCTGTGATTCTGAGATTCTTTAGGACAGGGAAAAGAAGTTGAGACATACAGATCATTTCCTCAGGCAGCATCTTTATCAGTTCTTCAGTCTCCTACCAAATAGCACAGGCAAGTGCCATCAAAGGTCGCTTTGCCATGATGTCCCTATGCCAGATGGACACACCAGCTGTGACAATGCATATACGAAGACACAGAAATGCAAACAGTAAGTGACAAAGTAGTCTTTCTTCTTGTGCCAGGCTGCTCTTCCCACAGTGATTTGACCTTTACACGACTGTCCAATATTTTGCTATGAACACAGGCAAGCAAACACATGGATCAACTGTTTTTCTAAGCAATACTTTGAGACAGACTGAAACAGAGTGGATGTCTACTAGAGATTCTCAAATTCAATGACTAAGGAATGGAGCTTTCAACATCCACAGCCTCAGAAAACACAAACTGTGAACAATGACAGCAAACTCCAGTGACCTGAACAAATCCACAAACTGGGAAACAACACAACAGTGTAACATATTTAAAAAAAAAAAAAAAAAGTTTTAAGGATTGTAAAACAAAGAATCACTTTCTGAAGTCATACTTCTGACAATTCTTTCAGGGAAATCCCTCAGAAAAGAATCAAGCAAATTGAATATTCTTTGAGAAGAAATTCTTTTTTTGATGTTTGATGATCTCTTGTACATACTGGCCATACTCTTAGTACACAAAACACTATAGGACAAAGACAAATCTCCTTAGATCTTCCCCAAGTTTTGCATTCTAAATCCTCCTCCAGATCTGGCATGAAGTGTAAGTGAAACAGATATCCTCTGCAGCCACTCTTCCACCTTGCCAAAGACTACTACATGTCTGCTGTCTACTTGCAAGTGCCACTCCTGGCAAACTAAGCCAGGTATCTTAAGCAGGTCTTTGCCTAAGGGACTCATTTCAAGTAAAGCCTGTTAGAAAGTCCTCTCAAGGACAGCTCCTTTTTCAGCTGTTGCAGCTGAGCTCAGAAAATGACAGGTTTCCTCAGTATTAGACACTGCACTCAAATAAGAAAGAGTTAATTTATTAGTAGCATTTCTAAAAGTAAGCAAATAGCCTCACCTGGGTATACAAGGCATTCAACTTCTGCTCTAGATACAATGCACGAGGATTTGAGAATTTTGAGAAAACTTGTAAGTGGGCTATTAGTTGCCTGCAAAACAAAACAATTATTTTTTAAAATAGCCAGAAGACAAACAGGGAACTTTAATTAAAATTAATTAACAAGGAAGAAAACAAAACACAACACAAGAGGATCCCAAGTCTTCAGCACTATTTCAGACACAGCAAGAGGTGTCCTGTTCCCTAAGCAGCTCCTTCCAGCTGTCACTTCACTGCCCAGAGAATGCTTTTACTTCAGTAGCACTGGGTAGGCTCAGTTTTTCCATGAGAAAGGGGTACAGTCAGGATGCAACTTACTTCTCTCTGCCAGCCCAGCCTAGAACACCAAAATTCTGTATTTATCTTTGTTTATTCACTTGTCCATAACTGGTGCCCATGTTGCTCCTACCAATGTGATGGGCTGCATTCAGCCACAGACTGTACTGGACTTAACGCTGGGTTGCAAGGATAGATGGGAGTCAGTTCCTCTAGCACTGGCAGGGTCACTTTACATCTGCCACACCTCCTCTTCATGGAAAGGGACAGAGAAGACCAGGATAAGGAAGGTGTGAGATCTCCTCTACCATGTGTGCTGTGGGACTGGTAGAAAATGTCCTCATTCAGCTGCTCATGGACACTGAACTCTCCAGACACTTGAGCTGGGCCACCCTCCTCCATGGCTGGGCACAGACAAGGGACCCACAGGGAGCCCGGGGCAGGTGCCAGGCCTCCCTGCTTCAGCCAGGCCTCCCCGGACACAGGGTGCAGCCCCACCAGGGAGTCCTCCCTGGCACAGGCCTGACCCGGGAAGGGAGGTCACTCCACAAGTCATTAACACACTCCCAGTAAATCTTTCATGCCTTTGTTACAGCTACCAGAAGCTAATGTTTCCACTTCACTGCACGGCTGCTTTGAGGTGGAGGCTGGGAAAACAACAAAATATCTTGGACTGTCACTGTATTTTAATTGCTGGTAACTTGCAGATACAAGCCAGAATCTGGGAAAAAAATGAAACACCCATAGGACACCTGGGATGAAATGACACTTTAGGTCACATATCAAATACTTGTCTTGTTCCAACATGTTAGGTGACATTTTGAAGTCCTCTGTCATTAAAAGGGCCATCCTTTGCAAAAGAAGTGTCAGAATATAAATCTCAGTGCTGTATTTGTAAGGGATATTTGACAGAGGTCATCACTTGGGAGAATTCATACAAAGAACAACTTTCTCCATGTATGCAGCACTGCAACAATGACATTCAGCAACATGCTGCTTCAGTCTACCTGCTTCAAATAAAAACCTTTGGTCCCTAAGAAGACAATTTTTATAATGGGCAGGAAGCAGGAGAATCCCAATATTAGAATACCTAAACAAATAGTCTAATTTTTTGAAGTGTTTGCCAATGCCCACAGTTCTCAAAGACAAACAAATATGCACAGGGAATTCAGGTACAAGAGTATCTGAAAACTTCAGAATAGCTTCAGAATACTACACATTTTTTGCTTAAAGTAAAACACACCACAGACTGGTCAGCAGGTAACAAGATAATGATAAAACCTGGGCAATGCATTTGGATTTTTAGTACTGTACAGGCAGAATTTCTGACTTGTAATCCACTGAGAAATGATGAAGCACAAGCAAAAGAAGAAAAAATAATATATACAAAAACACAGCTTGTATCTCAATGTGAGCTGCTGAATCTGCCTTTCCATGAAAGCACTAGCAAAAGGGAAAATAAAAATACTTACTTAGCAGCAGCTCTTCTTGTTTTCTTTTTCGGTACTCCTACACTAATTGGTTCCTCTTCTTCCTTTTCTTCTTCTTCCTCCTCCTCCTCCTCCATAGCAACATCATTTCCCTCTTCAGCAGGTATTTGTTTTGCTGCTATGGCACCACTAATTTTCCTTCTGAGATCCTGAGATGGAGCCACTAAGGAATCTGCTGGGTAGTACTCATTTCTGTGTTTAAAAAAAAAGAAGGAAGGAATTAAGAAGCATAACATTTTTCAAGGTTTCAGGGCAACAACAATAACTAAAACCCTCACCATTCTTATTGTAACATCTTATTATGTCCATCATACTGTCTGATATGCAAGCACACCACTGCTTTCCCTCCAGGGGCAGGAATTTGAATTAGCCTCTAACAAAAATCAGTATTTTCCCCATCCTGGGGGAAAACACTGTGGTATTCTGTGATTCCAAATTAAAGTGTGTTTTCATTGAAGAGGAACTTTATTTCCACTGAAATCACTCCGTAACGGAGTAATGAGACTTTGACAATGTCAAGTCAATGAATGAGAGACCTACTGTAAGTCTGATGTCAGCTCACTTCATTTCTAACAGAATCCACATTCCAATTAAAAGGTTATCTCAGCTGGAAACAGACATGTCATCAGCCATGCATTCAAGAAATAAAGTCTGTAACAGAATAGCCAATCTTAAAGCTCAGCAACACATTGAAAGCAATGCGTCCACTCAACTGAAAAACAAATCTTACTCACCGAATGAATCTCAAAAGAAGTGGGGAAAGTTCCCTCGACCGAGGCTCCACTCTGTCCGGAAACTTATCCAGTGCTTTCCAAAGTAGGAAACGGTAATTTGTATGGTCCAGCCGTTCACTGCAATCTGTTCTACTCCTCAGCTGCTCCAGAAAGAGAGTCCCCACCTCTCCTTCTGGCATCTTCTCACTTTCTGTTTCAGCAATGCTCTCCTCTTGTTCATCTAATTCATCTTGTAGCTCCATTTCTACAGAAGAGATAAGAAAATCTTTTCAGGTTACTTCATAATCACCAGTAGCAAGGAATCCATCCCCCAATATAAAAGTAATACATTTGGTGGCATGCACCTGTTTAGATGCAACTGTATTTAACACTAACCTGAAAGACACACATTGCTTAGAAAGTGTTCTAGGATGCCTTGCAACCCTGGCACTTCTCAATTGGGCTCAGTTACCTTGAATAACAGGAAGTTCACAAATGGCTGCATGCTTCTGATTCTATACTGAAATATTGGACTGCATATGCCCATAGGTAAACCTCAAGAGCACACACAAGGACAGTCTGCAGAAATTCCAAGGAGCAGGAAGATGGTCTGCTTCATTACACAGGTTCTGCATCATGACACAGGTTCTGTCACTGTTCCTGACCAGTCTGAGCAGTGCCAGCTTTAAGCAAACATGAAATTGCTGCACGGTTTCCCACAACCTGCAACTCCCTCCTGTAACGCAGGCGGCATTTTCCATCCACTGCCTGGTGTTTAGGACAGGAGATACAGCTTCCTCCCAAGCCTCCCCACTCCTGCCCTGGACATGACAGTAGTATTGGTTCTGAATTCCCCATCACACATAAATTTGGGGAACATGAAAAACAGCCACACAACACACCATTAGCTGGGTTACTATGATAACCATACTTAGGAAAGACGACTTACCAGCATAGGTAGCAGCCCTCTCCAAATGTTCATACAGGACCTTCCAGAACTGCTTATTCTCCATTTCCTTTGCATGAGAACTAACAAAGCAGAATACAGCATGAAATTAGAAGGAAGATAAGAAAAGGCACGTGTCACTCAGCTAGTTATCAACTACCACAGTCAAAGGCTTTGATCACTGCTTTAATGTGGCTGTCCGGAGACAGGACATCTGCACAATGCAGCTGTAGCACTTCTTTGCCTTTTCTCATGGATCCCAAATGTCAGCTGTTATTAAAAAAATCTGGTTGTATCCCATGACTTCAAATGAACTCAAATTGAGCAAAACTGTTCTCAACCCTTCTACTGACTTCTGTACAGCAAATCATATAGAATCAAAGGAAGAATTACCATGGACATATCTTTTGAAGAGCTGGTTTAATTTTTTTAAAATTAATTCACTGGTTTGAAGAGGAAAATCCCATCCTTTTTAATCATACAATAGAGGGAGGAAACAAGAAGAAGATAAAGTCATACTGAAAGAAGTCACTAATTTTTTCACCATGGTAAGACTTCCCTACTCTTAAGTAGGATTTAGAGGTTTTCCAGTCAGGACAGAAAAGTCGGCCGATGAGGAAACTGAGAGAGACTTCTTGTTCCTTTAAGCATTTGTGAAACATAAATCAAATCCTGCCACCTCTGACTAAAAACTCTAATGCTATTTGACTGTATTGGTTGCAATTTCCCTTTAAAGTAAGAAAAATCAGGAAGTAAGTTGAAGAGTCTACACAGGTCAAGATTTGAGAGACCAAATTACTTTCAGAAGATCTCATATGAAGGTTCTCATGCACAAACCTCTCCAAACTGGACATTTTTTACCTCAGAGTCTGTTCACAGAAGAATTAAAGGAATGTCCTGTGAGACAACTACAGATTGCAGTATCCAACTGCATATACTCACGTTATAAGTTCAATTACAGGATCCCAGAGTGGGCTGAAGTTAATATAAAGCATTCCTAGTAAATACCGAAGAGGCACCTAGAATGACATATGACACCATCTTGTTGAGATGTAAAAAACAGTAGTTAAAGACCAACCAATCTTTCTTTCTCTCAAAGAGGAAACTTTGATCAAAGAAGTTCTCAGGAGTGCTACAAGAGATGAAGGAAGTCACACATATAATCATTCCTTGTCTCATAGCTTCATGTGGAAATCTAGAACCCATTTACTGTAAGCTACACTGAGATCTCATAACTATTACAAAATAACATGAATATGGAAAAACCAGTTCAGCACAGATGATCTGGACTGTCTCTCTCTCCAACTTCATTGCTGCCACAGCAAAATGAGGGACCTCAGAAGATGAAAGTTTGCCCAGAGGAGCAAACTTTCACTGCACTAAGCCTAATAGTATGTCCTCTAGAGTGGACAAGTGTCCTCCTTGCTGAACTACGTGGAGAAGGAATGACCTACAATCCTTCCTCATGGATGTGAGGCCTCCTTTAGTTCAGCAGCAGGAGATTCAACAGTCACAGGCATAAAAGATTTTCCTGCTGAAGCAAGATCCAGAAGTGAGGTCACCAACGGCCAGTGGGAGTCCTACCAATGTTCAACCACACTGAGGACATGGCAAGGTCATGAGTTTAAATTTGCTCACAACTCACCTCTCCCTAGAATCATTTGCCTTCCTTTCCATCACATCAAACCAGATTAATCAGACTGTGGGCCATTTATCTAGATACCACTGTTGTTCAACTAAACGCAGTACTCCTGAGGACAATGGGAGCTGTAATCCCAACTAGCAAGTAAGTTTTCTAAAACCTAACCTGGCAGTTAATTGATCTTTTGATGCACTCTCATTAAAAACTCTGCAATCCATGTGATGGAATAAGAACATTCTCTTGGAATAAAGGAATGTGACAACTGCTTTTTGACAATAACTCCTTACCTCCTGCAAAGATCCACTTGGTATTGAAGGCTGCACTATGTCACATCTTAGTTTCCTCAAATGGAGAAGTTTCTCTCTGTAATCATTCACTGTTGCTGGCACAAGTTCTGCTTGGAGCAATGTGGCAAATACTGGCTGGAATTCCCCTGTGCCATCACCCTGAACAAACAAGTGACATGAATTCTATTAGAGTACCTTTATCTCATTGAAAAGTACTTCAAAAAAACTATACAGACTCACAGCCATTCTGGAAAAAAGAACAAAGTCAAAGGACTTGCTCTGGTTTCCACCATTTAGGCACACATATGAAAACACCAGGAGGTGGGGGACAAAGAAATAAAACTGGAATGTGAAAGCACAAAAGCAGAGGACCACCTCTACCAGATACATTTTGTTTCTGCAAAGGGAACAACATTTCACACCAAACATGAAACACAGAGAGCTTTGAAATGTTAAATGAAAAGCTTTAGCCCTACCTCAATCTGTGCAGAAGGTGGATTATCAAAATGGTTTAGAATTCGAACCGTCAACAGCCGGACCTATTCCAAGCAGAAGCATATGTCAGGCAATATAAACTGACACATACACACCTACAGAGAGGCTAATGTCTGCTACAGCACACTGATTTCACTGCGTTCATCTCTCTGCTGAGAAACGAGTGAATTCCTGTAGTCTAGAAGGCAATTAGAAGTGAATGCATTCTGCTCCTGCCCTGATTTACCTCTAGGAAAGAGGCAAGGCTGACAGGGCTAACAGTTAACCTCTGATAACTCATGCCCCATTGACACAGGTCTAAGCAGACACTATGGAAGTAACAGCTTTACACAGTCTCATGCTTCCCCTTTCACACTTCATAATTTAACTAAGTTTACTAATGTTTTATTGTTAAAATACAAATTACTTTGCATGTGCTTAAAACAGCAGATTACCTTGGAAACACCAGTGGAAATATTAGGATGCAACTTCTCAAACAAGTCCATTAAATTCCCTTGGGAAAGGGGTTCCTGGCAGCCACATAATGCCAGCCTCGTGTAATAGAGATCAGCCAACAGCAATGCAGACGGGTCTGAAGGGAAAGTGCTAAAACAATGAGTGATTTTATTAGCATACACAAAGCACTGCAACAACACTGGTATTTAAAAATAAGGCAGTAGTGATAACTACAACATTAAGGGAAAATTCCACTATTTCAGACTGCTTGCACCAGCAGGCCAGTGAAGTCAGACTTCACCAGCACAATGACTTGCAGCTGCAAAACGCATGACAGCCCAAGAGGCATGAGATTCCTCCTTTGTGCTAACAGGCCTGTCAAGCTGAGACTTGCATGCTGGACACACAGCTGCAGAAAATAAACCTGCATAGGTCACACAAGGGCTTCTGCTACTGCCCAGGTGCTCAGTCAGTGATCAACTTCAACAGAAAAGAAATAATCTAGGCTTAGGTGAGACCCCAGGAATCCTGTCTGCTCACAGAAAAACTTCTTTCTGCTACCTTACATCCCTTGCTCCAAGCAGGTTTCACATCCCCTGCCCAGAGCTGACAGGAAAGCATTAGGCTAAAGCTCACTGCCAATAATTCCTGCCTGATCTGGGCAAGTTGTTTTATCTCCATCATTCCTCAGACATGAGCATGATAACTTCCTAAATGACCAGGATGTTTTGAAGTTCAAGCCACCAAAGACTTGTAGATGCTAGAGAGAGACTAATGGTCTTCCTAAATCCCTCCAGCCAGCCAGTCTTCTGTGCTAATTAGAAGTTAAACAGAGTCAAAATAAATAAAATGGAGTATACAAAATCTCCCCCCACTGTGGAGCAAGCACAAACATGGATATGTAAGGACATGGTGGAATCCCAACACCACAAGCAAACTCAGGCTTTTGACACAGCTCAGAAAGTGCTGTTCCTGTCTCTTTTATCATTATAATGTAACACAGAATAACTGTTGAATTCCAAAGTAAAACTAGAACCAGTGTAGCACTCCAATCTAGAACTAGAACCAACTTATTTGACACACTACCCTGCAGCTAAGAAAGCATTAGTTTGCAGAGAAAATGTCATTGAACAGGAACCACATCTACCTGGTTCTCAAAAAAAAGTGCCTACAACTTTGCTCCATTACATAATCACAACACTGAAGCAATGCACCAGCCTAAGAGAATGGGCAGTACACAAAGAAGCATTTAACCAGCTCCTATATAAAGGCAAAGTCAAATTTTTGCCCTACCAAGGAAAACCATGAAGCACCACAGAACAGGCAGAGTCTACTTACGTCACCAAGCCCTTGACACGCTCCACAGGTAACAAATGGAGTACTTCAGCAGACTCCACCAAACTAAGTAGAGTACTTACAGCTTGGCAGGCCACAAACAGGTTTCCTGGAGCAGAGAAAGAACAAGAACATCTTGTAAATTTACTCAGCTCTCAGTGATTTGTGCTTGTATGGTGCTTGCCCATCCTGAGAAGGCTGGAGTCAGAGAAATAAGGTAGCATATGGATCCCAGAACTGGCATGTGTATTTTTTAACCATAACACATAATCATAACACACAAAAGAAGTACTTCCCTGGCTATCAAAGTAAGTGCCTCTTCCAGCAAGCCAGCACTGAAAGCTGTGACAGCTCCAGTTTGCATGTTTCCATCACACCCACATGTGCAGAAAGCAGGGATCTGCAGCTAAGCACTGTGGCAGGAGCAGCAGACAGTGCTCTGCTAAAAAGGAAGAAATGCTGCCAAATGGATATGAATGTAGCAAAAACACATAGTGATGCTACCACCACACAGGTGCCTATAAACTCTGGACCTTTGGTAATGCACTGCTGTGTAAGATCTTCAAAGCTGTGCCATGTACCTAAAGACTGAGTATATATTAGTGAATGGCAGGTGGGTTTGCTGGATTTTGTCTCCTTCCTAAACCTCTCAGACTCCTTTAGGGATGGAGGGCTTCCCAGAAGCACATGACAGCCAATGTTCTGCCAGGCAAGAAAGGACAATTCCCTTCCCCTCACACTTCTAAGTTAGCAAATAGGTTGCCTTTAATAAAAAGTAAAAATAATTCCCCTCCTTTGTCTTTTCCCTGGTTGAAGAAATACTGTTCCTAAACCAGGCAAATTAAAGAAAGTTTTTAAAAGATTTAACTGTCTTACATGCTGCCAATGGAAAAGAAAGGGAAGTGAGCATTCATATCCTATTTATTCCTCTGCAAACATTCCTCGATTCTAAGTTGCTTAATTCCCCAGGCATGTGCCAGATCCTGCTAACCATTAACCTCCATAACGAGCTCCTCAGAGAGAGAAGAGACATCAAGTAATGACAGGAGGAAACTTTCTGCATCTGTGTAAGGACAGTTCCCAAACTGCAATCTGCATGCCCTTTGGCAGCAGTGTGCCCATGCTGGACAAAGACAGCAGCTTCCACCTCACTGCAGACACACTTGTGTGATCAGTAAGGGAAGCACTTCCATCCTGGCCCTGAAGAGCTGCCAGTGATAACTTGCTGTTGCTCTGACCCAGTTTTCAAGTCTGTTTCCATGCACTCCACAGCAACCAGAATGCCAAAAACACCCAGTTCTGGAACTTGCACTTTGCCTGGGGGTTCAGAGGCCAGGAAGGCCAAATGGAGCACAGGGCTGGGAGCCTTGCACAGGCAGTGAGAGGAGACTGGAGTCCTAGTAGAAGGTGAAGGAATTGCATGGAGGTGAAAAGAATGAAAAGAAGCATCCAGGAACCCTAGTTTGGGAGAAGAATGAAGAAAACCAAGGAAGTAAGTATAATATGGGACAATAGGAGGCATGAGTATAGGAGTGAGGATGCATTTATTTTCTTTCCCTTACCAAAAAAGGAAGAAATATCAATGTGCCTCTGGCACGCACACAGAGCCTGAGCAGTGCTGCCACTACTGCCAGCAAAGATGAGGCTCAAGAAAAGAAATTTTAGATATTCCTTTTTTAGGCTAAGTACGTTACCAATAAAACAATCAGACAGCATGAAAAAACTGCAAATATGATAAAAGAAAAACCTAAATCAAAAGCTTGACAAAGCTTCTTTAAAGAAGAAAAAGCAACAGAGCTGATTGGTGGATACATTTAGGAATATTAACAAAGGTATTATAAATGGAAAATGACAGCCCTTACAAACAAAGGAACAATGAATACTTAACCTGAGGCATTCTAAAACTTGTTTATAGTTTGTCACAAGGCCAAATACTTTCTAGCTCTCTGAGTAACAACTGCCCTGCTCTATGCAGGCTCAGGTAATTTTTTTTTTTTTCTGGCCAGAGAGGGAAGACAACCCGTGACCATCTATTCCTGCAGAAAAGATGCAGTATTTAGAATTGGTGGTGTCACTTGGGTCAGAGATGGTGTGCTGGTTTTGGCTGGGATAGAGGCAATTTTTCTTCATAGTAGCTAGTAGGTAGCTCTGTTTTGGATTTGTGCTGGAAACCACTGATAATAGAAGGATGTTTCTGTTACTGATGAGCAGCACTCACACAGCACCAAGAGCTTTCCTCCTCCTTTCCTGCTTCTCACCCTACTCCACCAGTGGGGAGGCTGGGGGTACACAAGGCATTGGGAGGGGTGTTGTCATTTTTACTCCAGCCAGCCGCCAAATCCCCTGCAGCCACTTGCCCACTCCCTCACCAGCAGGATCAGGAGAATCAGAAGGGTAAAAGCTAGAAAACTTGTGGGTTGAGATAAAGCAAAAAAGCCATGCACACAAGCAAAACAGAACAAGGACCTGCTTCCCATGGGCAGGCAGGTGTTCGTCCATCTCCAGGAGAGCAGGGCCCCATCACACATAGTGGTGACTTGGGAAGACAAATGCCATCACTTCAAACGTCCCCTCTGTTCCTCCTTCTTCCCCACAAATTATATACTGAGCATGAAGTGATAAGGTCTGGAATATCCCTTTGGTCAGTTGGGGTCACCTGTTGTGACATTTCCTCCTCTCAGCCTGCCATGTACCCTCAGCCTACTTGCCAGCATGGCAGCATNTAAAGCAAAAAAGCCATGCACACAAGCAAAACAGAACAAGGACCTGCTTCCCATGGGCAGGCAGGTGTTCGTCCATCTCCAGGAGAGCAGGGCCCCATCACACATAGTGGTGACTTGGGAAGACAAATGCCATCACTTCAAACGTCCCCTCTGTTCCTCCTTCTTCCCCACAAATTATATACTGAGCATGAAGTGATAAGGTCTGGAATATCCCTTTGGTCAGTTGGGGTCACCTGTTGTGACATTTCCTCCTCTCAGCCTGCCATGTACCCTCAGCCTACTTGCCAGCATGGCAGCGTGAAAAGCAGAAAAGGCCTTGGCAGCAGCAGCAGGCTCAGCAGTAAGAAAAACATCTCTGTATTATCAACCCTGTATTCAGCAGAAATCCAGAACACAGCCCTATACCAGCCACTGTGGTGAAAACTAACTCTGCCAGTGGAACACAGCTGGGACAGCTCACCCCACTGACCAAGAGATATCCCCTATCATATGGCACCAAGCTCAGCATTTAAAACAGGGGGAAGAAGGCATGGCATTTGTCTTCCCATGTAACTGTTATGAGTGATGGAGCCCTGGGGATAGATGACCATGTGGCTGCCCTTGGGAAGTGGCAAATGAATTCCTTGTTTTGCTTCACTTGCATGCATGGCTTTTGCTTTTCCTGTTAAACTATCTGTATCTCAACCCATGAGTTTTCTCCCTTTTACCCTTCTGATGCTCTCCCTTCATCCCTGCTGAGTAAGGGGCTTAGCTGCTGGCTGAGGTTATGATACAATGGTACTTTCTAGCACCCAACCTGTGCTTGCAAGGTTAGCGGTAATGACAGATTTGATTGCAATGTGAACCCTGGATTGAACCCTGATTGATAGCTGTTACTGCTGTTTAGCTATTAACTGCAAGCTTCTGTGCCTGCCATAGGGCTTGCTTGTCTTACTGTGTATTAGCAACTAGTATTAGTGACTGCCTTTTCCTTTCACAGCTGTAGTGCTGTACTGCTTATCATCCTTCTCTGCTGTACCTCGGAACATTTTGATAACAGCCATGGCAATGCACCAAGGTGGGCAGGTGGCCAGGGCAGTGCTGCTCTTTTTGTCCTGCTGTACCAGCCAGGCTAGAACTCCAGTGCAAACTTGACTCAATTGGACTGTGACCTGTGGATGGGTCCACACAGGAGCAGGACATCTCAAAGCAACTATGGCTTTGGTTACATCTATGCTGCAGCAGGTGTATCTCTGAAGGAATTGCGACCCAAGGGTGAATCCATGCTGGAGAAAGTACACCTGAAGCATCTGTGCCTGTGGGTAAGTACATGCTGCAGCAGGTACACTGTGAAGCATCACCAGGTATGCATGAGGTCATGCTGGAGCACCTCAAAATATGTGGCTACAGACAAGCCTATGACAGAGCAGGCACACTCCTAAGGGAGAGCAGCCCTGGGTAAGGCCATATTTGGAGCAGGTATACCTCTGAAGGCACTGTGTCCCATGGATAAGGCTGCCTTGGAACAGGTGCACCCCAAAGCACCTGTGGTGATGGGGAAGTCTACACCACAGCAGGTATACCCCAGGAGAAACTGGGACTCATAGGTAAGACTCCACTTGGAGCAGGTACTCTCCTAACGAGACTGTGGATAAGTCCAAACCCAAGCAGGGACAAGGGGAGGAGTTCATTGCAATGTTAAGCCCTGGGGCCTGGCCCAAAGGGACTGGGGTGGAGACTATAACAGATATAACTTTAAATTGTTGTAACCCATTTCAGTTGCATGTTGTAGGTTTAAGTTGCACGTTGTAGGAATTACTATAGCAGGAACCACCCAAACTGGTGGAGGACAAGCTTTACAAGAAGCAGTGCAAGTGCAGCAGTGAATTAACATGAGCTAACTCTGGTGGCAAACAATTCCACACAAGACACCAACTCTCCTGTCCTGAGTGACCACTGTCATGGAGCCCAGATTCACAGACTAAATGAACTCAGTGGATATTCTGTGAATATTTTACAGGGGTGGCCCACAGACTAAAAGAATGATATTATATCAGAGGATGGGAGGGGAAGGGGTGGATAATGAGGTTGTATTGGATAGTGTACCTGAGCATGACATAAATGTTACTGAATAACAGGCAGAGAATGTGCTGGTTTTGGCTGGGATAGAGCTGTTTCTGCATAGTAGCTGGTATGAGGCTCTGACTTGGATTTGTGCTGAAAACAGTGTTGACAACACAGGGATGTTTTTGTTACCAGTGTGCAGTACTCAGAAAGCATCAAGGCCTTTTCTGCTTTTCACACCAGCCCACTAGTGAGTGGGCTGGGAGTCCACAAGGAGCTGGGAAGGAACACATCCAGGACAGCTGACCCCAACTGACCAAAGGGATATTTCAGACCATATGGTCATGGCTCAGCAGATAAAGTGGGGGATGTTCAGAGTGATGGTGTTTGTCTTTCCAAGACACCATTATGCATGGCAGAGCCCTGCTTTCCTGGAAGTTTCCTGCCCAGCCATGGGAAGTGGTAAATGAATTCTTTGTTTTGCTTTGCTTCTGTGTGTGGCTTTTGCTTTACCTATTAAGCTGCCTACATTTCAGTCCACAAACCTTCCCACTTTTACTATTCTGATTTCTCTGTCCCATCCCACTGGGCATGTGAGAAGGTGAGCAGCTGTGTAGGGCTTAGTTGCCAGCTGGGGTTAAACTACAACGTTCTTTTTTGGCACCCAACATAGAGCTCAAAGGGTTTGAGATAATGGAATTTAATTGGAGTGAGCTAGATTGAGTTTATAGCTGTTATTGATGTGTAGCTATTAACTGAGACATGATAATATCCTAAACTTTGCACTATAGGTTTGAATTGGACCTTATGAGTCAATAGTCTCTCCTTCACTTGACAGCTTCAGCCTGGATTTAATTTAGATAGATTTCCTTCCTCTTTTTTTCTCACTCTCTTCTTTTCCTTCCCAATTACCTCTGTCTTCCACTATGCAGAACATCTGTGACCCCACCATTATTATGAACAGCAAATGCAGAATTGTTTCCTGGAGGTTGTTTCCTCCCCAGCTTTGCTCTTCCAGTTTTAGTCAAGCTGGTAAGTAATTTTGGATACAATGCTACCACTATTCATTTTCATGCTTTGTGCAATCAGAAAAACTGCTTTTATTTTTGTATATATCAACAAAAAGCAAATAAACAGGAAGTAACTGTAACTGACCTTTGCAGAGGCTTCCTTTGTCAATGGCTGTGAAGAGAGAGTCTATAAAACTTGTCACATGAGGCAGAATGTGATCTTTGTTCATTGGTCTGTTCAAAATAAATGGGAAGACTTATTTCTGTTACACTGACACACTGTTATACTGACACCTACGTATAAAAGTTTTCTATCACATTTATGTCTATTAAATTACCGGTAGCTTATTCCAAGTTTGAAACCAGCACCGAAACATCTTTGCTATTTCTGCTTCACAATTTAAGTTGTAGCATTCACTGCATCTTCTTTCTAACTAGTCCTTCAATAATTACTGAAAAAATACTGTTGAGAGAGGATAGTGCTTAAAACACACAAACTGAAATGTGTCAAGAACATCTCTATAAACTAAAGCACCAAATTTAGTGAGTAGGCAATCAAGAAGCTGATATTCTATTCCTGTCTTTACTGTTGACTCATGATATTTCTATGTAGCACTTGTTTTTGTCTTCTAACCCTGGTTTCCTGAGCCTAGCACTAGCAATTGTCCTTTCCTTAGTAAAGTGATTTCTTACAGAAAGAGAGCTAATAGGCAGTAAGAAAACAGACAGCATTACAGAAATACATGACAACAGTACCTTAGAATATCCCTTACCTAATATGTGGCAGTACAACCAAGGCAACCCAAGACTGGGAAAGGTCAGTGATGTCTTCCTTCTCTGGTAAATGCATTAAAGACAGTACATGATCCAACACTGGTACTTCTGCCTTTTCTCCTTGTCTTTTACTTGTTTGTTGCCTTGTATTAGAGCTAAAAATAAAACCAAACATTTTAGTAATCCACCACTGCATATCAGAGATTGTTCCTTTTGCTCCTATGATATTCAAAATTATGTTGTCTACTTTTAGCAACAAGGACTTGCACAACACAAGGGATTTTTTTCTTCTCAATGTCCTGTACTGCACAAAATATCATCTAGTCATGCTGAAGAGCACAAAACATGGCCCACAAGAAATGTCAGGTCTTTATTTCAAGTTCAAATAATATTTCTAGAAGAAAAGACACTGGTTCTCAGTTGGAAACCCTCACAGCTAAGACATACAGACTCCAGGAACACCTGAGAGTCATCTCTACAACTGCTGTTAATAAACCATGATAACATTGACATAGATGGATGACAGAAAACAATCAGTGAGGTATAAGTTTTGGGACTTAAATGGAACCACGAGGTGAGCCCAAATCAACAAGCCTATTTGCAGGCAGAAAGGGTTGACACCATACTGGAACATACGAACAGGAGTCCTTCACACTCCATGTGCATCAATCTTTCCATTCCACCCAGTGCTGCAAGATCACAGTCAGAAGGCTGCATAGGCTTCACTCTTCAAAAAATACAGAAGCTCTTAAAAAGCCAACAGTAAGAATCATTAAAGGCTTAAGAAAATACATTTATGAAATAAACCTCAAGGAATTAGGATTGTTGGTCCAGAGAAAGAAGATCTCAGACATGTCTGATGATGAAAGCCTGCTATTTGTAAAAGCTTGATGCAAAGAGTAAAAAATATTCTGCTCTTTATGTTTCCAGCAGATAAGATAAGCAGCAAGGGATTTAAACTGCCGTAAAGAAGGTTTAGGTTATACACTGAGGACTGGGGGAAAAAACCCTAACAACCCAACAAAAAAACTCAAAAGCCAAAAAGCCCAAATAAATCAAAAACCACCTGTGTAAGTATAAAGATATCAAAGTACTGGCACAGACTGCCAGAGGCAGCTCAGAAATCTCCACAATTGGAGTATTTAAAAACTGGAAAGGAGAGGGGGTATGTAACTCTTGAGATGTCTCCTGGCCGTAATTTACACCACTGACATTGCAAAAGCACAAAAAAAAGTCCAAGCAGGACCAAGGTCCTTACAGGTCTGTACTCCAAACCACTGAAAAAATAGAGAGATCAAGAAACAAAGAAAACAAGGGAAGAAAACCAAATTTAATCATTTTGACTCGACTTTCTGTTCCTGAAACCTCAGTGCTTCTACTACTATTAAATAAAAATAGGA
This sequence comes from Promerops cafer, assembly GCA_013398275.1. NCBI lineage: Eukaryota > Metazoa > Chordata > Aves > Passeriformes > Nectariniidae > Promerops > Promerops cafer. Next base: position 3,606,242 of record VZSE01007196.1, on the reverse strand, counting down.
AAAAAACCACACAGAGTAGACTCCTTAAAGGAAAAATAAAACCTTACATAGAAGGCAGTACAAAGTCAAAAGTTTTGAATTAGCTGAGTTAGAATTACTAGAAAAATCACTATCATTAGATTAGCAATGGTCATTCTGTGCTTCAGAGGTTACTCTTAATTTTTCCAAAGAGGCTCCGGGGAAAGTAATCACTTCATTGCAACCAAGCTAGGTTTGCAACTAAAAGCAGTCAAGCTGTGCCAGCACAGGGCTACTTCTGAATTAATTACATGTCCTTTGATATCCAGCTGTGCTCTATGGCAAGACTTTAGTACTGCTGCCAAGAAAACTCCTGGACAAGACATATGCATACATTGAAAAAAGCTGGGGCACAGGCAGGTTAGTAATGATGAGAAGCTGAACTGCTGCACTCACTACAGAGATTAACTGCCAAGGGATGCAGTTTGCATGATGGTGTAACAGATCCCCATCATATGTGCACCACAACACTGTTCATATCTGTAACCACCTTTCCAAAGGGACATCTCTTCTCATATAATTTCAAAGAGGAAAGTGATATCCTACTATATCACTTGGTTTGCAAATCTGCCGGCACTGCTGCCATTTTATGCAACTCCAGCAAATACTGGAGGGCAACTTTTATGTGCTCTGCACTGCCTTCAGGCCTAGAGCCAAACAGACACACCTAGTGTTAGCTAAACTTGAGAAGCCTCACCTGACAGATGCTTCAGTGAAAACAAGAGGATACTTTTCAAATGCCATTGAACCAATGGTAGGAGGCTCTGCTTTCAACAAAATGAGTTTAGCCAGAATTGCCACGGCCTCATCCTTTGTGATGGCATCTGTGCCAGAGAAGCAATGTTCAATGTATTCTAGAAAGCATGGGAGAAAATGCTGAAGAGACAAAAAAAAAAAGGTAAAAAGTCAAAGATTGGCAAGTCCCTTTAATCATCATCAAATCCACAAAAAACCCACAACACTAACCACAGGGAAATCCAAATGCTCACAAATAAGCCAGCAAAGCATCAGACTTATCAGTTCTGGTGTCCCTAGACACCAGCACAGACTTTTTCCTACCGCAGCAGGGATGGTAATTTAATGAAAAAACTCATTTTCAAATTCAGTCTTATCAGGACATTCCAGATCCTTGACTTGGCTTTCACCTCCATTCCATTTAATTAATTTGATTCCTCCCAGATCCCCAGTTATAGGGCTTATTCTTTATTTCCACTTAGTTTCTCCAGAACCCATTCTCTTCCTCCCATCCATAACACACTCACCCTCTTAAGTCCCCACAGATAAGCTTCTTTTTGTGAACAGATACCTATCACCTCCTCCAACTCTGAGAAACCTTACACAACTTTAACACAATAGCACAAGTAACCTCTTTCCTTCTTATCAGATGATGCCAGAAGTTTAAATAAACATCATGTCAATACACAACAAACCTTCAGCACACAAGGCAGGTAAATATACTGTGGATTGTCCAGTTGTTCCCTTTAGCAACAAAAATAAAGATAATGCACAATCACTTCCACCTACCTTCTCAAATTGCTTCATTGTGAACATTGCTTCAGAGAAGTCCAAAAGAAAATGCCGTTCAAATCTACTTGCTAATACCTGCAAGATACAAGTGAAAGGTTGCAGAATGAGAGACATTTCACAGTCAGCTCTTCACTGCCCATGGGACATGTTTTCTGGTATACAAATCAAGCACTCTTTGAACTCTTAGATACTCTGCCTGGCTCTCTTGCTAATTCCAGCACACAGAGCAGCATTGTTTACAAGTGACAATTCAGATACAAAAATGCACAGTCCTTTCTAACAAACCCTACTGACACAACCCTTTTTGACAAGCACTGCTTGATCCTACTGTCTCTGCAAAGACAACTGAGTTATCTCTTCCGTGTGATATGGAAAATATAAGTTGGAAGTTCTAGGACTGTAGCACAGACACACTGTTACTAAAAAGCTTAGGCCCAAACCATATCTCAACTCGNACTGTAGCACAGACACACTGTTACCAAACCATATCTCAACTCAGCATTTTTTCTGTGTAGCAGGTTGCAGAAAGTTTACTGCCTCATGGGCAGAGCAAACCTCTGTGCTTTTGAAGGATGCAAAACAGGAACAGTCCTTTGAGATACCCAGGATCAGTACTCCTCAATGCCAAGATAAAATAAACACCCAGATCTCTCTTTCCCAGACCCTTCAGAACATAAGGACAGCTTTAAGCCTCCTCCAGTTTAACAGAAGCCCACACAAATATCCTCAAATGTTTGAAGAAGTCTCCTGAGCAGAACTGGCCTCATGCCACAGGCAAAACCAATCTTACTTCAGCACAACTCAACACTGAAGACCAGATGAAATTTGATCTTTTTTAAACAATTTCAAGTCTTGTTTTCCTATTGTAAATTGTGTGGCATTTTTATTTCAAGTATTTTTTCACACATACACACTACAACTATGGTCCACACTGTTAACTGCAAAATCATAACGTACTGTAACAGGAAAACTAAAGAATCAGACTCCATAGTATAATCTCCTGTTGATCTTTGCAACACTACATTTGATAGGAATGTATGCAGCTAATCATGTCAATGCTCCAGGAGCAAAGGTAGTACTGAATCAAAAACTGCACTTATATGTGAACCTTGTTCACAAGGCCATTAAATGCTTGGAAACTTAATGAAAAATGTATTTTTTTCACTAAGTTTGACTCAATGATCTTCTTTATCACCATAGGCAGGACGTATTCCTTCACTGTTCTCCTTCTTTTCTCTACAGAGGCTGTAAGTGTTTGAATCAGAGCTCAGATTTCATTGCAATGATGTCTGCCATGGTGACACTGCTATACTGACAGCCTGTACAAGACTGTCAGGTAATCCCAAGACCTCATCAGACTTTATTTAAGGCATTGGGCAGCTTGTTCATTATCTGTGCAAAAAAGCTGAAAGGAACCTTACAGTGTATTTCCCAGCCTGAAACAGAATGTCCAAAAATCACCCTGCTCTAGGGAATTTGAGGACTGTGATTTCTGGCATAAGCAGCAATCCTTGTTACCTTCTGAATAGCTTCCTTGGTCAAAGAATCTGGCAACAAAACATTTTCCGCCAGCAGCAGTGCAGAAATGGCATTCAGCAGCATCTTGCAGCATGATGATGAGAGATATGGTGTTTGTAACATTTTTATTAAAACCTGAAATGAAAAAGAGAGAACTCATACTTGTCCATGAAGATAATGATTATCTGGTCTGAATGGCCTGGACAGTCCGCAGACCAGGAGGACACAGAGTTCTAAGCTACAGCCCGCAGAAACGAATCCTAATAGTCCCACTGAAGTTTGAAGGCCCTGAATCTAGCCTAATGAGGTCAAATGTATGTGAATCTGGCAGAATTGCTCTATACCACTGATATNTTAGGGGGGGGGGGGGGTCTCCTCCCCAGTGGCAGGAACAGACTCTTGAAGCAGTAGCCCATTTTCCCCATTGCTCATTTAAAGTTGGACTACACTAGCATTACAATACAGAGGTAAAATCTCACAGGATCAGAGAGGTAGCAATACTCAAAATACATGTCTCTGTTCACTCAACTCAAATCCTAAGCCCAGTGATGCATCAGAAATGTGTAGGAATGCTTTGGCTAACCACACCTCTTCCATATTCAAACAATACTTCTCTGACACATCTAAGTGCCAGTCTGACCTACCTGACAGACATCTTCAGGCAGTGAGATTTTAGATCCATTTGCATGTTCCACTAAGATCAAATAAGCTTGCAGAATCCTTTCCATCTGCTCTGAAGCCACAGAGCAGTTGACCTTAGTTATTTTCCTCTGCAAATCTAAGAGTGACTCCTGTTTAAATAAAATAGGTAAATTAAATGCTTCAGATAAATGAGCAGTCTCCGTTTCACTTACTGCTATTTGAAGGACATTCTGAAGAATCAGTATCTCAGCTGCCCAACAAACTATTGTTGGCTCTCTCATACATATTCCACAAATAAAACCATGCAGAAACACTGTGAAATTTCCCTTCGGTAAAAACACATCCCAGATTCCTTGGACAGAAACACAAGGAACTCCTAAAATGAGGGTCTCCGGCAAGGCTGACACTTGACATACGAAACAGGAAAGAGAAATATTGGGCTCCACACCCACAATGGTTTGGAAGCACCCAGCTTTCACTGGAATTATCAGAATTTAGGTACTTTTACACTTTATGCATCATTTTGCTAATGTGGATGCTGAGAGATTACTCATATTATGTACATTCTACATTAGCGTCTCTTTCTGTCCAGAAGATATAAACTCCTATCCTTCATCAAACAAACTGAACCCAATTTAGACAGCTACCACAGACTACATGAATATTTCCCTCTTAGCAAGATATCCCCATGCATCCACCAGTTCCAGGGTAAAAGAAAGTCTCATTAAAAGTAAAAGGAAATATGTAATGAATTTCCAAGATTTCGTAACAACTGCAGATGCTGAGTCAAAGAAACCTCAGGGATACAAAACATTCAGTGATAAACAAATCTGTAGCTAATGACAGTCAGGTAAAAACTGCTTATCATATTGGGTGAGGCCAGAGGAACAGAATGGGATTTTCTGGTAGTTTGGTAAGTCACAGGAAAGCAGTCTCAAGAAGAGAGGAATTCTCAAGAATAGGAATTATTTATCCATGCCAGAAGGACTACACTTAAAAAGCTCATGTGAACCATTTCCTTGCAGTTTCCCATTTCATCCCTCCCAGGGGCACAGCTGACACAGTCTGTTGTCAGTTGCAAGAGGCTTAACAAATCCCCCTACCAGATGTTTGCAAACTTTTAAATATTGGTCAGGTAAGTAAAACACAGTTCCAGGCTGTGTCATTGCTGATTATTCTACATCATCCTGATCCAACACAGCACAGCCCACAGCACTCAGCTGTGCTCCTTCAAACCGGAGTGTAACCCCCAAGCAGCAACGCAGGAACACCCAGACTGAAAACATTCTGATTTTCAGTACTTGGCTGCAAGGTTCAAACTTGGATTTCCAGGTTCAACCCAACTCTTCACTTTAAAAAAATCTGTAGGGCAAAAAGCTTCCCTTCTACTGTCATAAAGTGGTTTTGAACCACCAATAGTTCAGCAACATAAAACAAGCACTACATCCCAGCAAGGGTTCTGCAATGCATGCAAAGGCAGACTGTACAAACCATCCTTGCCCAGCCACAGGACTGAGTTCTGAGTCTCACCTACAGTAGTTCCTTTCTCACTCACAAAACAGCCATCAGGATAACTCTGACCTTAGAAAATAAGGGTGGAATTTTTCCATGACCCTGTATTTTATGTTTCCAAAGCAGGAAAAAACCCAGTTCTGGTCCAGTAAAACACAAAGACTTTCCTCAGTAAGTGCAGAATTTTTTCTCAGTCACTCATTAATAAAAAAATAACAGTAAGAAGAAAAATAATCAGTGTACCTCCAGGCACTTGAAGACAATGTCAAAATGCTCCTTATGGATATGCACTGCAGCTGATCTGATCATTTGCTTGAAAGCTTCTCCAACAGCTACCCATGGCAGTTCAATTTCTTTTTCAGTCACAGGCCCCAGCTTCAACAGAATTAACTTCACAGCCTGCACAGGAAAAGAGCATATTGTGTTCTTACACTTAGAGAATAAATCTAACAATCCTAAAACTAATTAGTGTAATGTATTGCTAAAATATTCCAGTGATCTCAATTCTTTCTAGAATGACTACGGGGAAAAAAAAAAAAAAAGGCTATCACCTGAAATCTGAAATATCAGTAAGAAGTACGATTTCAGCATACAGGAATATTGAAAAGGAATTACTTAAAACAACCTTCCAGTCTCCAAAAATATTCTTAGAAGGCTTTCAGATCCTACCAACATGCTTATCAGCAAGGAGCCACTGAGGTGAAGGAGAAAACACTCCAGGATTTCAGTGAGCACTGCCTGAGGCCCATTACAGTAACAGTTAAAGCAGCAATCTTGTCTTTACCGTCTCTGCACAAGAGTGGAACATGTTCCGAACACCCTTGCACATCTCAAAAAGCAGCTGTCCTACACCTTCCACCTTTCCGGGGTGCTCTCCCAGGTCATGGAGCATTAAATTGAAGAGCTCATTTTTATCAGAAACCTACAAAACATAAGGAGAAAAAAAAGTTATCTTCTATTCAGAGCTGCCAGATGGATAGAGGCAATCAAAAGGATCCACAGCACCATGTTGTTCTCCTAGTCCTGCCTTTCCACAACAGCTCAAACTCATTATTTCTGTGACCACACAAGGAAATTCAAAGAAGAAATTTGATCAGCTATTCAGTCACTACAGCTTCCATAGCCCCAGAATGTACACAGGTCTGCTGAGGTCACTGCAGCTGAAATGCATGGGTTTGATTCTTCTCATGATTTTAAACACATGCATAAATGCACTGTTAAACTGGTCACAACTGAAACAAAAAAGTCCCCGTCCTGATGAGAAAGAGACATGTATCAGCTGAACACAGAATCCAGTCATCTGAAACTAGAACCACACTTGAGAACACTGCAGGGACTTCTGGTCCAATATTTTAAACACCTCAGTTTCTGAGGATTTGACTTGAAGTTCAGAAATTTCCAAAAACAACCAATCAAATGAGCATGCTTTATTAAGGTCTCTCAACTTAGGACAAAAATGAAGATACTCAAACTTGCTAGCCAGTCTAAGGAATCCTGGCTTTTGGATGTTTTGACTAAAGAAAACCCAACAAGTACCACTCCCTTTCCTTACTCCATGAAAGGCTGCTGTCTGATCTTGGCTGATCAGCCTGGGAATGTTACTTACAATGATCTTCAGGAGTGGAAAAACGTCACAGAATTTCAGTTGTACAAAGGCCTTTAAGTATTTGTGAAAAAGCCAGTGGGCAAATGTACATATGCAAATTCAAGCCTCCCTTCTGCAGGATTATCTTACTATTTCTAGTAATTTTAGATAAACCAACCACAGGCATTTAGTTTAATGTCTCTAAACAGCGAGTGCTAAGGCCTCTATTTGCCACTACTGACATAGAATGCATGACATTCTCAGTATGACAAAAAAACCTCAACAAAATGACAAAAAAATGACAACTCAGGACATGCTGTATGCCAGTTCAGGCCTTCTTAACCCTTCTCTGGAGAAAACCTAATATTGCACATTGAATCCAAAAACCACCTCAAAATGAAGACAGCACCAAAGTACAAACATCCCACTTACCTTTCTCATTAGAAAGACAAAACTTTCAGCAGCGAAGTTTCTGATGTGCAGTTTGTGGTGAGCCAGCAGGGTGCTGTACAGGCTACAAAGAGACAAAATAATTCATTGTCTTAGGGGCAATGCAAGAATTGCCATCAGCCGGTTAAAAAAATTGCTTCCAGTTTACATTACCACTTTTTACAAATACTAGGAACCTGTCCTTCTAGAGAGGGCCAATACCTTCCCTCATCTAGATTCCTTTCCACTCTCCATGCATAAAGAACAAGAGTTTTGCAAAGAAAGTCAAATGACAGTGCCAGGCAGATTAAGTCACAATCAAATCTGCAGATCTGTACAGATTCAACTGCAGCATCAAGATTTTCAAGGTATATGTTTAGCAGCAATAAGTGAAACAAAAGTTGATTTACATGCCAGATTTGTACTTCAGTTGAGCCAACAGGCTCTCCCGTACACTTAAAAGTTTTGAAAGATTCAGTTTGCAAGGCTGATAAATATTTGCAGTTTGCTGGTATTAGTAACAGTGGCAGATGGCTCATCACAGGTTCATTGCAGAGGGAGTGGTGCCTCAGATTCTCTCAAATTGAGCAGATCATTTTTCAATATGTTCCACAGCTTAGCCTGGGCTGGGGAGGAAATCTGTAACCAGTTTTTTACTCCATCTGTTCCAAACTGAAATTAGGAAGAAGAAACATGGAACCACTGTCTATGTCAAAAGGAAGAGCCCACCTACATCAGCAATTTAAGACTGAACAAGTGGTCACACTGGGTCAGGCCACATGCTCGGTCAGTCTACAGCAGCTGCCAAAAGCAGATAGCTGGGAAAGGTTTAAAAATACAGCAAGCACATATGAAATCAGCCTTCAGGCACCTGCAGCTCAGGAACTCCCCAAGCCCAGAGGTCCCTGCATTTGATAACTCCCTGGAGCTTGGCCAGTTTCTCTCTGAGAAAAGCTGAGAAAGCATGCTAAAAAGTATACTGAAGCATTAAGCCAAGTATTCATGTGGCATTTACATTTCTACAGCATCTAGTAACTGCTGATCAAGACAGACATTAAATATGGTTTTTACCTGTATATGTTGCCTATGTCCTTCACCATCAATCTCCACAAATACTTGTAGAGATAGGAAAGAGAGGTAAAAGCCCATTCTAGCAGCTCTGTGTCCTGTGTATCCAATAATTTGGTGATGGCCAGGAAAAAGTCATGAAAGTGAGGATAGAAGTCCGCCTGAAGATCTCGAGCCAGCTGCACCACTAGACTGTTTCAGAAAACACACCAGTGTTAGTACATTTTAAAAACAAACCAATAAAAACCTAATCAAACATTGCATAATCCAGCACAGTCTCTTTGGAAAGAAAGGCAGCATCACTCTTACTTCTCACTTCTTAAAAAATATCACCTATTAGGCAGCTGTGGATGGCAAGAATCTTAAGATTTTCAAAAAATCAAGCAGACAGCAGTAAGCAAGAAAACAAATTATTAACATCAAACAAAGCACATTAATATAATGTCTGACATTCAGTAAGCACTCCAGCTAATTTGTTTGCCTTGTCACAACTATATTTTTTTTAAGACTTAGAACCATAAAGCTCTACCTGGGAAACATGACCACTCTGGGCATCTCATTGCTTATTTTCCTCAGGCACAATAAAGACAAAGAACACTTACAACAGGACTCATGCTTACTTGTAACACCATCAAGGCTTATGACTACATTTTGTGACCATACACTTACTTTAATAGGGGTTGGTAAGCAAGACTGCCTTCGACTTGCAAATGTGTCTTCAAGCTCTGCACTACTGCACTTTGGTAATAAACCAGCTGGTTGAAGGACTGGCATTTGTTGGCCACTTCCTTGTAGAATTGCACTGTTCAAACAAAAAAAGAGAAGCCCTGAAAACTAGTCCAGTCCCTGGTAAGCATGTAGGGTGTTAAAGAATAACAGTGCTCCAGAGCCCAGTCCAAAAACCAGTCAATAATCTCCCACTGGGCTCTGGATGAAGAAAAAACATATTTTAGCATAAGGAAAGCGGGAAACATGAATATAAATGACGTACCAAAATGCTGAGTGAGGTTCAGTTCCTTCCATTTCCGCAGTCCTTCAAAAAAGTAGGTTTCAACCTCCTGCCAAAACAAAGATGAAGAATTGCTACCAACCCCAATGAATGTTTCCTGTAAAGATGAGAGGTTCAAATGAAGACAACTATCAGGTGCCTTAGACATTTAAAGAATTTTCTAAGAAATCTCAGTGACTAATTTCAACAGGTACTATGGAGTTTCCCTGAAAATAAGTCTTTCTTTCAATATTCAAAACACATTTGAAAATATTTTCTGGTGATAAGACTTGTTTACATAATTGCCTTTTATACCTCTACCACCTGCAAGTATTTCCAAGTCTGGTCCTAGGACTGCTAAATGACCCAGCAGCATCTTTCATGTTCAGACTCAGGCCCACCAGCCACATGGAAGACACCAGGGTGGTACTGTCAAAGTGCCCCTATGGCAATACTGCAAACCAGGTAGAAAAATGAAAGGGAACAAAGCATGAAATGAGGCTCCAGAAAAAGCAGTTCTTGCAGGAGCTTCTTTCCAATTTTCTCCTAAATAAATTTCTTTCTATACTCTTTCATGGAGTATATCTACTTGTGATGTGATTTCAGAAAATGACCATAATTGCTGCTCTCACCTCAGCATAGCTCCCAGTTCTGTCAATCCGATGGATAATATCAATATTAATGTTGCTCAGGCGCTCCGAAAAGGTAAGAAACTGCAAAAAAAGAAGACACGTTTCTTGCTCAGTTTTGAGCACAGCCCTTCTAAATGTCTCTCGATAGCACACACACTGCAAACAGAAACCCCACTTCTAAAGACGGGCAGCCAGATGACACCCCTCAATATCAGCTCTAAAAGATCAAAGCAAAACGCGCAGGAGCAGGACTGACCTCTACCCCCCGACCTGCAAAACCGAGGCTCGCAGCCCACACGTCTGCACAACACGATGACAGAGATGCAGAGAAATCTACCTAGATTTCAGCAAACTGACCCGCTCTCAGCCTTCCTGAAACAACGCCCTGGTCAATTTAATTGAATTTATGTCAGTTTCCTACACCAGGGCGGTGGTGCGCCTGCTGCCTGTAAGGGACTGTGACCCGGCGGACGGAGCTGCCGGGGACGGGGCAGCAGCCGCACTCCGGCCCGGCTGTCTCGGCCGGGACCCTCGCAGCGCTGAGCAGACCCTGCCACGCCGCCCGCCCTCACGCCTCCTGCCGCGGTGCTGCTTCGGCAGCCGGGCACGACCACTGAACTAACACCGACGGCGGAAGCCTGAGCTCCCTTCCCCCGGCCAGCAGCCGCGTTCAAGCGGGCGCTCACCCGGTGCGTGTTCCCCGACTTGTGGGCCGAGGGCTTGCTCTTCATGGTGGCGGCGGCGGGGGCCCCACAGCGAGTCCCACACGTGCGGCCCTACGCGCCAGGCGCCGCCATGCCGGGCACGGGCTGCCGGGAGCAGGGGCGGGACCGCCGGCGGAAGGGGCGGGCGATGCTGAACGGGACCTGTGCCCGGCCCTGGAGGAGGTCCTGTGCCCGTGGCAGCGAGCGGCGATTCCCTGAGAGTTGTGGGCAGGGCAGACTCGCTCCGCCGTTGTCTATGCGCTCTGGTGTAGGGCGGCGGGCTGGGGCACCTCGGTGCCAGGGGGCGGCCGCGACGGTGCCCAGGGAAGACCAGTTTGTGCTATGGCGAAAGCATGATGGAGCGGAGCGCAGCCCACAGCACAGCATTGATGCCTCGTCCCGAAACGGCCACTGCCCAGCTCCCTGATCTTAGTTCTGATTTTTGTCCGGACCTCAACAATATAAACAAAAATGTTAATCGCAGACAAAGTACACGTAAACCAAGTCCTCGCACAAGACGTCCCTTGCAATACCACGGCTTGTGGGAGCTTCTGCCTGCGGCTGCAGTTGTGGGAGGGGAAGGACGTGTGAGTGAGGTGGGAGATGAACTTAAGGTTGGAAGGAGCTTTGCTGTGGGCAGGTGTAGCACAAACAGCTCAGAACCACGCGAGCGTTCGAGGTTGCGTCTTGCCTAGCTTGGGAATTTGGCCCTGCCGAGGCTGCGTGTCCTGCCTGCCACAGGCAGGTCAAAGCCACTTTCAGAAACCAGGCTTGCAGGTTATTCAGACAGAAAGACATAGAGGTGGATTTGAGCACAGCTGAAGTTCACGAGTAGGAGCACGTAGGGACCCACAACTTCGAACAGAGCCAACAGGTTAAACACTGCCAGATGCATCCAGAAAGGCTGCCCACAGGCAGGCAGTAAGCCATTAACATGATAGTCATCTGGACAGGTAGGGGAACGTGCTTGCTTCAGCACCTGTGGAGTCAGAGGGACTGAGGCAGCTGGTAGCTTTAAACCTTTCTCTTCTGCTGTAGGAATAGAAAGGATTCCTGGCGTTTGCATTAGGTGGGAAGAGAATGCCTGATTAGGCATTTAAGTTTGAAAAGGTTGGCTTAAGTGATTTCAAGGCCAAATATCTCCATAGAAAGTGCAGCTAAAAGCATGTCGAGAGGTCTAGATCCACAAGAGCTTAGGCACCAATATGCAACTGTTTAAGAGCACAAATAACCCTCCAGAAGTGGTCAGTAAATTCACTTACTGTGTCTCCTACGTATTGTATACTTGTGGAAAACAGTCGATGAGATCTTTTTTTCCATTATGAATAGCATCTATAGCACAGCTGTAGAACTTTGTGGGATGCATGCACTACAAAATCATCCAAGGAAATGAGCAAAATCTAACATTCATATAAAGTTCTGGGGAGAAGAGCTCAGGTGTGCTCTGGCTGTTGCAGAAGTCATCATCAACAAAAATAAAAGACATTAGAGGAAATTTTTAAAAAGCTAAAAATGCTTTTTTTTATGTTTGTAAACTGGCAATTTCTCAGAAGATTGAGACAGGGTAGATCTGCAGCTGCTGATGTTCCTGAGAGTTTCTGCTTGCAAGAGCTACTCATGGACTGCATTTCAGCCAGCACTGAATACTGCACTTGGGGATACATCTGTGTGAGCCTAGTAGCCTGGGTGTCAATACCCATATGGCCAGGACAGTAGGTCTGGTGCCTCAGCTGACAAGGTTCAGTGACCCAGAAGGGCCCTTCCCCACTTGTGTATGAGCTGCAGCTATGTTAACAATATCTTTACTAAATACACTCCCCTATGAATGCAGTGCCTCAGGACTTATTCTTCTACTTTTCCAGTAAGAGATGTGATTTTCCCATCTCTGGGCAGGCCCCAGCTCCATCACCCTGTGATTATCTGATGGTCCCTGCCAGCAATTCTCCTTCAGAAATCTATGCTAAAGGCATTAAAAATTAAAAGCAGATGGCCTTCTGAAGAGAAATGTCTTATTGGTAGTAATACCTGTAGAGTCACGTAGACGAGACCTTTGTAAAATAGTGCACGCGTGTCTACCAAAGTAGTCACTGATGCAGATCTGACTTCTTCAAACACCCAGTGTGGGCTACAGCCACCAGTCCCTGACTCTAATTGATCAGCACTTCTGAAACAGGTCTAGGATTCCTATGTCTCCTCCATTCCTGGGCTTTTTAGTCCTGCAGTTCAAAATCTACTTGCTGGTCTCAGCAAGAGCCAGAGTCACTTTATGTAGAAGCAAAGGAGGCTTTCCTTCTGGTAGTGCGTAGTTTAGCCTAATAGTAGTAATTGGGGTGAAATACCTCAATATTTATCCCAGGATGGTCTCACAGGGCAGAATTCATCTCAGATAACCTACATGTTTACAATGCGTGTGTCCACCTTTGACCATCAACTTCAGGCTCGTTTTATATTCACTGAAGATGTAGACACATTCTTGTACTCGAAAAATCTGTGTTAGAATACAATTAATCCTAGGATTGGTAGTCTCGGAAAGTCTGGATGACTCCATTATACATGCATATCTACAGCTGCCCCTGTGGATGCCCCCCATATGACATGGCTCAATAACTACATTAATAAACAGTATCAAAACAGTTACCAAGTTACCTTACTTCTGTCAAATTTTAATGTGTATTAATCACAAGCACAGCACATACTCCTGAAGCTCATATGACACTGAGTTTCTGACTTAAAGGACATGTTACCTGACACAAGACAATGAGCAGCCAGGTCAGCTTATTTTTAATCAGGGGACATTGTAGATTGCATAGGTGCACAGGTGTTAGATCAAATTTTCATTTTCCTACCATAATCGTAGAGGCATGGTGGAGTTTGTGTAGTTAATTATTTTGTGAGAGGATTTTCCCTTTCAATGTGAAATATAACAGGCTAATAGATGAACAGAAACAACTGTGAATTAGAACAAACAACTTCCAATCTTGGATGCCCAGAGCTAGGTTGCTCAATCAATATTAAAGACACTAAACAGTTATCTAAGGTGGTTGTGAACCCAGAAGCCTTTCTCTTTGCCTGTCTCGAGTCACCACAGGTGGGGTGCAGGGGCTGGGGTGGATGTGGCTGTAAAGCTGCACCATCAGGATGCTCTTCAAAATCCTCCTGTAGGGAAAAGTTGGCATGAGTTGAAGGAAGGTTATACAAGTATATCATGCAGTTTGGTGTATTCTTTCAACTGAAGCAAACAGATTTATATTCTTTTAATTTGTCTGCAAAGTAAGATGAGCCCTTTGTAACACAATGACATATTTTCACTGCCAGCTTTCTCCTCAGCTTCTAGCTGGCATTTTGCCTTGCCTTGCGGGAGAAAACCCCACAAGATTATGTAGGATGTTGTTGAGAGCATTCAAAATCAAAGCAGACAAGATACTGGAATCCTGTTCTGCAATCTGGTGGAACTGTTTGGCTACATTTTATCTAATATGCCTGAAGCATAGAGATTCTGCAAATAATTCAACTCCAGGTCAATGCTAGCTGAGTCATAGGGAGAATTTCGTCTACCCTTAGGTTTGCTGATCAGAGAGGGTTGAAACAAGGGACTGGAATACAGATCCCAGACTTTCTGTCTGAAATATCCTGAACTTAGGGACTTTCCTCACAGAAAGGGGCACTGACAACCTGGTTCAACCCTTGACACACTTAGACCAGTGACTCATCTATTTTAAGTCAGGGTCCTGCTGCAGAGCTGAAATAGGTGGGTTGCACTAGGTCCATCTCTTGAAGTAAACTGAACAGTGCCAGAGCACAGGGACCGTCCATACCAATAAATCATCAATACAATCCCTGGCACAATTTTGATTCATGCCAGTTTTCTGCTCAGTAGGAACCCACACCTGGGTGTTTTTTTAGGCTTTGGTTTGAATTTTGTTGTTTGGGTTTTTTTTTTTTGTTTGTTTGTTTTTGGTTTTTTTTTTTTTCATTTTGGTTTTTGTTTGTTTGTTTATTTTGGGGTTTTTTTGGTTATGTTTTTTGTTTGGTTTGGTTTTTGTTTGTTTGGGTTTTTTGTTTGTTTGTTGGGTTTTTTTGGGGGTGGAGAAGAAAGTTTTAGAATTTATTTGTGTTAGAAAGAAAAAGGGTTTGATTTCTGCACAGACCACATATATGCAGGTAGCCCCAAGACAGGAGAGGTTTGCAGCGGTGGCTATAGCCTTGTTGAAAGCAACAGTAATAGAAGCAGCAGGAGGAGGATTCACAGAGGAATCATGGAGCATGGAAAGGAAAACTAAAAGGCAGGATGGAGTCTTGTTCCCCAAAAGAGATGTGAATGCTCTCCTGCATTTCACACTCACCATTAAAATGAGGGGCATTTGGATTTGACAGAAACCATCTGGATTTCAGGCTGCCTGTCATGTGTCTGGGACTACTAACAGTCTGTGTACAGCATGCCATTGAGGGGAAAACAAGGTTAGGCTTACTGAAGGGAATGGTATGTTCCTGGCATGGAATGGAAGGTAATGTACAAAGCAATTGGTACTGTTCTTCGTATCTCTGCATCCATCTCATTCATGCAACAAAAGTTAGGTATGTAGGTTCGATGTTTTGGCTAATTGATTTGCTGCTTTTTTTTCTTATTTGAAGCTTGAACTCTCATAGTATTCATGCAGCTGTAACTTTGCTCTCAGATTCCAATAGAGTCAGTACTTCAGTTATCCATTCCTGATCTCATAGATCCAAGAGACATAGTGTACAAAAGCTGAAACTCTGAAGAAAAGATCTATTACTCTCAGCTCTACAGTGTACTGTGAGGAAAAAACTTTCAAACATACATACTCTTAAGCTGAGACTGCTAGGAAGCAGTCTAATTTTGATGTGTACTGTTGAGTGAAATATTTGTGGGTACCTTAGAAAAGTGGAAGAACTTACACAACATCAAGAGACAAAGCAGCCCTTCTTGGTACTTCCACTGTGCCATAAGCTGCTGGCACCGGCTGCTAAATTATAGATATTTATGAGCAATTTCCAATATATAAAGCAGAAAAAAAACCCAACAAAACACCAAAAAATCAAACCATACCAACTAGCCTACCAGCCAGCCAAGCAACCAATCAACCAACCAAAAAAAACCCAAAAAATTTTATTGATGCTGTAACTGTAGAGATGTTGCTAACACTAAGAAAAAAAAATAGGGCTGTCACTTCTTACTGTAAATTTAAGTAAGTTTTTGGACACTGCTGCTGCTTTTAATACCAATTTGTGGGTCTAATTGATGATCAGATCAAATAGGAGCCATTGAAAGAACTGATTAAAAAAAATACTGAAATAATAGATAAAAGATAAAAGATGTATAAAAGATAGCTAGGTGGAGACTGACACTTCAGTAAAAAAGAAAAAGGAAATGAGCCTCAATCTCCAAGCAAGAGAGAAAACCCAAAAGACTCTGAAGCAAATGGAGTCCTGGTTGCTTGAACTGGGCAAGCACTCACCACAGGGGTGCAGTTCACCTCTCTGGCTATAGCAACTGGCTGCACAGAGGGCTATATTTCACCCAGTGCTCATAGCCAGTAGAAGATCACTTGCAGGGTGCCCATCAGTGCCTCTTTTGATGTGAGATGAAATGAGCCCCTTTAAAATGACGAACCGCTAATGGTACTGTACGGATACAGACCATCTGCTGTACCAAGAGATGGAGTCCCTTAAATCCAACTGCAGCCAAAATGCTTCTCCTCGACTGTCATTTACTTGCTGCACTTCCTTGTGCATCATTCACCAAGTTTGCAGACTGATAACACTATCACATGGTATTAATCTGACTGTGCAGAAGCTGTGGAGGCTTTATGATGCTGGGTCAATACAATTTTTTCTGCCTATTTAAAAAGGCACATTAAAGTTATTATTTTTTCCCCATTGCCTTAACCCCAAATCCACATTTTCATCAAACCCCATTCGGTAGTCTATTTGAACACATGCTGACACTGGATGGCAATACACTAAAGCAACAGACATTAATTTTAAAAGTCTTAGTGTGCCTGGATTAATAAAGTCCCCTTGTCATGGAGTTTGGTCATGAACCTCCAAATGACACATGTCTGCTGTCCGCAACCCACCACAGATCACCCACCACCCCTTAGCATCCTGCAACAGACATAAGACTGCAGTACAAGAGGCCAAAAAACCTATGGTGTTTCCCAGCAGCATTTTGGGACAGACCAAGGTTGCTGGCACTGTTTCCACTCTCTAGAAAAAACAGGGATTTGGTATTTGAAATGTCCAAATAACATCAAAATTAGGTGCAACAAATCTCACATTATAGAGGAAAACAGAAGAAACAAACCAAGCCAAAGTCAACAGATGCAGATGGTTGGACCTGAGGGAAAACCTCCTTCCTTATCTACTTTTTGTGGTGGATGTTGCTTTGAGGATGTATGACAAACAAAGCAATTGAACGCTAGAGCTGGTGTAAATATGCATAACTGCCTTCAAACGTTTCCAAGCAATGTGTGCGTCTGTGTGATCTCAGCATGGGCAGCCTTGACAGAGAGTAGAAGAACTGAAGACAATCAAAAAGGGGTTTAAACGAGAGGTAAGGCAGTCGGTTCCTAGAGACATTATAAATTGGAAGAATGAAGTTGATAGGAAACAGCAATTTTGGGGGAAATGCCTCATGGGACGGTGGGTCCAAAAAGAAGGGGATTCTTGAGAAGAAGTGTGAGAGGGAGGAGAAAGTTTCTTAATGTGAAGAGATGGGGGCGGAGATGAAAGGATTGAGGGAGCACGGGGGATTTAGCAGTAGCAATTACAAAGAAGGATGGGAGGCAGATAATGAGGGAGATGTCAGAAGTGGTGATAGACACTCTGGATTATGGATGGAAAAATAAATCAAAATAATCAAAAAGCTAGTTAGGTCACTGGGGCAGTGGCAGGCAACATTTTTCAGAGTATTTTGAAGCTACAGAGTTAGCAGGCTCATTTCCAGAGGCTTGCTCTGTAGAAAATGCAAAGAGATGGGCTCCTCCAGGGAGCATATCAAAGCAACAGTTTCTTTCTGAAGAGCCTGTCTCTCTCCTTCAGTAGGGAGCCAAGCTGCATAACCGAAGTACCTACATGGTACACCTAAAGCAAGCACATATCAAAATAACACCAACTAGAACATGTGATCTAGGATAGTTTGGATAGCAGGTAGTGAAAAAAAAGAGGGAAACAACAGAAACAATACAGAAGTGCAGAAAAATTTACTCAGAAAAAAATCCATTTTTTGTTCATCATTCTGGTGAACATTTGACAGCCCTTTCTCATACATTAACTGCAAGTAAGCAAACTAGTTGAATTGTAATTCTGTTGATGCAGAATTGAACACCTTAAATAAACAAAAGATCCCAAAGCCATGGGAATAAAGTTCAAATGTGTAACTTATTTATCCATTTGAGTTAAAGAAGCAAAATCTGTACCACAATTTTATTCCCATAGTAATTGTTCTCTTAAGCAAGTATTTATGTATGCTACATCTCACTGCATGGACAGTCCAAAAATAAATTTTGAAATTTGTTCTTTTAGATGAAAGAGGAGAGTTCTCCAGCAAATGTATTATAGACTCCTAATCATTCAGATTTAAATGCTCAGTAGTCAAGGCTAACTTAAGCTAACTTCCTTCAGTCCTGGAGCACTCACTGTTGATTTTAAAAGGTGTGTTGGTATTAGTGGGTTACACAATCCAAAGTTTCCTTCTCAAGACCATTAAGTACTCACATATAAATTATTTTTCTTGCAAACTGCATTCGTTAGAATTTCAGTGGAATGCGAACATAGAAAAAACAAATAACTGAGAAGGTGTCATTCAAAATGTCAGCATAAACCATGACTTTTATGACTCTTTGGCTCTTTTCTCCTTGTTGATCTCTTTCTTTGCAAGTCACTCTTTCTGTCCTTATGTCCCAGACACGCTAAGCATGAGAGGACAAACACTTCAAGCAAACGAGTTGTTACCCTGAAAGACTTCCTAATGATTAGGGTCTGAAGCAAAGACCTCTCCCAAATCTACACCTCTTCAAATATAGGATTTGGATAGGATGAGGATTGGAAGTGCTACAGACATGGAATTAGGGAACCATGCTTCCTGAAATATTTAACTTGTTATGTTTATGGTGGATTTTTAAGACATAAGACACTTGCAAATATCATTGTATCCTCGTTATTGCCCACCAACAGAACACAGTCTGTGCAAGAGGCACTTCTATAAAATTACTACTGGAAAAAAGTTTCTAAAAGGATGCTTGGAAATGTACCCTAGTGATATTATTGGAAATAAAGAGGTAACAATTGTGGGACATCTCTGTAAAAGAAAATCCCTGTGCTCAAAATACATGTGCCAGATGACTATTTCTAAGAAACTCATCCAAATTTCACAAGGAATATTGATGATGATGCTGCTCTTCTGAAATTACCCTTTCAGGGTAATTCTGTCATGTCCAAACACTATTAACAGAAAAAGAGCTGACAAAAGAATAACTAAAAAGAAAGCTAAGAAAATCACTAAACAAGACTAAGAGATTAAGACTGAGAGATTAAGGCATCTGCTCTGGTTTTGACTGGGATAGTTAATTTTCTTTTTAGTAGCTGGTACAGAGCTGCATTTTGAATATAGTATGAGATGAGTGTTGATAACACGCTGATGTTTTTATGTTGCTAAGTTGTGCTTACCCTAAGCCATGACTTTTCAGCTTCCCATGCTCTGCCAGTGAGCAGGTGCACAAGAAACTGGGAGGGAGAATGGCCAGGAAGCTGATCTGAACTAGCAAAGGTATATTCCATACCACAGAACATCATTCCCAGTATATAAACTGAGAGGAGCTGGCCAGGAGATGCTAATTGCTGCTCAGGTGTGGGCTGGCCATCAGTCAGTGAGTGGTGAGCAATTGTATTGTGCATTGCTTGTTTCTTTTGGGTTCCTGCCACCCCCTTTAATTAAAACTATTAATATTGTCATTATTATAAATATTATTATTAGATTTTATTTTGTTTCACTTATTAAACTGCTCTTATCTCAACCCACAAGTTTTACATTTCTTTTTTTTTCCATTTCTCCTCCTCACTGCAAGGTGGGGGGCCAGCAGTGATTGAGCATCTGCGTGGTACTTAGCTGCTGGCTGGGATTAAACCACAACAGGAGCATTAAACCAGGAGAAGCAAAGCCAATGATGCTGGTAGTCAGGTAACTAGCTATACTATGCCCAGCAATTCAAAACAGCAGTGTGTGGAAAAGCACAGCAAGTAGAAGAGATTAGGGTGTATCCAAACACCCTAACTGATGTTCAGAAATATGAAACACCATCAGCAATGAGCTTCCTTTACACCAAAATGCAACAGGTTTCTCAAGGTGACAAGTGATGCTGTATAGGAAGCAGTTGCTGCAATTAAAATCTTCCAAAAGTAAAAGAAGTGCATTTTTACTTGAAGTACTGCATTGTAAGAAAAATCAGACAGTCTAATTAGGAGTAAATGATTAATTTTGATGTTATTCCTAACAATAACTGTGACGTAAAGGGAATTTAACAGGTAGCTCCATAAGCAGTAAATGGAACATAGATCCTCATATCACTTGTCTTAGTGTTGGTTGGCTTGTGAACTTAAGAAGATGAGAAACTTTCCTGCAGTTTTGTGGTTTTAAGGTCTTTCTCTCAAATGGTTTCACCACTCCCCTAATAGAGGTTCAGCTCCTGCAGCAGTATTCCTTTCAGCAGGAATATTTATGGGATCCTGCATTTTTTCCTATCTACTTTAATGCAACTGGTAGCTCCTTAATCTTTCTGAGGCCCCAGTCTCTCTAGATTTGGTGATGGTGTACTGTGGTCATTGCATGAAGTGCAAACACCTTCCACATGCATACATGTGTATATATACATACAGGGCATTATCCCACATCCCTGATTTCCTAACAAATCATCCGTTTTTGCAGATTTTGTTTTGAAATTACTTTGCTTGTTTGTTTTTAGCCAGCCATTTTCTGGCAAGGTTTCCAAACATCCCTGTGTAAGCAGCATAGAACAGTGGCCAATCCTGGCACTACACAGGAGTAAAGTTGACCATGCACTGTTCTTCATCTGCAAACTCAGCTCAGCTGGTGTAGGTACAGCTGAACCCCACGCAGTCTGAAATGAAGCGAAGAATTACTGGAAGTTGGAGAGCTCCCAGGCTGCCAAAGCAAAATGCAAAGGGTCTTGCATCACCGCTGAACAATGGTTACCAGGCCTCCAGTGCTCTCCTTGCTCACTTACAGTTGTTTTTGCCCATGCCCTCATTTGCCTATAAGCAGGATAATCCCTCAAAGTCTATTTTCACAACTTAGTTCAGAGAGATGGGCAGCATCTCTCCAAGTTCAGGACCCAATATATTTGTCTTGTCTACAGGAGAAAATCCATCCCACTGATCTCCCAATGCAGTGGCCCATCCACATGAAAAATAACAGGAAGGGAATATCCTTCCCTACAGACTTCCAGTAACACCTCACAGAGCTGTCCCATAGTGGAAATGAGCCCAATACAATCACAAGGAAGGAACCATTTGGAACACATAGGGCAGTCTGGGGTTTGTTTGGTCAGATCCATGGCCTTTCTAATTTGAGGGTGCTGGAGAGATGTGAATCTTACCCCTCTTGCTATTAAACACTGAATCCCGCTGATGTCAGTAGATCTTACAAAAACAGAGTCAGAGCAGCAGTGAGATGAGACACCACATAAGGCCCAGTGCAGATGGGGCAAAAGTGTTACAACAAGACAATGAAAGACACTCTCTGAATTTGGAATCCATTTACCTATCTATTGTAGCAATGAGAAAAAGCAAATACCTGCTTTTACACAGCACAAACCAATGGAGCTAATTTGGTTCCCTGTGTGAAAAATCCAGAAAAACATTTAGTCCTGTTCTCCAGGTTCACTTGCTCTGATTTAGAACATGGCCATCATATAGATTTGCTGCTGGTTCCAAAAATGGAAACATCCACATGGGAGGATCCAGCCTTTCATGCCATATTGGTCACGATGACATTTGAAAGACAATTTGCTTAACGCAACTAGTAAAAGAACCAAGGATGCCTCCTGAAACCAGAGTGATGTGCATTTCCTCATAGCTGCTTGTGTTTCAGTTAAGAAACATGATTTGTTTTCCAGTACATGTTATCACTTGCTGTGTTTACATTATGTCAAAAATTATAAAGAAGCCCAATCAAAATTGTATTATCCCGTGTAATTAATACTTTAAATGCATGTTATGTTTGAATGGTTTGAGCTACACAATTCCTGAAGGAGTGCAAACAAGGAACACTGGCATAAAGCTCTGAGCAGCACAAGCTGTGGGTCTGGGCCAGAGCCCATTTATATCCTTCCTGAGAAAAAGGGGCCATGCTTTTTGAGAACAAATACTTTTTTTTTTGGACAACACCAGTTCATTACACTGAGTGGGAATGTGCTGGTCTTGATTGAAGCTTTGCTTGGAAGGTTTCTTATCTTTCATGTTGTCAAAAGTTGATTTAGGGCAACCACTTCAGATGATCAATAAATCAATAGCCTAACTGGTAGGTGTAGAGCATAAGTTTCTTTCTTGCTCTTCCTCAACAGGACATCTGGAAGCTCTTACTCATTGTATAAGTAATTAGAGAGTAATTGGGCTAGAGAGACTGATGCCTTAACCTGCTGTGGTGAGATTAGGACATGCCACTTGCACACCATGGCCAGCTTCTGTCTCTTCAGGGACATTCAGACTCCCAGATAGGCATCTAGACACCAGACCAACACAGACATGATTTCACAGCTCAATTTAGTAATCCTGCCAGACCAGACTTCCACCTGCTCCCCCTCTTTCCAATATGCACTCAGAAATAACTCCAAAAGGCCTGCAATTCCAGAGCTCCCAAGGAGAGAGAAGTGTTCCATCATCTGTGCCTGGCAGTCAGGTGTCTGGTCATTTCTGTCTAAGATACAGAAGGCTGCTGAAAACCATGTCTCAAAATGGTCAAATACATGCAGGTCAAAGCACCTTGAGCTGAACCCAGAGCACTTGCAGCAAAGACTGCTTCCAGCTTATCCAGCTGTGGATAAGAGCCAGAAGAGGCTGGGCAAGAAGGAAAATTATTCTACCTTCCATGAAGGAAAACAAGGTAATTTTTAATCATCAAGCTGGTTCTGACTTTTACTACACAATCACCTGCAGCATTGCACTTTTGCCAATGTACAGCTCAAGATGGAAAGCTACTGTGCAAAGCTTCTAAACTCTGCTGTAAGGTGTGCTGTGTGTGGCTGCCCTGCTGTCAAGCACATCTGAGTCAGCTTTGGCATCCTTTCACCTTCATTCCCCATCTGGGGTTGCTAACATATTGGCAAAGTGGTCAAATACGGTATTTGCTGTTAGTCCAGTGTGTACTGCTGGCTGTAGAAACAGGCACATCACTTGACATGCATGACCTTAAAATCCCATAGGTGTTTTTGATGTATTCCTCTCTGGGGAAGATGTGTGAAGCTCCATTTGTGATATTCCTGTGCACTTTGATTTCTGAAACTGTTATTACTTGAACACAGTTAGTAAAACTTCTGTGAGGTAGTAGGGTTTCCCTGTTGCACAACTGCAACTCGCCTTGGTAAATCTGATTCAGTGAGCTTCCTTCCAGATTGCACAACTCATGGAAATGTATATATTATACATTATTTTCACCTCCGCCCTTTAGGGAGATGGTGGAATATGCTAATGAGCGAGGGTAGGTTCCCCATCCTGGGGAACTCTCGTGTCTGCGGTGTAACCGCGTTCATGCGGGGCTGTGCCGTGGCGCCATCCCGCAGCCCGGAGGCGCGGGGCGGGCTGCCCCGGCCCGGGATCGCCGCCCCTTCTCGCTCCGCGGGGACGCTCAGCGCCGCGGGGAGGAGCGGGCACCGGGACGGTATAAGGCCCGCCCGCCGTCCCGGCTGCGGCACTCGCACAGCGGCTCCCGGCGCAGCCCTCTCCCGCCCTCGGGGACCCGCAGCACACCTGTCCCGGCGGCGGACACCGCAGCGCAGCGCTCCGCACCTGTCCCATCCGCGCACACCGCATCGCACCTTTTTGCTTCTGTCCCGCTGGTGTCGCCGCACCGCACCTGCCTCAGCCCCGGCGGGGGGCACCTCCCCGGGGGCCCGTGCCCATCTGCTTCCTCCTGCTTATGCCACCCCGTGCCAGCCCTGCGAAGGCAGCAGCAGCCCCTCTAATTCTGGGGAAGATCCTTGGTTCCAAGGGTGAGCTCCTCGGGTAGAATGGGGCGCTTCACCGTGTGGGACTATGTGGTCTTTGCGGCCATGCTGCTCATCTCAGCCATCATTGGCATCTACTACGCCTTCGTGGGAGGTGGGCAGAAGACATCGAAGGACTTCCTCATGGCAGGCCGCAGCATGAGTGCCCTCCCGGTCGCGCTGTCCCTCACCGCCAGCTTCATGTCGGCCGTCACGGTGCTGGGCACCCCTGCTGAGATCTATCGCTATGGTGCCATCTTCTGCATCTTTGCCATCACCTACGCCCTGGTGGTGCTGTGCAGTGCTGAGATCTTCCTGCCCGTCTTCTACAAGCTGGGCATTACCAGCACCTATGAGGTAAGATGGAGTGGAAAGAGTCCCGCCCCAGCTTTTAGGGAGCTGGGGGGCTTCTCATGCCTACTTTCTATATTTCTGCCCTCCACCTTCTCTTCCCTTAAATTCCCTGCACACTCTGGGCTGTCCTATGTCACCACACTCCTGAGAGCAGGCTGCAACCCTCTCTGTCCCCAAGTCTGCCCGCACTGACTCTGCAGGCAGGTGATGCTCAACCCTGCTGCCTTAGCTCAGGAGTTGTGTGTCATACCAGATTTGTTTCCTCATGCCAGATACTCAGTTCAGTAGGTGGATTAATCCTAATGTAGCTTGGATGGTGACATGTCATTAATCATCTGTAATTAATATACCAAAACCTGAGCACAAAAGCATCTACTATAGGAACCAGAGTTCTCTTATCACGCTCCCTCCAGATTGGTTTCTAAGTGTAGGTGCAACCACAAAAGTCCCCCTTTGGCAAAGTATGTATTCATGATGTTCCTAGAGATTTTGAAGAGACCCCTTGTCACCTGAGGCTGTTTACATTACTGAATGTCTTCTCCATCATGACTGTACAAGGAGGTCAGCAAATGCTCTGTGTCTGTGAAATTTTTCTTACTTCCACCAAAATAAGGCTGAGCTGGTCTTCAGCCCACCATGTTAGATAAAGCTATAGCCATCAGCACGGACACAGCTGGGGTAGTGGGATAATCACAGGTCGAGTCTGACAGTTTTGGGGTGGGGAAGCTTCTGGTCAGTGTTTTCTTCTGATTCAGAATGTCCCTGCAACCTGTTTATCTTCCTGCATGGAGGTAGTTCATAGCTGCAGATTTGGAAGCAAACTGCTCATTTTGCAGAGGACTTTGGGAAAGGAGCATCGGTGCAGGTGAAAGTCCTTGACTGGTCTTTGGTCTTTAGTATTTTATTACACTGAAGAGAGGCATTGCAGCACAAGAGGCTGAAAACAAGATTTCTGTTGGTAGATTTAGATAAGAATTTGCCAACAGAAATCTCTGGTGTCTCCCAATGTATTGTAATCTACTAATCTTTGGACTGTCATGACGATACTTAAATAGGGCTCTTTTAAATAAATGCTTATGATCATGACTGGTAACTCACTGATTATCTTGGCATTGAATCAGTAATGCACCTATAAAAGATACATCTTCTATTTGTGGACAGAGTTCAGATTTTTAACAACCTTCTGTGTCTGACCAGGGTTCAAGACTGCTTCCTTGTGTGGACATGCTCACAGATCACATTTTAAATGCTCAGTTCGTGAGAGAGCCCTTTGAGGTGCTTCAGTGTTTGTCTGTGTTGATTGAACAGATTTGTCAGGCAGATGAGATTTCTTTTGTACAACCACACACCGAGAGAGTTTTTAGGAGAGATGGTGGTAAGAAATCTGCTCTACAGCACGACAGACTCATTTAGAGGTTGTGCTGTTCCAGGTTTGATAGGAAAGTGAGGGTTCCTGTTTCACAAAAGGCTAAATTTTGACTTACCAGTAGAATATAGCAGGCTGCCTTGGGCAGTGCAGAAGGTGAGGTTAACATGGGGAGAAGCTGCTGACCACTGAAAATCTTTTGCCTTCTCTTGCAGCAGTTTAGATGGACACACATAATCCCAGAGTTTCCAAACTGACTGAGATGTAGGAATAGTCACAAGGTTTTATTTTTCTCTCTGATTTCACAAAACTAGTGGGTTCTATTTTTTCGTTGCTATGTCATTGTCAACTTTTACGTTTCCCTGTGCAGAGTCAAGAGTTGGACTTGATGTTTCTTGTGTATCTTTGTCCCTTCCAACTCAGCATGTTTAGTGATTCTGTGATAATATGTCCTAGTCTTTTCTGTAAACTCCCTTGTGTAGTAACTAGCTTATGTCTACTTCACTTGTTTGGGTGTTATTACCCAGTGGTGAGGTCTGTAAAGAAACCAAGTTGAAAGAGATATCAAACAAGGGGACTCTAGGAGTTTTGGCCATTCAGGGAAATGTAAAAACTACACGCTGCTCTTTCTGTATTGCTTGTCACTTCATTCTAGTCCTATCAATAGTGCCAAATTTCAATATAAGCATTTGTTTTTTCTTCTTTTTTGCAGTATTTAGAACTTCGATTTAATAAATACCTACGCCTCTGTGGAACGGTCCTTTTCATAATACAAACGGCAAGTAAACTTCAAAGCTTTTCTGTGGTCCTCGGGGCCACCAGAATTATTTGGTTGAGTGTAACTGGCTGTTTTCTCTGAGCAGCTGATGAGGTGACCACAGTGCCTGGGTAGCTGGGAGCAGGAGAAACAAAGCTCTTTCTGCTCCACAGCAATAAGGTGGGGAGTGGGTGCTGGGCTACCTGCCTCTTGGGTCTCTGTGGGCACTGTTAAATACCCAGAGCAGTCACTTGACATCAGCACCATGCCAAGAGACGAGTGACCCTTCACTACAGGATAGCATCGTGAAGAGCAGTCATTCCCTTGCCTGCTGGAGAAACCCACAAGGAGTTCAAAATGTAAACGTGCGCCAATTATCTACAGCGGCAGTTTTCATCCTCTGGTGTGTGGATTCTCGGAGTCTGACTAATTCTCAAGGGTCAGTGAGAGATGACAAAACAGGCTGTCAGGAGCTGTCATTTGCTTACTGCACAAGGGTTTGCACCACCACCACTGGAAAAACCTTAGGTGTCTGCAAACTGAGAATTAGAAAAGTACTGCCCTGGGTAATGTTAAACTAAAGCAATCTCTGAAATTATTGTTGGTACAGTTTGCTGTATCTGGCCCTTTCAAAGAATCAATACGGGACCACAGCTTTTAAATGTCATTGAGCATTTGTCAAATGCACCAGAACAAAAATGTGTTCTTTTCACAATTTTGAAGTGGACTTTTGGGGTAATTCAAGGTAAGAATAACTATGCAGTCAGAAAGCTTTTTAAGTTACATGCTTGTTTTTTGTCCATTTTTGTATTTTTTAAGGCACACCAGAAGTTACAGGGCAGTCACACTTGCCCCAGTAAGATGGTTCCCAATACAGTGCTCATTACTTATTTGAGCAGTGCTGCTTAGCTGGTTTTTACAGATACACAAGCTCCTGGAAAAAGTAGAGTGCTGGCATGTGTGAAACCTGACACTGTTTCACCAGCACATATGAAGACATCTCAGTTGCGTAAGGTGGAAGAGCTAAGCATAATCTTTGCCTGCAAAGATGAGAAAAATAATTCTATGCAACTTAAATACGTGCTCAAGGAAATTAACCAAAGATCTATATGTGGCTTTCTCTGCCAAGCACTTATAATTTAACCGGAATAAATTAAATACTAGTGAGGAAAGAAAACCTCCCAAGATTTTAATGGTGCAGTTTTAACTCTTCTGTGAATATTAATACATAAAGGAAGGTAAAGAAAAGGATTTATAATTATACAACCAAAAAAACCCTGAAGAAGTGGAAAGATTGTATCAGTCTTATTTAAATTGACACAAAAATGTGATCATAGTTGTGACAAATTTTAATTTCTGATGGTTCAAAGCTTCTGGCACTTATTCGCCGTGTATGAGAAAGCCACAAGTTCTGATGCTGAATCCCTTGAATTAACAGGCTTGAAGAGGTACGAGTTTGACTGATGGACTATTAGAAGGAGAAAGAAGTGTGGCCATCAGGTTAAGGGAGGCGATTCTCCCTGTCTACTCCCCTCTTGTGCGACCTCACCTGAAGTACTGCATCTGACTGTGGGGTCCCCAGCACAAGAAAGACATGGACCTCTTGGAGAGGGTCCAGAGGATGAGCACAAAAATGGTCTTGGGGGTGGAACACCTCTCCTGTGAAGAAAGGCTAAGAAAGTTGGGATTGATTATTAAACTTGGAGAAGAGAAGGCTGTGGGGAGATCTTATTGCAGCCTTTCAAAGGGGGCTTATGAGAAAGGTGGAGAGAGACTTTTTACCAAGGCCTGTGGTAACAGGACAAGGGATAATAGTTTTAAACTGAAAGAAGGTAGATTTTGAGTGGATATAAAGAAGAATTTAAAACAAGGATAGTGGGATGATAGACCAGGTAGCCTAGAGGAGAAGTGCAATGGCCCATCCCTGGAAGTGTTCAAAGTCAGGCTGGATGGGGCTCTGAGCAATTTGATCTAGTGGAAGGTGTGCCTGTCCATGGCAGGGGCATTGGACTAGATGTTCTTTAATGGACCATTCCCCCACAAACTATTCTATGATTCTACGTTTCAGCAGCACATGATGACAGTCACTGTGTGGACAGCAAGTCAAACATTGACAGGGCTATACAGGTGTCAGGAGCTGGCTGGGAAGTGATGTAGGCAGTTCTGAGGAGATATTCACTAGGGACTAGTCAGGACTGGCAGCTTTCTTGTCATGCAAGCTATATATGAAAATCTAGAGAGGACTCATGGCACTGAGAGAAACAACCATGCACACACAGTGGCAGGGAGTAGCACACAGGTAGGAATAACTGTTTCCCCAGTGGCCCCCCTTATCCTTCCTGGCATGTGCTTGTAGCAGGTGTGCAGCAGGGGGTCAGGGCAATTAGGTTAGGCTGGGTGAAGCAGCTTCTCTATGCTAATTTCCTCATACAGCAAGAGAACTTCTCACTCCCGTTACCTCTTGGCTCTGTCCCCAGCATAGCCACTGGTAGAGCTCCACCTCGGGGACTGGCTTTGGTCTGCTCAAAAGCCACGGCAAGTAGTTCAGCAGTTAGCAATCCTGCTCTGGTTTGCCACCTGTGCCTCGGGTGGATACTTGCAGGAAGGGCAGAAGCCGACTGAATCCCGGCTGTCATCTGATTCTGCTGTTTTTCCATGCCCAAATCCCATCCCTGTAAATCAGAAAGTCAGAAGAGTCCAGCCATGGAAAGCTGATGCACGTCAGCTCACGACCTGTTGGGGATCCAGATGCTTTGAATCAAGACCACTGACCTTCACAGAAGTTATAAGCACGTTGGGAGCTGTATTCTCCTGACCCATGTCACAGCTGAATTTGTGGCAGTAATAACAGTGATAAAAAAGCATCAGGATTTAAAACCATATACAAAGAAATTGAGGATATCAGTGTATGAATCCCATTGTGCCCACAAAGGTAGATTGAGTAGCTCCTTGATTTGTCTGTATCTTTACTGTGGCTGAAAATATAATCACCTATGGCTTCATTTTGCAGGCTGAAGGTTTTAATTCCTTTTAGCACTATCTATAATGACTAACTAATGTAGTATTTTGTGTCATATTTTTCTTACTCACATGAATTATAGCTGTATACTGTATACTGGCATATTGATATAGCTATTATACTGTATACTGGCATATTGATCTCAAGACTGAGAAAAGGATAGTAATAGATTCCTTGACAAACCATGTGTAAACCTCATTAACTTCCTTTTGCTCTTGTTTCCTTTGCAGTTTTAAAGGAATAGAATAAGTAAATTATAAAAGCCAGGAGAAGATGAAGATGGATTTTATATTTAAGAGTCCCTGGTATTTGTTTTAAGAACATTAGGCTGTGAGACTGTAGAGCTTAATAGCCTCAGATATTTGTCTTCTAATTGGAATTATTTGTCAACAGTTATGAATTTAAGAAATATAGACTACATAAATGCTTGAAATGAAATGATCTCAGAAAGTTATCACTTTTCCAGGAATTTACATTTATTTTGATCTTTCCTTTTTTTTTTCCCCACTCTAGACTTTATACACTGGTATTGTCATTTATGCTCCAGCTTTAGCACTAAATCAAGGTAAAATGAGTATACTGTAACTCTTCCTCTACTGATATAATTTCTTCTGCATATAGTGTTGGTATGGTGGGGTTTTTTTGGTTATGCAACACCTAAAAATATAGCTCAGAGCTTGACTGTGAAGTCTTTTAATGGGAACTCTGTAATCCTAGTCCCTTAATCCCTGCCTGTAAAGTGGGAATACTGGCTCTCATTTACTCTACCTCTGATGCAATACCTGTAGATAATGGCTTATTCAGAAAAGTTGAGAAGACTTAAGTAAATTTTGAAGGCAATGCATGCACTAAAGACAAATTTAATTCCTCTGGTTAAGTGCTATTCTTCAAGATGAGAGCAAGGCAAAAGTTCTGTAAATATGATTTTGGGCTGCCTGGAACTGTTTAATGTGGTCTGTCCTTTTTGCAGGAAAACCAAATCAACAGCAAATAGATTGTTAAGATGTTTATTGTAATATTTACAAAGTTAAATATTTCCATTTTTTACTTCATAATAACTCTTTGATTTGAAAATGAGCCACATTCATTTCTAAAAGGGCAAAAGCTTTTCTGTGGAGTAAAATTTAACTTTTAATCTGACACCATTAATTTTGTTCATTTGGCAAGAAAAAGGAATAACAAAATGCAAATAAAAAATGAATCATTTTGGCTAGAATCAAGTCACAGTTGTTCTGCTTATTGAATGTTTTTTTTGCCCTGTTCATTGAACAAAAAGGAAGAAAAAACCCAACAGTCTCTTTACTGTTTTCCTCCAGTGTATAAGTCCCACAGGTTTTCTGTCTTTGATATTTATATTTGCCTTGCAAATACATGCTAAACCAAGCTATGACTTAGTTCGCTCCTAATTGGAATAACTTAGGTGTTTCACTACTTTTGTTTCAGTGTTTCTCATTAGCCTGAGCCCCCTGATGCCCTGCCTGGCAGGAGGTGAGCCTGCCAAGCTGGGGCAGTGACAGCCTGTATGTCAGCCACAGCACAGTGTTGTATAGCAGAAACACGTGATCCTTAAGAGAAGGAAGAATAAGAGAAAGGGTTTTACTCTGACGCATTTCTTCCAGACAATCCTTGAACAACCTTATCTCTGTGGAGAACCCTCATACTGTTTACTTGCTTAAATCCCTGCCTAAGGGCACGGTAGCAACTAAACAGGTGTTTCAAGGAAGGACATGTATTTTAAAACCTTCCTGAGTTGGGGTGTATGTGTTGTTTGGTAGCGTTCACATTAAAGGCAATAGCTTCCTAGATCCTGAAATAAATCTCAACATTTTAGCAGTTTCCAAATCTGTAACAACTGTTTCAGTTTTAGAACTGGTTAGGTTGAATCCCATGGTTTAGACACACTAATCTTTTCACTGCCATTTACACCTCCTACTTTTGCATTTAGTTTATTTCTAGCTTTTTCCAATAAGTGGCCTTCAGTGTTTTGTCCCCAGTGCCTCATTCACACTGGTGCTGTTTCCCTCTCTTTCAGTCACTGGCTTTGACTTGTGGGGCGCAGTGGTGGC
This sequence comes from Promerops cafer, assembly GCA_013398275.1. Taxonomy (NCBI): domain Eukaryota; kingdom Metazoa; phylum Chordata; class Aves; order Passeriformes; family Nectariniidae; genus Promerops; species Promerops cafer. Next base: position 3,574,819 of record VZSE01007196.1, on the reverse strand, counting down.
GACTGGCGTGGTCTGCACATTCTACTGCACACTGGTACGTGGGCCCTTCAGTTGAGAAAAATCAGTTCCTTTCACCACTCACATCAACTATGGAATTTATTAGAAAGAAGCCTAATAATCAGGTTACTCCACGGAATTACATTTTGCAGGTGTAGCCACAGGACCATATTCATCCAGAGACCTCTCTGAATGCATAGGCAGCCTCTTATGCAACTGAAATATTTTTTGTTACAATAGACTCAAACTTCTGTTGTTGCTGAAAGAATAGCACAAAAGGTAGATTTCCCTTTCTAAAAATTCTCCTGTGATTTTTCTTCTGATCTAATTGGGTTTTGCTGATAAACTTGTCAAACACCTCAATGCAACTGTGACAGTCTTGTGTGTTATTGAATAGAGCCACTGAAAATAGCATGCCACATGAACAGATTGGTCTTTAATTTAGTGTTAATTGACCAAGTGTCTAGATGAAATGATGAAACGGAACCTTAGTGACAAATTTATTTGCATATGGTGAATTAAATAATGTTTATTTTTATTCAGATGATTGGTATACCTTCTGGAGTTAGTGGTACTTACTTATATAAAATGAGCACTGTCTGAAAATCTATCTTTTGATACAAACTTCTGAATCAGGTTATTGGAGAAGGAAATACTGGATTAAACTATGTGTATGGCCAAAGTAAATTCCTGTGCACTTCAAAAAAGGGCCAGGATATCCTGAATAGCTTCCAGAATACAATTCCTAAAGACATCGGTACAGAATTCGTTCCATTAAAGATGAAGATGAAATTAATCATAACTCATAATACAGATGGTCATGTTTCTGTTAGTTGAATGTGAGTGCAAAGCAGGCGTGCTGATGCCTTGTTGTACCTGATACATGCTGTTCCTCTTGCAGGGTGGTCTGAAGGCAGTGGTGTGGACAGACGTTTTCCAGGTTGGAATCATGGTTGCTGGATTTTCGTCTGTGATCATACGAGCTGTGGTGGTTCAGGAGGGAATCGGACGCATTGTAAATGATTCCTACCATGGAGGAAGATTAAACTTCTGGGAGTGAGTTTGTACTTGCAGGGGATGTGCCTCTCTATTCCTACAAATAGAGCTCATGTGACTAACTGTGAAATTAAACTGCTACTGAAGCAGGAGGAAGGCAGAAGTTGTAACCCAGTTTCTGTATACTTTTAAACAAGCTTACCTAGTTTGAGGGATATTTTTTAGGTTTTACACCATGCAAAATCCTGGAAAGAGAAAAACCTTTTTACTTTGTCAAGTAGGTGTTTTAAGGATACATTTGGGATTCCAGTGAAAGAGAACAGTGGCTAGGAGAACACATTTGTATTTATACTTACAATTTGCAAACAGCTGATTTGGCATTTCAGCGACTGGACCAAAACAAATGGGAAAATAACAGTTTTTGCCTAATCTGAAAAAGGGAAATGTTTTTTTTTTCCCCTGAAATAAAAAATAAAAGTAGTTTTAATAGTATTTTACCCTCCATTATTGTAAGTAATCATAACCTAAAAATACCACTTTACAAGTTCAAGAATATTCAGTCTGACAATGTTGAATCAAAGACCATTTCAAATAAAAAAGTTATTGTACCTTTGATGAATACAAGATTCTTCTGAGAACCTTCACCCAGTGCTATTAGTGAAAGTTTAGTATGACAATTATTGCAATTTGTCCTTTGTCTATCAGTTCACAATATTAATCAGGTTGTTCTGCAAAATTCTTTACCAAATTCTTCAGTAATTAATTAATCTGTGGGGTTTTTTTTCTTCTTATGAACAGTAGTTTATTTCAATCTGTTTGGCTCATTTGCAGTGGTTGTACTGCATTGATTCTTCTCCCAATCACAGAGTTCACAGATTGAAAAAGAAAAGGAATTAAGGATGTAATAGGTGAAATAATACTACACCGTTCACCAATATACATATAAATTATTGCTATATTAAAGTTTAATTTAAAAATAATAATTGTTCATGGCCACCTAAAATGTGCTATTTACTTAGAGGTAAACCAGCAAAATGTTTTACAGAGGGTCTGTCCACAAAGGCTGGGATTGTAAACACACCTTTATACTGGTGTTAGACTGATGTCCCTCTAGATAAGAAGGCACATTACACTTTTTACTGCAGCATCATTTCATCACAACCATCACAGGCATCATACAACTTTACATAAGACTGTAGTTTATAGGCAAATAAAGCTCTCCAGCTTCACCTTTGGACAGTTCAGAGTGTTTCATTGGCTCAGGACATCAGCTCTGAGTTTTAAAATTTGCTTTCTGTGACTTCACGTAAAGTTAGAGTAACTTAATTTTCAAAATCTGGCCAAATTAAGAAAGTTTGTATTGGAACAAGCATGGAGAAATTATTTCTTATAAGCATTAAGGTCTTTACATATTAAGAAGACTCTCATATTCTGAATTTGCTTTCTCTTTTCCTCTCGTTGTAGCTTTGATCCCAATCCTTTGCAAAGGCACACCTTCTGGACGATTGTTATAGGTGGGACTTTCACGTGGACTGGTATATATGGGGTTAACCAGTCTCAAGTCCAGAGATACATTGCTTGCAAAAGCAGATTCCACGCCAAATTGTAAGTCTGTCTGCAGTTACTGTCTGAATTTAGCAGTGGCTGTTCTTTATAAGAGAGATGTTTTTTAAAAGGAATGTGCGGGTATTTTGTCTGTATAAATTACTTTTATAAAGGCTAACAATTTTGCCTTCTGTTTTGTGGGCCAGGTAGAAGAAATTTGGCACCATAAGTACTGGTATATGAATTACATGTGATTGCTGTAACATTGAACTTTGTGCCTGAAGGTTTCACTGTGCCAGTATTCTCATATAGAAATAGCTGAAATAGTTTATGTGCAACCTAAAGGCCAAATATTATAGTACTTATGCTGAAGTCATATCAAGACAATATCTTCAATTGCCACTCTACTAAACCTAAATCATTGTGTGGGGATTTCGCATAAGTGAAGACTAAAATATTTTTCCATAACAATGAATGTAGGTGTGAGGAAATCCAGATATTACTTATTCAGTGATGAAATCGCTGAGTAGTAGTATTTTATGTTCATAATAATCATGACATCTTTTTTAAAGAATTAACTGTGGATACTGGCAGAGAGTTATGTTTTTCTTGAATGTAAACATTTCTGATGAGCCTTTACTCTAGAATGGGGCATATTTAGTAGCTCTATTATATTTATCTTTAGTATCATTCCATTAGTTCACATCTCACGATTTAAGAACTACTAGTGATCTCATGAAATTCATTTAGAGAAGAAATACAGACGCACACATCATAACTATAGTCCCTATACATTCTGTCATTCTATGGTACAGTGGCATACAGAGAAGAAGCTTTATGAAGGAGGGAATCTGATACCATGGTAGCCTCAGGGTAGGCTGAGCTGTTGCAGCAGCATTTACCAGGGCTGGAAGCTATCTGGTTCTGTAGGGGGTTGGATGGAATTTAGGCTCTCATATTAATGGTTGCAGAGCCTTAATCAGTAGAGCCCTGTCCTGCTGGCATGGGTGGTTGGAGAAGGTGTGCTCTTGCTTGTGCATCACTTGTGCAAGATATTTGCTCTGCATGGAGAAATCATTTTGCATAACAGTTACAGCTTGTCACAACTATAAACACTGCTATTCTGTGGTGATTATCTAGTTCATATTCAAATGTAATTAAACACATTTGGCAGGTCATGTTGTTGGTCTGTACCTCTTATTGTCATTTAATCTGTCCACAATGTCATCAGGTCAAAGTAATAGGGTTTTTTACCCCCATGCCATTTACTGTAAGGCTTTTTAAGAGACAGCACAGTAACACATCAGAGCTCAGAAAATAATTCCTTCACAGATCCCAACTTGCAGGTTTTGGGAAGGCCTTTAACAGTGGCACAAGAACAGGAATTTTCTCAGGCTTTGGGAAAGGACTTCACCCCATTCAGGAAACACCAGTAGGTAGGAGCACATTCTGTCATCTTCGAATAATCACTAGGCAAATTGAACATAGTGCTTATATCTGAATGATAAGAGGCACTCAGAGCAGGAGAGCTACACTGCCAGAAAAATATGGGCTGCTAACGGATTTTTCTCTTCTTTCACGGCCATCAGCTGGCATATTTCAGTGCTAAATTCTTAGAGCCAGACTGAAACAAACAGTTGAAAATAAGCTTTCTGCAGTCAAAATGCCTACTTCACTCAAACTCCACCCCATGTTACTCACACAGAATTAATGGAAACACCTCCCTCCAACAGTGCTACAATTATTATTCTCCAGTGCTTAGTCATAGGGTGTACCATGAGCTGGGATGTAAATCAGAAAACAGCTCTCTGTCAAACACTGATGCAGTTTAAAAACAAGAATTGCTTAAAAACAAGACAAACAATTTATTTTGCTTCTATGTGTTTCTCTTGACTTTCTAATCTTCATTACAGGCTCTAGGCTAATTCTTCTATTACATCTGTTCAAAAGAGTTGGATTGATTTTACTCATTGGTTAAATTTTGTGCTAAATCAGTTTCTGGGTGTTGTGTATCAACATAGATTATGCTGGTACAGGAATGGCTTCAGCTAAGTGGATGCAAGATATCCAATTAATATGTAAGCATCTATGAGAAGAGGGCTGCTTCATTTTTACTAAATTAGTTTAGAGAGAAATTTAAAGTGCTGTTGGTTCTATGTTTAGACCTCCCCTAATTGCAAATACAAGGCAAAAATGCAGTTTCCCCTATTATGCATAAATTAGCTTTTATTTATATAGGTCTTTACTAAGAGTTTGCATTGTGCTTGCCAATAACTTTTCTGTTGTGTAAAACTGATAGTTCAATTAGTTAATCTACATTATGCCTTTCTGAAAATGTCCATTTCAATGTCTAGCAAGGCTTATAAAGCTAGGTTTACTTCTTTGTTCATCCTGCTGGTCCTCTACAGAAATACAAAGGCTGTTTTCCCTTACTGTCTTGGGAACTGAAAGCACTAAAAGGCCTCCTGAAGCATTGCAAGCATGGATATATTTGCACAGAAACCAAATGTCCTCCCAGAGGACGTCTTACCAATTGGCACAGGTCCAGGGTATGTCAGGAAGTTAAATCACTATCAGTGATACACGGATAACCAGGAGGCAACTGCTGGAAAGGAACGCTGTTTTTCAAGGCCTTGCTCCCAATAGGTATGTTTGCTTGAAATGACCACTGTAGGCAGGAAGAACTTTGTGACCCTGGAGATACCAAGAGATTTGTGACCCAGGAGACATTAAGAACTTAGAAACATTTGAGAACACCAGAGACTTAGATGGAAAGCAAAAGCCCTCACTGAGCAAGGAGAACAATGTGTTTTTTGCTGCCAGTAGAGGCTGCCTATTGTGTGGCAAAGGCAGAATTACTGCTTGATGAAAACGCATTTCTGGTCTCACCATTATCTGAAGCTTTCATCAGGACATGGGGAGGTGATGGAGTTTCTGGATGATACCAGACTCCAAGTTGTTTAGCTACTAAAGGGGAAGCCCTGGGCTTGTTGAGAATCTCTGTTCTCTGGAAGTGGCAGCCAGAGGCAGCTCCAGACCAGGTCCCAGCCCTCAGTTTCTCATTGCTGCTTCCCACAGAGACTGTCTCAGGAGGAAATGGGAGAGCTGTAGCTTTACAAGGACAACTCCAGCATTGTGTAAGCACGATACTACAGCTCCAGAGGCAAAGGAGTGCTGGTGCTGACTATAAGGTACCCCACACTTGGATCTGGGGCACCCCGCCTTACAAATCTGCTTGGGATTTGTCAAGGGGTGTGGCATGGGGGAAAGAGCATCCTCTGGCCTGCTGCTTGCAATGTACAACTCATACACATGATGAAATGTGGGCATTGCTGTATTGCTCCCATCATCTCCATTATCAGGGAACAAGTGCTCAGACTGTGACACCAAAAGCAGAAGTGTTGTTTGTACATTTAGAAACGTGATCTCACTCCATGTGAGTCATATGGTGACTCCCTTGCTGGCAGGCAGCCGCTGACCAGGGGGTCTCCTCGGTGCAGGCGCTTCCTTGCTTGGCCCTGGCAGGGTCTTTTGTGGGATGTTGAGCTCTAACGTGGTGTTTCTATGTGTCTTGGTGCAGATCCCTCTACATCAACCTGGTGGGACTCTGGGCAATCCTGGCCTGTGCCACACTGTGTGGGCTGGCCCTCTACTCCATCTACAAAGACTGTGACCCATGGACGGCCAACCAGGTGTCGGCACTCGACCAGGTAGGGCCCAGCATCTCGGGGGAAGGTGGTGAATGGGTATCCTTCCTCTGCAGCCATAATAACCAGACAAAGGCAGTTCAAGAGTCAGGGGGTTGGAAATAGTGACATGCTGGAATCCTGTGTCAGGCTGAGACCACGGGGTGAGAGAATAACTTGGAGAAAGCAGCAGACCCATCCTTGGCACTGTTCAGTCCCTGCATTCCCCAGCTATCCTGGAGCTGCAAGTCCCTCAACACTTGGTAAGGTGGGCAGCAGGGAGAGCTGCAACATGGAGAGGGCTCAGTCCACCCACCTCTGCAAATGTGTGGGTTTTTTACCCAAAATGGGTTCAGGAGTGCCAGCGTTGCATGAAACTGCCTTGAAGAGAAGTGAGGGGAAGTGAGCAGCAGTGCCCTTGTGAGTGGCTGTGGGTCCCGGTGGGCTGCTTTGTGTCATCCAACCCAAATTCCTCTGGGCTGACAGAGGCAAAATCCTTTTCAGATTCAAAACATACTTGTGCCCAAAGCACACATCTGGAGGAAGGCTATCAGCAGGCAGCTCTTTGCTAATGATGGTGAATCCTTCCCTCCTTCAGAGGAGAGATGGGCAATCAAACTGAGCTGCAGAGAAACCACTTCACCACTGATGATGACCTCTTCCTAAACAGACCTTGAGCAGCAGGTTTACCTGAGGAACAAGAGTTCTGGCAGCCCACAGTCTGGCCAGAGCCAGGGCCCAAGGAAATCAAATAAGTTTTATTTATATGTTTAAGCGTAAGATAACCACAGGCTCTGGATAATGCTCCAATGGACAGTAGCTGGAAAGCCAGGAGAAGAGCACAGACAATGGAGCACCTGAGGCAGGACCACTTGGTCTTTAAGAGTAGAATAAAATAAGAGCCAAGGTGGAAACCGGAAGGAAATTAAGTTGTTCCTGTCAGTCAAATTCATTTGGTAGAAGCTGGAAGCAAGATACTAAAAATACCAACTTGTCTGTGAAACAAACAAAAAGTTCACAGAAGAAAATCTTAAAATTCCTCTCTCTTTCCAGAACTCAGATCTTGCAAATGTCAAAAGATGGCACATAGTTTCCTATATGGAAATCGATCTCAGTTACCAATATATGAATTTACTGGACTGTATATGAACCCCTTTTTGTGGAGTCAACAGGAGAAAAAGCATCTGTGGCACCCAACGTCCCCAAGAGAGTGATGTACAGTACAGACTACCTGCTGCCCTGCCCTAGCTTCCTCTACAACTGTCACTGCAAACCAAGGTCCTGATGGCATGGCACCCCAGCTAGGTGGTCTCAACAGACTCTCTGTAGCTCTAGTGGACATTTTAGGATTGGTTTTCTCTGTAAAAAAATCAATAAATAGAGCAAGATAGGGCATTAAAAATTAGAACAGCTGGACAGAATGCCAGTGAGGAGGCTGTAAAAAAATAATACAGTGATAAGATGAAAAATTAGGGCAAGATGGCAATACTTCTTAATCTGAATTTTTCAGCTAATGCCATACCTAGTGCTGGATATCCTGCGTGATTTTCCAGGAGTGCCGGGACTTTTTGTGGCTAGTGCCTACAGTGGGACATTAAGGTAATTTAATAATCTGGAAACTACTACCTTTTTTCCCCTTTTTTGTTGGAGCTAAAGTTGCATTTATGCCAAAACTTTTGTACTTACTTTTTTGTCTAGCTAATTTCTATTCTTTAAAAAAATCACTATGATCTCTTTGATGATGCAGCTTAAAATTCCATAGTTTCCAATATTTGGGCCCTAGAACTCAAAGCTCTTAGGAGTTCCCTACTAAAAACATGAGGGAACAGCTAGCCACATGTCATGTAAAACACTAAGAAATCCTTCCCTGTGCTTTTAAAGCCCCTCTACTATAGGAATTTTTGAGTATTATGGATGGATGGTTACACCAAATAGCTACAGCTGGGGAAATTTCCTATTGCTCATCTTTTGTTTTCCAGTTTCAAACCTGCATAACTTCAAAGCCATCTGCCTTTCCTTACCCCTGATCTTTAGAGACTTCTTTTCCAGAGTTCCTGGGCTTCCAGTTGTCTGGAATGAATCCCATGAAACAACAATCACTATGAATTTGTACTGTAGGAGCCAGATTGATACTCTTCTATCCCATGTGTTTTGTTGAGCTTTCCCAAGGAGTATCTTCAAGAAACATTGTCTCTCTCAATGAAGGCTCTGAACAATAGCAAGCAGATAGAAATGAAAAAATTTATGAATGTGACACTAGAATATTTTTTTTTATTATTCTGAATACCTGTAGCTACCTAAATAGAGGGAACAGCCAAAATTTTTTTTTCACATGCTGATGTAAAGCTGGTGACTTGCAGGAGCAAGGTACACTCAGATAAAGGATCAGCTGGTTTGTGCCTTAGGAGTGCTGGTTTCTCTGATCTCACAGGGAACCCACAGTAGTTTGGTTTGGAATAGATGCCTAATTTTTAGGTGACCATAATTAGATTATCTGAATCCTCCTCTGAGAGTGCATTAAAAGCAAACAGTGATGTGGGACTTTTACCTATCCAGATATATACTGTAGATCATTTGTGAAGGTATCATGTATGCCAGTAGTGTTTACAGCCCAGCTATATGTAATAGATATTTCTATTCAGTTCTCCAGGCCCAGCCCAACTTTTCATCAGTATGTGTCTTGACTTCACCAAGGATAATTACTTTAAACAATTTTTCTAAGCTGTTAACTGCATTCTCTAGAATAATAAGTTATTTCAACTATGCAGCAGTTACATTAGTTTTCTGACACTGTTCTAGATAGTGGCAGTTTCTCTGTGCCAGTAACCTACCTGTTATCTATGATTTCAGTTTTTAAGATATAAAAAATTGTATAAATCTTGCCTTCTGTAGCACGGTGTCCTCCAGCATCAATGCTCTGGCTGCTGTGACTGTTGAAGACCTCATTAAGCCGTCCTTCAAATCTCTCTCTGAAAAGAAGCTGTCCTGGATTTCCATGGGGATGAGTATGTCTGGAAAACATCTTTTTTGCTTTACAAAGTGAAGGTTTGATTCATATCTCGCTTATGATGGTGTGTCAGGAGTAAGTAATTCACACCAGTGGACTATGTTGGTGCAACATTTGCGGGAGACAGGATCAGCTGTGTAGGTTTTACATAAATGAGGGACAAGTGAGTTTAAGGAAAACAGGAAACCATCTTGTTTGGCCTTTAATAAGGAAAGATGCACTGCATCTGTGTTCAGTATTGATTCGCAATTCTACAAAGCCAAATGTCTCTGACTTAAACACCTGCTATTTTTCTTTCATCTGTCAAAAGCGAGAAGCAAAGGAAGCTGTTTTGTAACAATTTTTTTGAATTGATATGCAAGCAATAGCATTGTGTCCCAAAAATATTCCAGAGAACACGAAATTTCACATTTTCTCTGATACACTCTCAGACTGTCACCCTGTTTGTCTCCTCTGCTTAATGTAACTCAAAGAGAATCAGAACTAGACTGAGCAGATGGTTTAAATCTGTGAAGTGCAATTGTCATGTCTGCTACTTGTACTGTCTGTGACCAGCTGCAGGTGTAGCCCAAGAAAGTGTTTGTAGTAAGAATGAAAATACCTCAGTCCCAACATGGTGTCATAGCCCATACCAAGGAGCACGGCAGACTGGCGGGAGGGTAACAAGTATTAAATATTTTCACCTGAGGGAACATTGCAAACAATGCTTATGCCAAAATTGTTGTTTGTGGCATCATGAGTTGCCTGACACATCACAATGAATAGTGAGATTAACCTCTGCTAGAGCAGTGAAACTCATCGGGGCGGAGGTGGGAAAAACAACTAAGCCAGTGTTATGGCTCCTGGAAAGAGACTCTATGTCCTGGTGACCTGGGATGTTCTCTGTCACTCTGCCAGCTCCCAGTGATCTGCCAGCATTTACTCCTTTGCTTCCTAGACTTTAGACTGAGAAGTGAAAATCATTCCCTCAAAATAATGACAATGACACAGGAGATTAGCTGAGAAATATGAACAATAAGTGAGTTACTGCCACTATGACTAATCTGTATGGCTGACATTTATTAACTAATCTTTAGTAATACACAGAAAGAGGATTTTGTCAAGTTTGCATGATCTCTTCTTAATGTAAACAGAAACCTGACCTTTTGGCCAATTCAGGCTCTCTTGGAAAAACTCCAGATGTTAGCACTTTTATTTGGGAGATGTTGGGGCCATCCTGGGTTAGACAGAAACTTTTCCATTAGTGATTTTCAAACTTTGGCAGATTTATACATTGTTCTGCCTTTCACACACAGGCCTGTTTTATGGTGGAGTCTGCATTGCTATGGCTGCAGTGGCATCTCTTCTGGGAGCCTTGTTGCAGGTAGGTGTCAGCTTTTTCATGCCCATGTTGAATGACCCAGAATAAATTATGTAAGAAATTAATTGCTGAATACCATTATGAGATTAGTTTTTATTCTTTGTTGGGTACTGATGTGAAACCGCCCATGGCTCAGCCTGTGTTTTAAGCATCCATATATCAAATTCTGGCAGCTGAGTACACACCACTAAAAAAAGTCTCATAATTTCTTTCTGAACATCTCCTCTTCTTGTCACTTTGGAGGCTTTACCTTCCTTGCACAGCACCTGATAGCAGACTTTCTTCCTTCCTCAGGCAGCACTCAGCATTTTTGGCATGGTTGGTGGCCCACTTTTAGGACTGTTTGCTTTGGGAATCCTCTTCTCCTTTGCAAATGGAATTGTAAGTAGAAATTTAAAGACCTGTTCATCCAAAATTTATTGATAATTTTGGGCATCTTCTTCCCCCTCTCCCACCAATAATTTGATGTTGGGCAGCAAGGGAGACGTCTTTGGTACTTTCCATGAGGACGTTTCCCCTTGCTCCCTTTCTTCCTTATCCCAAGGAAATGATGAACAGAGCTGTGTAGGAACTTGAATTTTCATCCCATGAAGAGATTTACACATCCGGACAGGGGAAAATAATCTGAATAAAAATGAAACTTTGACAAGGATTTCTTAAAACCAGTTTTAGAAGCAGGAACAATGCATCTTGAGATGTAGCTGAACGACCAGTAGGCTCAGAGAATGCTGGTCTGTCTGAGCAAAAGGGGGTGAGGCCAGGAATATGGGGTCTAAGTACTTGCAGACCAAATTGGGGTATCCTCAGAGTGCTTCCGTATTGTAAAATTTTCATTTCCAGAGGAAAAACCTTTTCCATCAAAAAAAGGATTTGACAAACTTTGTTAATATGGTCCATGGTTTAGTCTGGCAGGATTACTATTTAGTAATAGTAATTTACTATTACTATTTACAGGTTTACTAGTTTATTATAGTAATATTACTGTAATAATATAGTAATACATTATTATAATATTTTACTATTACTGTTTACTAATCACTAATCTTTACCTCTTTGCAGTTGAAAATTTTATATATATACTAAAGTAAAAAAATTAAAAAATTACTAGCTCTCAGCCAAAACCCCGCTCTGATGTAGGAGAGACTTTTTTGCTAAAACAGGTCACATGAGAAAATTGAAAAATTGCTTCTGTATTTGTTCAAGGAGGGCCTCCAACAAAGCAGGATTTTCCCATATACTGAAGTCATCCTTTGACTGTAAAGATCTAGGGGCCAAATAAAAAGAGGTATGCTCAGGAGCTGTGAGAAAACATTGTATTTCCCCAAAGGGGAATGAAGTAAACTCCCCAGCACTTCCCAACTGTGTACTTCATTTCTGCTATGGAGACTACAGTTTATATTATCTTGACTATTTCTTACTCATCTAGTTGTTGTTTCTTGAAAATATCTTTTGCTTTTCATGTAAATCCAAGTTTCACTTTTTGTTTTGCAGGGGGCATTTGTGGGTCTTGTCAGTGGCTTCGTTATTTCACTTTGGGTTGGAATTGGATCTCAGATTTATCCTCCACTTCCAGAGAGGACCAAGCCACTCTATCTCTCGACTGCAGGCTGTGATATATCCTCAGGAAATTTAACATCAACAGAAATTCCATTAACAACGGTTTTCAGCACACCAGGTGCAGAAAGGTATATGAGTTCATCAAGTGCATGTATTTTTTTTTTAAAGAAACACAAACATCTCCACAGTATTTGGGTTACTACAACTATCCTTCTCTGGTTTATCTACCACAATGTTTGAAATGCAGCAGTTTTCTCTGATTTTTTTTTCCTATCAGACTGAAGTTTGTCTGAGTTATCCCACAGCAGAAGTCAAAGTGAATCTTCCTATTGATCTGAAAAGCTTCAGTTCAATATTTGAGTTCAAAGGCTTGGACATGCCTTACTGTGGACCACAGTTTCAAACAAAGATATCATTTATAGTTATTGGATTAACTTCCACAGTCTGTCACATGAATTAAAGTAATTGGCAGTTAAAGGGCAAAATTCCAGTTAGCAGCTCTACCTACAGCAACTTGTCTATGCAGAATAGTTCTATTCATTACATTCAGAATGGGCACAATGTAAGGGATTTCCTCCACTCTGAAACTGCCAAATGTCTTACTCTGGATGATCACAATTAAGTTGAACGTGAACGACAATATAGAGAACAGCAGGAACAGAAAGAAGCTGAAAAAACACATTTCTAGGGTTTCCAAAGCTTTACACCTTAGAGCATTGTACAATGAAGAGATACCCTGACACACTGGGTGCCCAGCATCCAGTTTCATATACCACACCTCTCCCATGAGCCCTCCAGCATTGCTCCTGGCTGCCGGGAAGCACCTGTTGCAACAGAGCAGGTAGTCAGGGAGAGCAGAATGAGGTGTAAAGACAGTTCCTCTATTGTTTCTGGCTGTTTAGAGCTGCATGGGGTTGATTTCCTTGTTGGTTTTTTTTGTGTCCCTTCCTTCAAAGAACATCACCCTTGTTAAATAAATTAATCCCTTCATCTGGATAACTGGAGTGTTCAGCTGTGCACTAGATTCACAGCAGAGACAGGACTGTCCTGTTTTACCTGCTCTGTCTCGTGCATTGCCTCACTGTGCTGGCTAGCCTTGTCTCTTACAAAGGAACTTGCAGAATTTGTTCTGCAAATTTTGGAACAAATTTTCAGTGCACATATGATTGTATGGAGGTAGCTCAATATTACCAGGTTGCTTGGTTCAGAAGTATGTCTGTATTTATAGAATGTCTGGAAACACTTTCAGGTTGTTTGGAGCAGAAAAGGAGAGAGTAACACTTCTTGTGCTTTATTTCAGGCCTGCTCTGGCAGACAACTGGTATTCCTTGTCTTATCTCTACTTCAGCACACTTGGGACACTTGTCACAGTAGTTGTGGGAATAATTATCAGCCTCCTAACAGGTACTAGTTTCAGAGCTGTGATTGACTGTGTCTCAGATCTCTTTCAAACTAAGATGTCCTGAGAGCCACAGGAAGTGCCAGTAACCTATTGCAAACACTGTGTAAAGGTTACCATCCTAAATCGAATTTCCTTCCCTCAGCACTTCTGTGTCCCACTCCTGGTCTTTGCTCACAGCAAAAGTTACTACAAATCTCTATGGAGAAGGAAGTTTCAGCATATTTTTAAACCTAAGGGGCAAAAAAAGAAGACATCTATCTTTCCTGTTTTATTAGATGACTGCAGGGGCTGGAGGTTTAAGACTTGTCCCTGAACATGGCAACAACTCCCAGCAAGGATATACACCCATGCCTCTAGAGGACAAAATCAGTTTTACTTTGAGTGAGTTCAGAGCACTCAAGGGCTGTTGCCTGCATCCACAGAGTGCATGCTTTTCACCACATTCCTCAGGAACATGCCTAAGAGCTGCAGATCCTCTGCATGGCTATTTTAGCTTCTTTCTCAGTTTCCCAGTACTTTTGTGCAAAAGGAAAAAGCAGCTTGGCATGGGTAAGAGTGGGGAGTTCAGTTCCAGCCCATGGCCTCACTACTTTTGCATCCAGGTCAGATGCAAACTACACTAGTCATTCACCTCCTGCATGGCAGAAACAGCAAAAAAGCAGCTGTTCTCACAGCTTTAGCCATTATCCCCAGCCAGATTAATATAACAGCCCTCATCTTTGAGGCTGTTAGATTTCAAATTTTTAGACCGATCTGCAATGGCTCCAGGACTATGAAACTCCAAACTCAGTAGACAAACTCACTTCCATTAACTTACCTGTGCCTTGCAACTAATAAGCACAAGCTACATTTATCTCATTTTCTTTTCCTTCTCAGTTTTTAGAAGATTTTCTCTACACTTTCTTTCAAGCACATGCTCTTCCCATTGCTATAGTGATGCTTGAACCGCAGTTTTGCTTTTTGTCAGGTAGGGATCAGGTTACCCATAGGCTATGAAACAAAGCATGAAAACCAGACAACTCACTAAATCTAGATGAGAAATACTCAGCCCAAGAACAGAAGCACAAAAGAATTAACCCAGCCACAATGGGACCCTGCTTCTCATGGAGCAAGATTCCATTTAAGCCTCAGATGGCAAGCAGAGCTAATTCCCAGCACCTACATCTCCTTTGTTTCCCTCCCAAGAATAGCTAATCTTTCATGCCTTAAAAATGCCCAGACATTCCATTAACCCTCATCCCCCTATCTTGGGGATGCCCTTAAATAATTCACTATAAAAATTGCTGGTGAGTTTGGAGACAGGAGTCTTGCTGACAGGGAGCTGAGAACTGCAGCTCAGGGTTCAGGGTAGCACTTGGTGCCACAGCTCCTGGACTGGCAGAGTAGTCCCAGACATCACTGTATGCAGTTCATTATTTTCTGGTGATTGCCAGATTCAATTTTTTCCAAAATAGGAAATCTGAGGAGGATCTAGGAAACTGGGAAATAGCTAAGGCATTTCAAATAGACTTTGAGAGATCATTTAATATATTTAGAGGAGCAGGGTATACATCTTTGTAAAGAAATGATCCCTAAGGTCTGTGATTGCTTGATGGCTTTTGCTGCATGACTCTGTCCTGCTTGCCTGGCCTGGTGCCCATAGCTGGGGTCTGACACATGGTTTGCATGTGTAAAGCTGGCTGAATGAAACTTGCCTATTTTGTAGGAGGACTAAAGCAGAACACGGATCGTAAATTCCTGCTGACCAAGGAAGATTTCCTGTCCAACTTCTCACGGTCTGAAAATGAGAAAGTAAGTGTAATTGTGCATCTCTGATTTAAATCAATCTTTCCTCCTGGGGACAAAGGCAAACAAATTTCCTGGCTTAGGTTTTTCCAGTCAGGATGAATAGCACCTGATGCTGCCTGATAGGACTATCTGCTTTAAGGCAGTAGCAGAACACAAGGCAGGGGGGAGTAAGGCAGCTGCCACAGGCAAGGAAGCAGTTTTGCCACAGCTTAACTTCAGTCAACAACAGAGAAGCAACTGAGAAAAGAGACAGTTTTCTCCATGCTTCTGCTAAAATACTCCCTAACTGGCCTCTGGGAAGCTGCCCCAAGGCACACCTTGGACTGAGCAAAGCTTCCTTTGTTTGTGAATATGTGTTCTCTAAGGTCTGAATTTTTTTGTAACTTTGGCTACTGTTTGATAGAAAACATTTCTAGTCAGTCTATCTGTTTCCTAGCTCTCATCCTAAGAAAAAAGAAAGGGGGAAATATTATTGGGTAATAACATCCATTAGAGGGGACAATACAGGGGAATTATTTTTTTTAAATAAACTACAGATCATTTTTCAATTAATATCATCAGCTGAACATTCAAACTCAGCTTTGTTCAGTAGTTCAGACAATAATCATATCTTAAAGATGGTCCAGCTTGCAAAATGTTTTTCCTTGATACTGACAACTCCTTCTAGAATGATCCTATGTGTTTCAGCTTCTGGATAAGAACACCAGTGGAAAAAAGGGGTATTTTACCATACTATGTAATACTGTTTGCCCATGTCAGTACTGGAGATCAACTATCCAGTTACTGTCATTCACTGTCTTTAATGGGTTTCCACTATCTGGGAATTTAATCCCTGAAGTCTTTTGAAAAAAAACAAAACAATCCACCACCCACATGGAAGCTAATGTCCACAGCCATACTTATTTTATGCCTGGAGTCAGAAACAGGTATCTGTCTCATGTGGCTAAGAGCTGAAGCATCACAAATCATGCAGAAAGTTGATGAGATAAAAAATCAGGGCTAACTAAGCAACTTTCTGCACATGAAGAGCTCAGTATTTCATTCTATTTAACAGAAATGTGACATCATAGCAATGATGCATGTTAATCTGCTCTTCCTGTCACAGATGGGGCAAGGATGAAGGGTTAGGAGTCAATAGCTCAAAGACCTGGTGGTGACACATCACTAGACATGAAAACAGCAATTAAAACTTTGCACACCCAAAACCACTTTAGACAATTTGCAGGACAAGAACATTTTACACAATTAGTACCTTATGCAATGCAAAACTTTCCATGCCCCTAGAAAAATACCATCTACTGCAATGCGTAAGTATTCGTGCTCTATCAGCAACCAACAGGTTTTCCTGCAAGGCACCCCGTATGTCAGGCCTGACTCTGCTGGCCAAAGAGAGGTCAAAGAGAGGAAGACTGTTTCTTCTGTTTCACAGCATGGCTTTTGTCTTTTGTTTTTTAGCCAGAGAAAGTGGAAGTGTTGAACTGGAAACCATTTACCATGGCAGATGAAGGAACTGACAACCCTGCCTTCAGCCACATTGAAATGGATGTTGCAAGTGACAAGAACAAAGTCAATGGTCTTCATATATGACACGAGGCCATGTCAGCCCATGAGGACAGTTTTGTTCATGTAAAGCACTGTTGATGTTCCTGTTCTGGGTCAGTTACCAGCTCTGCTGGGGTCATGGGCAGGCATCTGCTGAGCTTTGTAGCACTATCGCCTTTGCATGACCTTGACATTAGTCAAGAAAGGAATCAGGTTTTTCTTGCACTTCCTCACTCTCTCTGGTTCTTTGTGACAGAGCCTAAAGCAAATATTTCTATGTGAAATATTTGCCTGATATTCTTGAGCCTCCTGGAAAAAATCAGCTTTTAATCTCATTTCACCCTCAGAGTGAATTTTTTATTTTGGAAGAGTACTGTTCGCCCTCACATGGCTCTTTTTCTGGCTTGTTTTTTTTTTTTTTTCTTTTTTCTTTTAAGGCATTGAAAGTATGAAGAGATTAGGGTGTGGGACCTTATCAGATTGCAAGAAACAGTGGGTCTTTTTTTTGTATGGGACGTATATTTAGTGCTATCTGGTTTCTCTGTAGAACTGATTTCAGAGCATATTTATTTTGCTGGTTTTGTCATCTATGTTTTTTTTAACCCACTTGTTTCTCGGCTACCTGCACCTTCTCCTCTGTGCTCACTGCTGGGAGCTGCAAGAGTGACTTTGGTGGTGGTAGAGGCAAGAGTCAGTACTGTCTTTCCATTCATGCCCTATCTTTCTCTTCTCCTCTGTCTTGCCCTTACAGAGCTGGTCCTCATAAAGGAAATAATTTATTTACCCTTTTTATTCAGTGCCATAGACCAGAACCACAGTAGCCTTCTGCTGCGTGCTCAGCTTGCTGGCCTAGGATTGTTCTTGCACTGGTCTGGGCACAGTGCAGCAGAGATGTTAATAAAGAAGGTTCCCTTTTGGCTGTACTGGACAAGAGTGAAGGCTGCATCTGCAGCTGCCATAGCATTTCTTCCCAGAGCTATGAGCTGAAACCTTCTTAGCCCGTTGTGTTCTTGCAATCCTTGTTTTCACTCTGGGGATTCATGTTAGAGGTTGGTTCAGATCAGGCAAGTGCACACTGTGTTTTAGCAGGTGTACAGAGCCCCCTGCACAATTCTCCAGGATGGAGAAGGGATCACAGAGGATGTCATATGGTGAAGGCTTCTGCAGGGCTTATGGAATGGCTTGTCCTCTGGTGGGGCTGCCAAGAGAGGGTTAACAGCTCATCCACGTAAGACCATGCACTGTGCTGGTGTTTAGGGAGGGTGAAAATCCCCATCACTTTCTTCTCCTACTTGCTTTCGGGTACACTGGGGAACAGACTCTGACCCACTGTGTTGTTTTTGTACTTCAGACTTTTACTGTGGCTATACAAGAGTGTTTAAAGCTCTTCTCAGCAGCAAAATCAAGTTGGAAAATTAAAGCTATTGCAGGAAAGCTGAGCTGTGAAGCTTAGAAGGCAGTCATGCTTGGGAATCAAGTGAAAAACTGACTGCATGCCTTAAATGCTTTCTAAAAATTATACTGCATTTGTGCCAAGTACTGAGTAACTTGGAATGGGACACAGTGCTAGCTTAGTTACCTTGACTGGGGCCCTGCAGCATCTAAATCAATTTTTTTCTGTGCCCTTGTGACAGAGGGCACTTGATGATCTACTGCATAAGATGAACTGTTAGGATCAGAAAACGAAGGTGAAAAAATGGGCACCAAGGACCAGACCAGGAGGAGAGGCCAGCCAGACACTCTGTGGCTGCCACCAAGGCCATGACTCCATTGGCTAACCCAGTGCAAAACTACGTGGAGGCAGGTTTCCCCCATGCCTCCTGAAGCATGTTTTTGGGTTATCCAGTGCAGAATTTACAGCCAGCCCCTTTTCCCCCTCTCCTCTGCTGCAGCTCCTTGTTCAGATCAGTGCCTAAGGCACTGTGGGGAAGGACTATGATCAAGTGGGATAAATCCCATGAGTTATGTCTTGTGTCCCTATATCTAAGATCTGAGACAATCAATAGCATCCTGAATAAAGTGTTCTAGGGTTCAGGACAGGAGTATCTCTGTTTTGGGACTGAGTTACTCTGAGACAATTAGCCCATTGACTGAATCAGCTGGCTATGCTTCTCAAGTCTCAGTTGTGCCTTGTCTTCATGACCCAGAAACAGATACTGCATTCTGTGCTCTGGAATACTTCTTCAGCCTTGGAATAGAATAATTTATACTTACCAGGTACCTTCAGCCCACAGATCTGAAAGAGGGTAAGTACTGCTATCTCCAGGCTGCTGCAGAGTGCTGAAGTGGACTGGTGTGCCTCAGTGCACCTGTGCTTTTTGAGAGAGAGTGAGCTGTAACAGAGAACAGGAGCCTGCAGCAAGCTCTTGATCTGTGTCCCTGCCGGTATGGCTACAGCCCTCCCAATCCAAATGCTGAATTCCCATCTGAATGTGCTTCTCCAGAGGGTGATTGGCCACTGCTGTGTGAAACAGCATCAGCATGTCCTTTCTGCATCACTCTGTGCTGAAATTACTCTGCTGTAGTTGATGCTGCCTTAGACTGTCTTAGATCGTCTGTAACTTCTACCTGTTTTGTTCATGAAGACTAATCTTCCTGGCTATCATACTTAAAAAATGTAGTTTTCTTCTCTGTGCTTTGAATTCACTTAGTTGTTTAAAACAGAGGAAATGCATAAATTACCATCTTAACTCCCTTTTATTGCTGAAGTCACTATTTAAGCACTGAGTAGTCACTTAACTCAAATTTTGGTATGAAGTGAAAGTTTGGGCCAGGTGATATTTATTGGTCCACATCCATAACATCAAGATGAGTTTTCACTGGGAAGTATATCTTGCTGTAAGTGGTTTAGAGACAAACACCGTTATGCTTTGCAGGTGACCTCTGCAACTACCCCATTTCTTGCTATCTAACCTCCCCACGACTGCTGCAAAGCTATAAAGTGACTCTTTTGGCTTTATTTTTTTATATATTCTTCTTGATTGGCATAATTAATTAAAACAATTCATCGATTTTCAATAATATTTTCTCTGGGAAAATACAGTGTCCTCTGCTAGCTGAACTCTCAGCCAGGGACTTCCTTGTCTGTGTAAAAGCAAGATAAATCTTGGAGTCTCCACAATACTCTTGCACCCTGATCCTTGATCTCTCCCAGCTAAAAGCTCACCTGATAAAGAAATGTGGGATGCTCAAAACTGATTCATTTCACAGGAGTGGGAGCACTCCTCAGTGTCCAAAGTACATGCAGCATCTGGCAGGGTCATGAGACAAAACAATTAGGAACCTGTTTAAGTAAAAACATTAAAAAACCCCAAGCCTAAAAGCACAACAGTAACAATATTTGACTATGTGAATACACAAAAGAACCACAGAGAGAAAATAGTGATAGATTTTGTCTCTTTTTGGTCTGCATTTAAATATTACTTCTATCTGACTGGTCAGTTTGCTTGCTGAACAAATAAGGTAAACAGAAGAAACTCATGAATGATGAGCAGTAAATATTTCATATGCATAATTTATTTTTGAAGTTTATTACATTGCATTATACAAGCATTAAACATGGCTTTATGTTGATGATTTTTTTTAAAGTGTGAAAACTTGACATTCTTCTCCATAGAATTTTTCTATTTACAAATAAACAATCTCTATATACTTTATATATATATATATATATATAATATATATATGGTCAATAATGTTACTCCCCTCAGAAAGATTTAAAATAAAAAAGAACTGATTTGTAAACACGGTTTCTTTCATAGTATTTGGTGGCTTGAATGTAGATGATGTTCTGTTCCTAGATTTTTCTTTTGTCAGAGAATCCATATTGTTAATTTACATTTTGTATTCTAAGATCTGTAAAACCAGCATGGGACAGAATGCAAAAAACTTAGCAAACGGGCTGAAAAACAGTTCCAATATATATTTTTCCCTTGGTTTTAAAAACTGGCGTGTAACTGCTCATGAAGTACATGCTGCTGTCAAGAATGGCCTATGGAGAACAATCCTATGCTGATTGCAAGATGATTTCACAGTAAATCCTCTTATGTGTGCTGTCCTGCTTGCAATGTAAAATGTCTGTGCCATGCACTGAGGTTGCATTTTTTTCTCATTCCCTTGAAGGTAGTGTTCTTGTGGAGCTGGACTAAGTAAACAACATACAGGACTGTCACATGGAGATTTAAACAAAACCCATCATCAGATCAGGAAGAGAATGGCATAAAATAGTTCTCTAGAGACTATGAAAATTCCATTTATTATTATACTATTACTGGTATTTTTTTTTTCTAATAAACAAAAAGGGGGCATCTTTCCTGAGTGTTCTGCTATGTAGCTCTGAAGGACTCCAGGGAAATCTATTCATCAAACCAGCAGCAGAGAAACCTCAACGGGCTGACTGGTCACACTGAAGTGACAGAGATGTACTCAGGGTCTGCCAGGGAGGTCAGAGCCCCTTGCAGCATCATACTCAGCACAAGCTTGGCAAGCATCCAACCTATGGTCTCATTTAGAGCAGAGCGGGACACAACCTCTAGCGATGTGTTGTCAGGAAAATTCATCATAATGTAGCTATCTTGAAAACTACTCTCAAAGCATTTATTATCTATTGCATTTCTGCTGTGCATTATTTGTTTTGGCACATTTTATTGCAGTGGTTTCTCTGGAGTGGAAGTCAGTTTATATTCTACTGTGTTTCAGTTCAGTTCTTGGAAGTTACTGAGATCTAAATTGACAAAGCTGCATCTTACTGCAGGGATTTGCACAGGTCCATTTTGCTCGTGTGGGTGACACTGATTTTATGCATGGCTCATGTCTCACTTTACTACTTAGCAAACAGCTTCTAAGCTCTGGTCATCTGTTGGTTTAGACATTAAACAGAGGGTATCCAAAATAATCCAATTATTCATGAGAATTTGGTCTGAATATGATTTTGCACAGCGATCCTGCCCCAAAATCCCCAGGCTGCAGCTGTAGGTGGTGGATGGTAAATACTAACCCATCTGGCATGTGTGTATTGGAGGTCAACACTGCCTGATCCCCACCCACTATTTACAGTGACAGAAATACTCCTATTTCCCCACTGTCCTGTGGGCTGTGTCCACAGCTGCTGTGAGCAGAAGCAAAGATGAACAGGTTCACTTCCCCATTAGTCAGGAATTTACCCCACAACCACTAGTTGTGCTCCCCACTGAGTTTGGCACTGAGCCAACACAGTACAGACTAATCCTGAAATTCCATCAGTGTTTATGTTGTCTCATGGGACTTTCAGGCTTGGGCCAGGAGCAGCTGATAAAAGGGAGCAGCTGTGTCATTTATCCTCTTCAGGCAGGATGGTGGGTTGCTACTGGAGGAGGATCCTTGATTTTTTGTGTGGGCAGGCAGTGGCTACAGAGAGTCATATTGCCTTTCATCAAAGCTTCCCCCTCTCATGCAAATAGCACAGTTCTCCTTTGCAGTGGAAAAAAGTTAATAGATCTAATTTGGTGATATTTGTCTTGGTGCAAATGGTCCTGTTGTCATGTGGAGCTTGAAGTATCCATCCATAGGATCTTGCATTGTGTGGTCTGTCCAGAAGGGCAAATTCTACTCCTTCTATCAAATTACTTCCAGAATAACTTCTAGAAACAACTGACTGAAGAACTTCCACAACACTCAGTATTTTGATTCATGTTTCTCCATCCAACACTTATGATGTCTTTAAAGCTACAAGTCCACTCTTTGGATTAATAGTCTGGAAATTTTTAATTTCTCAATTAAATCAGAAATTTTTAATTTCTCAATTAAGTCAGAAATTTTTAATTTCTCAATACTAAGGAATTTGCTAAAGGATATTGACGGTGGCTTATTTTGCCCAAGTCTAATTTGCAGCCTGTGTAGAATTGCTTTGCATTAAGGATTTCAAGCTGTTTCATACCACAGTCTGCTGTTTTGTTTTTTCCCTCCACCCCTTCATAGATAATGGAATGATGAATACAGAAAGTGCTACAAGTGTAGATATTCTGGATGCTGTGTTTTATTCTGCTGACCTTGTTCATCTGTCTTTTTTTTTTTGTTCATTTTACTTAGGCAGATAGGTCTTTAAGACACCATCTGACATCTGTTACATGTGTAAGTACACCCTAATTCCTGACTAGGCCTCATTGTGATCTGGCAACACAAATACATGGGCAGCTCTGGGCAAGATGCCCCAACCTGATTTGATTCCTTCAGACACCAGACAGTCCTATAGCTGAAAAGGCACTGTTCAAAACTTTAACATATATTACCAACTTTTCACAGTGTCATTTCCAAATAAATGACCCTACAGCTAGATACCTCTGGCCACATTTAGATGCTTGGTTATCTGCCTGCATTTCTGATGCCTACATTTTTCAGCATTGTCAGACCAGTTGACCAGACTCGTGATCGTGCGTCTCCTTCTAGATAATACTTTGTATTGTTGGCTAATGGAAATGGTCCACCTACATGACCTTAACTGGTGGCAAATGCAAACTAACGCAGCTGGGTCCACTGTGGAAGAGAGCAACGCTGCCATGCACGTGCTGCAGGTGGTGGCCACACACACGGACAAACACTGCCACGTTGCCAAGGCGCAGTCACTGCTTATGAAGTAGCAGCTTCATGAGAATGAGCCGTAAGATCACCAAGTTCTGTAAAGCACTCTAAGTTGTATAACTGCTTTGAAGTTCGGGGCCCCGAATTTTAGTTAGGGCCTGGGAGCTTCCTGGCAAGAGTGCAGAGGCTTAGTATTGGTCTGATGTGCTCATGTTGACATCAGCTCTGGAGAAGACTAAGCCTTGGAAACACCTCTAATTTCAAAAAGCTTGTGACAAAATCCACCCTATTGAAGAGAGGCACACATGTGCTAAGTACATTACTGACTATTCCTTTCAGTGCACTCTCTGCTGTAGAAAACCAGGAATTTTTTATAAACAAGAGTTCTTATCTTCTTGTAAGCAGTTTCTTCCTCACCCTGTCACGGCCACTCATTGTGATAAGATTTTCCATTCCTTTTCCTTTCCTTCCGCTCTTTTTGCAGACGTTCTAGTTCAGCTTCATACATCATTTCCTGAATCAGGTACTTTTCTCTCCTCATTCGATCTCTCAGATCTTTCGGAAGATCTGGAATTAAGTAGGAGATCAGATGCTTTATGCAAAAGACAAGGTGCTGTGAACACAAAAAAAAGGAATGAAAAATTTAAAACCTCAGGAAGAAAACAAGTACTTTTCACATCTTCTGAAAACCTTCTCTTTCCAATTTGTGGACAGATGCTGTGTTTAAACTAAATCCATTACTAAATTTTAAGAAAACAAACCATGAAGTTTTTTCCCCACAAAAACTCCAGCCAAAGTCAGTGGAGTATGGGTCACAGCAGAAATCATGAGCAGGTGAGTTAAAGTAAAGTGTCAAAACTGTTCTGTGACCTGTGTGTTCAAAGCCTGGAGGTCATGATTTGCTTAAGGTTGTTTGGACAGAGCCTGGTATTAGTACTGCTATTAGTTCCTGCTCTGCAGGAAGAGGAGGCTCAAATGGTGTAACATTTTCCTGTTGCCATAAACACTTACATCGAAATTTGAAGTAGTGTATCTATACAAAAGTAGTAATGTATCTATACAAAACAAAAACTAAACCTTTTCTCTTACACTCTGTCTCTTATCCAAAGACATATTCCTGTTTAGCAAACACAACAATTAAATACAAGTTCACTGATCCTTTGTCCCTCCTATTTTAGACATGACACAGCAAAGCTTGAGTTTGATGCCCGAGGATTGCTTGAGTGTCCTTTTATGTTCGATCAAAAGTGCTGCTTGGAGATTTACTCACTTCACTTGAGAGGAGGAACAGATAAACAGAAAAATCCTCCATCTCAGAAAGGACATACATTCTAGATTGGAGAAATAAAGGTATTTCTTATTCTCTAAGCAGAACCCTTCTTTTGAAAGCCACTGAAAAGAGAATGTAAAATGTTTTCTCAGGTATTCTTCTGTCATGATAAATAAACTCACAATACTCTAATTGTTGGGGTTTTTTTGCCAAACCTAAAAAGACAAGAAAAAGCCTCTTCTGTCAGTTTAGCCTGGACAAATAATTCCTTTTGCAGTGATAGGAAATACTTCTGTTTGTTTTCAAAGGAGGTTAAGTTATCCAAATCAAACCACATTCAGAGTGCCAAAAAAGGGCCTGAGCCTAGGCAGTTACTTAATTTATGAAAAAACCTACCTTGAATCCCCTTTCTCTTTGTACAATCTTTATTGTAAGCACTGTAGCAATCACAATACAATCATTAGTGTTTTCAAAACAATAGTTGTGGTTTCTCCTGCAATTTCCTTTTTGATTCCTCAGTTAAGGAGACAGCTTGCAGTGTCAATAGAGTGGCTCATGTTGAGGGAGGCAGATATGAGCCAGCCTATGGCTTTGGTTGAGATAAAGCAAAGTCAAATCAGATGTGCCGGTAACAGGCAGACACAAAAAGTTATTCCACAGTTGGTTACAACTTTGGCTGGACTCTGAGACTTGAACAGGGCTCATTTTTCTTGCCTCACTTCTCTTTGTGCCTACGCTGTGCTGCCCTCATGTCAAGTGTGTATCAAGAGGTCAGACTCTCTTCAGTCTTTAAAATTCTTGGGCTGAACTGCCAAGACCATTCTTGTAGTCCTTTTTGGAGATGCATACCCTGACTTTCAGTACTGACTGCTCATGAAACTAGAAGAGATTAAGCCCAGCAGGCCTCTATCAAATCTTTTTCTCTTTCTTTCCCTTAATGTTTCCCTGAGTGTGGAACAGATGATGGAAGAAATGATCTCCTTGGGAACCAACTGCTAATAAGTTACCCAGTGTAAAGGAAGAAGAGGGCCCAACCTGCAGTGCCATATACCTTCACCTGGGAAGGTCTGAAAATTACAATCATGGGGAATTTGCTGAAGTCCTTGGGCTTCTGCTGAGCCACGAAGAATAGAAATTATAATCTAGAAAATGCTTCTTCTCCACCTTTGCTCTAACACAAACGTTTCTGTTGTATTATCCAAAGAGGTGTGTTGAAAGCTCAGTTCAGAATGAACTTACACTGTTCTGTGAGTCAGAATGCGATATGTATAATGCTATATGCCAATATGGTGACTACAGTTTCCATATCTGTCCACTTACCACTTTTGCTATGATTTCAGAGCAGAGGATTGAGTAAAGAGTTTTTTAAAATCACGTGTTCCTTCTTTGGCTTCTTCACAGTGTAAAAGGCATTTCAAACTTCTTGTGCTGGAGAGATATTGAGCTCCTGGATTCTGGTGGGGATATTCAGGCACTTGAAATTAGGCCTTAAGAGCTGCTTTTTTGTTTTTTTTTTTTTTGGTAAATCATCTCATCCTATTTTTCCTACCCTTCTGGCTTTTTTTCAAAATCAGTATGGGAATACCAGTCATGTGAGTTGTTTTCTCCTTTGATTTGCCTTAAAGACATCTGAGATACTGACAGTAAATACCAATATTATGAACATATACAAAGATATTTAATCCTTTTCATTGTCATCATCTTTGTGATGCCAATCATTCTGGAGGAATGAAGGGCATTAAAAAAAACCCCAACACAAATATGCAAAAAAGCTGACGCGTAAATACTATAAATTTAACTATCATTGTTTCTAAGTTGCTCAGGTTTAATATTTTCTTCTCATGTTCCTTCACCCCTATCCTCACAGAACAGTCAGCATATGGCTTTCCAATCTAGACAAGTTACTCAAAAAGTAAATAAAAGCTTAATTTATTTCCCCCTCTTTGCAAGTCACTGCTATAATTTTCAGTGTTATATTCCCTTTTCTGTGACAACCTACATGCCTGTGACTGTTCAGAAAACAAAGCTGAGAATACAAAGCACAATATAAGTAGAAGAAACTAAGACAAAAAACACCTCAACAGCTGCCATTATAGATCAGCCCAGTGCAAAGCTTCAGAGGGAAATCTGTTTCCTTTTTGGTTTTGTCCTGCCACCTGAGTGGTCACTGACCTCAAACACAATGATGAAAGCCAAGCGCGCTGCTAAGACGTGCCAGAACTGCAGCGTGTACCCGTAGGGCACCGGGGAGTGAGGAGGGTCTCGGTAGTCCCTGTACCTGGAAGAAAAGCACAGTGCGGCAGTTAGAGAGATCTGCACTGCTGCCCGGGCCAAGGCAAAACCAAAATTCACCTTCTCTTGATCACTACATTTTCTGCACCAAAAATGAGCTCAGTTTGAACTGTACAGGTTACCCTAATACTGCTTGCTTCTAAGGCTGGGCCGGTGCTAGTGTTTGATTTCAGGCCAGGTGCCTGCTTTTGAAGCAAGTGTCCAGATCACCTCCACTTACCACGTTTTTCTTCATGCAAATGGACTTACTTTCAGCTGAAACCTACCAGTAAGATGCACTCCAGGAGTGCTAATGGAAATTGGGTACAGAGGACCCAAACCAGTGTCTGTCTGAAGAAAACCCTGGAAACAAATACACAGGATGGTAGGTGCTTTGACCCTACAGCATCTCCCTTGGCAGCATGACATGTGCCTTTCAGGCATCTCCTCAGAACCTGGAGAAGGGTGGGATGCTCTGCTCTTTTAAGGGACACTTTATTCCCATTTCAAGGACATTTTAAACCTATAAATGTCCCCAGTTTTATCAGCCTTATAGTTCTCCCAAAATCCGTGTAATACTGCCCCGTGGACTCCACCTGGCCCTTGATCAATTAGTTGGCCATCCTTAAAGCTGGTGTAAAACATGACTCATCCTGACTTCAGCAGAGCCAGCACTGCACCTCTTGGTATATCAAGAGGGTGAGGACCATGTGAGAAAGTGATCTAGTGTCTTTTCTAGAGTGTTACTTGGAAGACTTTAGGTCTCCAAAATTTAACTATAGATATCTATTGGGAAAGTTGGATTCAGGAATACTCCAAGATTGTATTCACAAACCATGAATCTGTTTAAGTCACACATTCTGGAGTCCATTTTTACTAGCAGTTTGTTAATTCTAAAATAGCACTGCAGAAACGATATTTAAAAGTAATGTAAAAATTGTTCACTTCTTAATCTGTTTCCTAGATGGGACAGAAAACCCACTGTAAAAAAATGTTGAAAATACCATAGTAAATAATACAGGTTGATCACTAAGTTAGTTTTAAGAAACTAATGAAAATGCAGATAAATAAAAGAAATAAACAGTTATTTAATCTCTACAATAATCTGTATTTCTCCATGAAGCTTCACCTTCTTATGTTGCAGAGGATGCTATACAAACTGAAATAAACTGTCTTGACATCTTAGTCAGCATCAAATCTCTCAGAAATTGCAGTATTTCTAGAATAAGTTCTTAAAACTGAGATGATCTTTCCTTGTGCAAGTAGCATTCTGACTTCATAGCTTAGGATGTTTTACAATATCCTAAGCATCCCGAAAAGAGAAATCCCTGGACCAAGTCCCAGTAGAGTATCTCTCTTTGTTTTTTACTCGCTAGGAATCCATTGTTACACATGAAAAACTGAGGAAACCTTTTATAAACAACCAGAATAGCACAGCACCATCTGTGTTCCAGGCAACCAGAAGTTAACTGGGATTTTTTTTTCAGACAGACTGCCTTCCTGGAAAAATGCCTACACTATTACACAGTAGAACATAATATTTCCTTACCTCCCTATCAATACCTGCCTTGAAGTGCAATTAAAATGACTGATGTTTTAGCAGAATGCAGGTGGGTAAGAAGCTGATAAACTCAGCTAAAGAAAGATGTTAATTTTCTTTCAAGAGTTGATATACATAACAATTCAGTGTCTCCCAAAAGAAAAGATATATCTTTTGGAGATTCATGGCACCAATTTTAATAGTGTTCTGTTTAGGGAATATAGAGCAGAGAATTTTTTTTTTTGGTGGGATTTCCATCATCAAATTTAAGGAGCAGCAACTTCATGCTAGAAGCTGGGGAAGAAAGGAATTGAAGCGGGGGAAGAGAATGGTCAGAATGACAAAAAATTATTAAATAATGCTATAGCAAACAATGTGGAATGGAATATTCTCACTGTGGTTCTGCCCCACAGGTGAATTCAGCATTGGAATACTCTTTCTGCCAAATAAGTTGCAACAGTCTTAAATATCAGTTCTTTAAATGAAAGCATTAATGCCACCCCCTCCCCCCATTTATTATTCTATACCACTCAAAATTCTTCCCACTCATAAAAACATTGCAATATTGCAAGTATCACTGACTTTTGCTGTATCACAGACCTTTGTGGTATCACAGAGTATCTTTTGTTCTTTAGGCACTCATAAAAGGACATTTTAATTCTTCACACTGAAAAATACTGGGACTAATTGTATCTGTAAAAAGACTGCCAGGTCTCATGCTTGTAAGGTAACATTGCAGTTAAAAATGGTAGCTGTATTTGTTTGGTATTTTTGGTTGGGACACTATTTAAGACCTTTCTGTAGATCCTTGAGGGTTTTGGCCATTAAATTCACTCAGGTGCAAATCTGCTATTACAGACTTTTCTCAGACTGCCATTTCTCCAATCTGTTGTTGAGGACAAAGACATGCAGATAATTATCTGCTCATCTTCTTTTGATTCAAATGACAAGTTTGGCTTGAATCAAAAGAAGATTAAGTAATAAGATTAATTATTAGTAATAAGAAGATTATTACTAATAATTACACCAGTAAGCAATGACATAAACAAATCAACAACTTAACAATTTGGAAATGCTGGATTTGAGGTTTCATAGAGATAGCTTATGACAGAGCCTGTTTATGTCTGTCAGACCTGTGAAATACCTCAGTGTGGCTGCTCCTGTGCAACCTTGACTTGCCTGTGCATGTCCTGTGATATAACCTCATCACAACTGGGTCTCACTGGTACCTAAGTAATCAGGCACCTATTACTGGCCCCTTGATACCATATTTATCCACGATGATTGTTTCTGAGTCAAGCTATGACACCATAAAAATCCTGCAGTAGGAACACCCTCCAGATACCAACTTTTTGGCTTCTCTTTTATCTGAGGAAGGAATCATGCAGGTAACAGCCAAGCAGTACCAAGAAGAGCATGAACAGCACAGTTAAAACTTCCCATTTTTAACCTCTAAAAATTAGTTTCAACTCCAGATTTATTATGAAGCTTCTCCATTTCAATGCCCTAAAGCAGAGAAGTATGTTGACCAGAAACTTACCTGCAGTATTTTAATGGTGAACCAGAGAACTCACTTCCATTTGATGTTGGCTCTGAACGGTTTTCAAAGTCAGACACCAGAAATACTGATAAACTGGCATTGACATAGCCAACCATACACCTAGAGGGGACAAAATGCTGTCAGCAGGACACAGAAAGGTTTTTCCATTAACTGTTGTACCCAGGAGGATGTCCTTTGGGTTTCATAAAATCCAATTTTGATGCTTATTAATATTTGAAAGGGATGTTGAGGCAATATAAAAAAAATGCTAAAGTAGGTCAGATGAACAATAAAAGTGAAGCAATGGTAGATTTCTATGGGAGAAGGAATGGTGAAGATTGGGACTGGTTACTTTTGAAAAGTCACCTAAATGGTGACACAATAGGGGCAGAGAAAATAATGAGGAGTGTTAGGAAGATAATCAAAATATTCCCACTGTTACACTCATGGTACTAGCACAAAGGGAGACTAAATCAGATGGAAAGGTAATACACTTAAAACAGCTTTTTAGAAAATGTCCAGTTAATCAGAGGAACTCCATTCTAGAAGATCCCAGGGTGACAGAGCACTGTGAGGGCCAGGCAGAATTTAGAGAACACTGAGTGGGAGAAGTTATGTCTCCTGTTGAAGGGCTGTGCTGTCAGTAGAAGGCTCAAGTTTGGTGTTAGTAAAGGTGAGGAGAAGATCTGGCCAAAAGGTGTGCTGCTCATGCTGCACTGCCCAAACACAGGTAAGCGTAGGCACACTGCTCAGCTTGGTATAATATATATACTCAACAAAGTATAATGGACAGTAAGGGTTGGGGGATTTTGGTTTTGGGTTGGGTTTTTTTAAATATGGACTTCACAGTCTTTGAGAAATTGTATTCAAACACCATCTGGCTTTGTCTCCATACTGATTAGATTTGGAACTTAATTTAATTTCAGTATTTTTCTAGTATCATTGTGTGTCATATGGATCTAATGCCTACAGACTTTTTTTGAAAGAAAAGAGGACCTCTCTCTTTTAAGCTATTCAATAACAGATGGTCTTTACACCTTAATTTGAGAAAACTCACTGTTCCTGTGGATTTTTGAATATTTTCCTGCTTTTGTAAGAGTACTTACTAATTACGTTATTCAGGATGCTGACATAAACAGTTTTAAGATAGGTTAGCTCCTTCAAAGTATTACTACCTGATGGTTTCATCTAGAAACTTACTCAAAAAAGCAGCAGAAGTGTGAAAACATTGTACTAGAGGTTTGTGAAAAGAAGAGCCAAACTGTGAGCCAAACTACTTCCCCTATGCAGAACTAGTTTCAAAGCCACTGAGTCATATTTGAGTCTTAAGAGAAATATTTCTAAAGGTGTTGTTTTTCATGCACAGTGGTCCTGAGAAAATCCTTCCTTATGCTTTCCTTAGCAATGAGACTTGCTTACAGTGCCTCAATATCCTGCAGATATTTATAATGGCATGAGCAGAGGCACATGTTCAGGAACAACTGGCACCACACCACTTTACCCCTGAAGGGATTTTAACTCTTCATGGAAGTAAATGGAACCTCTTCCCTAGCCCCAGCTAAAATGCCCACATCCTTGCATGACAGCAAGTTAGCAGATCTGCTAACTGGGAGCTGCCACACCAGATGCCCTTCTTCTGTCAGTATGATTAAATGTATTGACAGTCAAAAGAGGTCAAAAAAGCAGCAATGAATGAACTCACTTCCTGCAGCAGGGAGTAAAAAAATCAATGTGCCATATGTCCAATAGCAGAATGCAAGCTCTCTGTCACTGTCTACTGTTTAGCCTGGGTTTCTTTGAACAGCAGGGTTCCTTGCTAATGGCACTGAAAGAGCATTTGCAAACTGTGTCTGTGTTTGGCTGGATTCAGTGACCTTCCCGGAGCCCAGCAGCTGAGATTTCACAAGTGGCCATGCAGCAGCTATGTCATGCTTGCTGGTAGTGTGCACATGCTAGTATAATCTCAGTGTTTAGCAACACTGAAAGAAAATCCACTTAGACAGCAGGGATTCAGATCACAAATGTCTCCTGGAAGATTTAATTGAAGAACTCTAGTTTTAGAAGAAAAACAAATTACTTTTCTCTGTAAGTATATCTTGATGTATTAGTTGAAAATTGCTTCCTCTTGCTAGACACTACTTTTTTAAGTAATACGTGCTGAATATTACATCAGGAAAAACCCTAGTGTACAAGTTTAAAATGCTCAACAAATTCTTTACTGATTAGTATCAGCATTGCTTGGGAAAAAAAAGAGGATTATATCTACCAGCTGGGAAGTACAGCTTGGGCAGCATCCTGTCACTCACACTAAATCTCTGAAATAGCTCTGCCATGTTTGCCTTGAATTAACATCATGAATCACAGTCACTCAGCAGCCCATTCTGTGAATATGCAGAGCATCAGTACCTATGGCTGCTGTTACCTAAACACAAATAATACATTTTGTTTAGTGGAATCAGAACACACACAGACAGTAATACTGCATCCATTCAAGTAGTAAGTGATTTTCGTGCACACCTGTTTCCCCCCCACCAAAAAGAAGCCTTACTTTTGTCCTGCTTCTCCTTGGCCAGCACAAGGTCCATATTTGTAAGCATAAACAAGGCGAGGGATGAAATCTGATGTCACTGCTATGACAAATGCATTTGTGATAACTGAAAGAATTCCAATGCCTTCCAGGATCCCGTACCAGATGCCTGTTCAAAAAGGACAGTATGTTTGCTCCAGGAAAAACAAGAACCAAAGTGCCTGAAGTACTGCATGATCTGAAGTAGTCTTCCCCACTGCACAAGGTGTTTTTATGTCGTTTTTTTCCAAGAATCACTGAGTAAAAATAAATTTTCTTATTGAACAGTCAGATCTCATCACTGTGAATCACACCAAAGGAAGGTTAGACATACCCATTGATTTAATGAGGCATAGACATACCATTGATTTAATGAGGCATCAAACTGCCCCTGAAAACTTTGCTGAATGCAATTTATTTTGAGAAATCACGGCTGAATCAACATGGAAAAAAAAAAGTATTTTTCTGGGCTTCTATTAATTACATTATATAACTATTTTTTTACAAATTATGTCTGCAGTGTATGCCATATACTGGCTGTTGTCCAGGCTTGTGCCAGAACCCACAGATTCACATTGTTTGCATTCAAAGCTTTAATCAGACACAGACTTGAGGCACATGGTAGAACTTTCTAAGAGCACAAAGCCTGAGCTTCTGCTATTTCTTGGTGTGGGCTATGGATTTTTGCAATGCAGTTGGTCAGCGAGGTTTCCTATTTACCCCTCTGAAAACACCGGGAATACAGCGTTGGGCAGATGAATTTGTTTTAGAGTTCTTCCTAAAGGTGTTCTGCTGTTGCATACTGCAAGGATAGAAAAGATTTGTAGCCAAAATAAGTCCAGAGATCCTTTGCAATAGTGTGTGGCTGGATGACCTCGGAGTTAGGTGGACCTTGTGTTCAGCAATGCAGGTGTGACTCACCGAGTGCAAGCTGTCTGCTGGGATCCAGACCCACCCTGTCTGACCCACCAGGGACCCGGTGGGCACAGCCCCTGAGTCACAGGGGAGCTTGGTTTCAGCCAGGTAAACACAAAACATACAGGTTCCTTACAGGATGGTGGCCACTTTAACTTGACTTTCATGTTTCATCTGATCTGTCTGGTTATTTATATTCACGTTGAGCAGCAGCATGTGTTTGCACAGTGTGTCTGCCACAACAAAGCACCTGCAGAGAACACTGATCACTTTACACCTTGGCTGTTAAGTCGCCCAGAAAATCATTAAAATTTTCCAGTATTGATATCTATTAATTGCATTAGGCTATTAATTGGCATCAGATACTTAAAGCTTTTTTGAACAATCCACGGGTGTATTATTAATTGGGAAGATGATTGAAAATACCTTAATCTGCTGTTACTTGAAGTGGTCAAAGCTTTGACAAATAACACATATATATAACAAACACCATACAAAGAGCTCACCTATATCTTTGGCTCTTGAAGCTAAAGGTCTTCTCCACTGAGTAACAAATTTGTAAGCATCAAGCCGAATTTCAATAATATTGTTTAGTAAGGCCAGAAGTGGTGCCAGTGGAAAAGCTGCCACAAAAATGGTTGTGAACCCAAACTGAAGAACTAGGGGGGAAAAAAGGAAATATCACAGTGTAATTGTTAGGATCTAATCCCAAGGTCTAAGACACCAAACAGTGTATGCAAATAAGCAGTATGTACAAAGCATACAGGCACTTCTTATTATGTCATACTATATAATGCCACTGTCTAGTGGCAGTTGTACAGCAAGTCCTTGTCAAAAGTTAGAAGAAAGAATGAAAAGAGCAAATGCACATCTGACCCTGGAATGGACAGCATCGTGTAAATGTTGTAATTTGTAGTGAAGTTCAGAGGCAGACAAACTGTGCTTTGAGAAAGGGATGCTTTTACTCCAGCATCAACTAGGATGTCTCAATACTTTCAAAGATTAGGGATGAACACATTCCTTTTAATAGTTAGATGGGAAGCAGTTTGAAATCCTGTTTAAGTTTCTAGAGGCAGGTTTTCAGATCATCAGATTTCCCATTAATTTGAAAAGAATTGTGTGAGGGAGAAAAGAAAAAAAACAATCATGACATATGCAGTTCAGTTACATAGGGCAAAAGTTCATTTTTTTTTAATATTTTTTGAGCAATTATTCTCCTCTCTCCTCTGGATACAGCAGTGTCTTTTGACAGTAAGTTACTTTGTAAATGTGAGGTAGTAAATGAAGGAGGGTTTTAAACATAAACAAGCATGCAGGTCTGTACCATGCACTTCAAAGTAATAGCACAAGGCAACTTTCTTTAGAAAATAACAGCGAAGTTCTTCAGAAATGTGTGCAGATAAAGAACTGGGATCTGGTTTGGAAAACCAAATTCAGAATGGGAAGTGTTTAATAGTTGGGAGGTTAGCAAACCATCAGCAGTGTGCTTAATTACCTGACCTGTGAGAATGAAAACCCTTTTGCAGTCTCCTTAGCTTCATATAGTCATAATTAAAAAATTCACCAGCCCACATCAACAAAAAAGCAACAACATTAAAATCTAGTGAAAGAGAGAGAACGAAGGTTAGAGCCATACTCATTTCTAGGTATTCATCAAAGAGTCCATAAGCATTCATAGGCTGCAGATTATAGTCCTTTTCCCACTGTGGGAAGCTTGTTTTTCCCTGTGTGCCATACTCTTGCCGCAGTTTTCTCCTGGTCCACCAGTTTTGAATTAGTCTACATTTTAAATTAAATAAAAGAAACAAAGTAAAGAACATTAATGGCCATTTATCACAAAATTGGAAGAGGTTAAGTGGGCACAACATATCTTGCAAAAT
This sequence comes from Promerops cafer, assembly GCA_013398275.1. Lineage (NCBI taxonomy): Eukaryota > Metazoa > Chordata > Aves > Passeriformes > Nectariniidae > Promerops > Promerops cafer. The sequence goes on along the minus strand of VZSE01007196.1, from coordinate 3,539,402 downwards.
TTATTTCCCAATTTACAGGAAAATAGAGTATTAGTAATACATGTGGATGATGACACAGCACAATCGGTATGAAAACAGATACAGCTGATGAGCTGTAATCCCAGCCTAGATGTTGTTAAAATGGTGAAAGGATTTTGACATATTTTCATTATTTATTTACTTATTTTTCTCTGCACAGAATGACAAATCACTTCAGGGTCTGTTTATATGGCAGAATGCAATGCTGTGTGGAGATAGCTGAGCTCAGTAAATAAAAGTGCTAAAGCTGCTTGATTCTTTCCTGTGTGTGTGACCTGGCATCTCTGCATGGCTCTACAGTGTGCAGGGTAACAGTCTCTGGGCAACCCTGGAAGGGAAAAGGCAACCCTGAGCTACCTCCATCTCAAGAAATGGGGGACCTGTACTGGACATCAGGGGGAAGATACTGTTCCCAAAGAAATGCATGTGTAAGACCACTGCAAAAGCCAAAAGTGAAATGAATTCTCACATCTGAAATAAACACCTTTTCAGGGAGTTGCACCTGTTTGGCCAACAAAGGACACTAGTTAAGAGTTAGCATAGAGAGCAAAAAACCCCAAACCACAATGACAGAGATTTTCTCTGAAGTTGTGGTTGGCCACTTTCTCTCAATAAGAAAACCCATGGTAGATCACCCAAATAATTTGGTCCTTTTCCTGACAATGTTTCACTTCTTGCCCTCACAGTGGCCTGGTCTGGTCTGTGAATGGTGCAAAGTGACTGCAAGTAGTCATTGGATTTGGATAAGGGTTTGGACAGCTGCTTGTTTTCTTGAATCTTAGAGAATACTTTTCCATTTATGTAATTTATCAGAAAGGTTACAGCTTTTCCTGTCTTCCTTAAAGAAGTGTAGGTGCAATTGAGTGCAGTTCAGCTGAATTCAGCTACAGATTGCAGGGTTGCCTCCAAGTCCTCTGGCCATGCACATTGCGTTGGCTGCCATCAAGCTCCTAGCAGAAAGGTGTTTTTCCACACAAAAAGGAAATGCACCTGCTTGCAGTATTTCAGGGCTAGAAGGTGGACTGAAAGGTGTGGAGAGCAAGCACATCTCACATCAGAATAAGCTGAATCATTTCAGTGTTGTGACTGTGTCTTTTATGTTACGATTTTCCTTGTGACTTTGAAGTGAAGATTCACCTCACCTGAAGCAGTTTATTCCTATTAAATGATTTGTTCTTAAACAATCTCCTCCTATCTCTATCAATCAATTTCTTTTATTTCTCTTCTGTGCTCTTGGTTAAGTTTCAAAATCTGTGTTAATAGAAAGCAGAGAGTTCTAATGAAAACTGACAAAAGAGGTAGGGAATGGAAAGAGAAGGATCAATACTGCTGCTATTGTTCCCTCCTGCCCATCCCAGCTTATCCCTGCAGCCCTAACAGCTGCAAAATACTGGCAAGGAGTGCTAGGCCCAGGAAAGATGGAGAAATAGCAAATCCATCTGAACTTTGCACAGGCAAACTTTCTGACAATGTCAGTTCTCTCTTAGATTTTCACACTTGCTATTTTCCCTTGATGATCATCCACACTCTCTCTAGCATCAACCACACTGATCATATTAAACCTATATTAATCATATTAAACATGCTCACTGAATACTAATCAATAAGGAATAAACCAATAGGAAATTAATAATTGCCAACCTTTTAGCAACCTAGGGCACAGCTTCATGTTACCTTGAAAATCACAAGGGAACTTGTCTACATATCAGTCAGCACATTTTTCTATCTTTCATGTGCCAGCAGTGCATTTTTTCCAGCTCATACCTGCTCTTCAGGCATCTTTTATCACCCAACAAGAGACAGAATTTAGAACTTACTAGTATAGCTAAGAAATGGTACATATATTTTTCATGTAAGCAACATAGCGGCCACACAGTTATTTTTAAGGAGTTTTAGAACACAGAATACAATTTAACAACATCAAGTACTTCCCATGTATTACTTATTTGTTAATATTTATATTACACTTCACTTTTACAAACTGTGTCCAATGTGGAAAAAAGCCCCAAACATCATCTATATATCTGGAGTTCTGTATTCTTGGGGGGATTTTCTGTTGTAATGACTACTGCATCTTGCTTTTATGAACTGGTGATAAGGAAAACATAAACTTAGTATTCTGTGACCTACAGAAACATAGGTATTATATTTACTTACGGATATCCCAATTCCATGAAATTATTCCATGTCTGCTTTAACACCATTATAATACCCATTTGCATACAGAGATCAATAAGGCATCCACTAGGGTGGCACTACAGAAAAAAAAAAATAAAGAAACAAAATGTTAAACAGGAATTATACTGAGTTTTAAAACATTTCTTAAAGTCTATAAATGATACTGGATCATTTACTAAGAGGAAATTAAATGCATTCTCCTTATTTTTTAAAGAAGTGTAAACTCATGGAACTGATGACACTGAATCATACTGTCAGCATTTTAGGCTTATCACCTAATTCTCTGCAGAGGCCAGAGTCAGCTGAAACCAATGCAGTTTTCACAGCAGTGCTTCCAACGTGCTGTGCAACTGTGGGCAGGGCAGAGGCAAAGGCCACCGAGTTTCTCCATTGATTTCAATGGTTTGGGGACAGTGACTGTGCATCAAGTCAAAGAATGAAGAGAAAATTCCTCTTGGCTGCACATAAACTAAACAGTTTATGCCTAGAGGATAGACCTAGAACTATTGAGTACTGTTTAACATCTGTGACTGAGTAGACCATGCAAAGCTATTCTCTTCTCAAAGAACTAAAAATCTCTAACTGCTGAGCAAAAATTCTTAGTGTTTCTTGCTGGGTGCTTGCTTGCTTTAGCAGTGGCTCCAGACCTTGAAGCTGTGGTGCTGCTTTTGGGAGAGATGTTCAGCTAGTACAAATTTAGGTAATTTTTTACCTGGTATTGGAAAAAACAGATCAAAAGCTTTTTACCCTCAAGCAGCACTTTGTGCAATTGGCCTTGCAGATCCAAACAGTGTAGTTCAAGCTGTATTTTAAAATCTTGGGTATTACAGATAAGTCAAACAAATCACTGCCACAGAACTGGAATTACTTCTCTCTAACTTTTAGGGAGAAAAATTAGTTATGATCTGGAATAAAACGAGACATTAATTTCTTATATATATTGCATTATCCAGCTTTCAGAACTTGAATCACTGCTGAGATTTCTGTTGACCTAATTTAGCATCTCTTTAGAATAACAGGGTGACAGGGTTGTTTTTTTGTTGTTGTTTGTTTGGGGTTTTTTTTCCTGTTTTTTTTCTGGGTTTTTTTTTGACTTCTCTCTCATTATTACTAAATCATCATCTTTCTGTTTTTATGAATTGGTCACATGAGTGAATATACTCTGAGAGAGGCAAGGTGCAGCGTTAATGAAGTAGCAGCAATGTTACAACCATAACATCAATAATATGTAAACAGTGGTCTGAGCATGTCCATGGACACTGGACTAGTGTTACTAAATGTCTTAGTCTTGGCTAAATTTGACAGGTGAGGAGAGAGGTATTGGAGGGATATCTGGACATGGTATTCTAAAGCAGGTTAGTTCTAACAAGACCTAGCAGAGATAGTCAGTAAAGTCAAGACTTTTTTTAATTAGACTTTTAAAAAAATTATTAGACTCTTTTTTTCTCTGAGAAAAGCTAAACAGGGACTACTAAGAGTAGTTTCCACCAGCAACTGACCCAACCTGTAACAACTCATTGTTGCACTTTCCTCACAAACCTGCTTCTCTTTTCCTTCCATCTCTGCTCCTGCAGAGATGAGGCTCTTTTCGTGTTCCCTGATCCCTCTGTGAAATGAATCAGCCCACTGAGTCACCAGAAGATTAATTCAGCCAGAAAAGGGAAGTTTGCTGCTGATACAAGGAACTGAACAGGCTCCTCACAGAGCTGGACAAGTGAGAGCCAATGCAGAGGAAGAGGAAGGAGCAAGCCTCAGGGGGAGGACTCAGAGGAAGAGCAGAACTATTTTCCTTTGACACCAGCAAGTTTTTACATCAGCTTCACCCTGGCCAGATTTTGGAGGGATGTTAGGCAAAATTCTGTCTGCCTATTTATCAAGTATTCTTTCCTCGAATGAACATAATTCTCTACAAAATTAAGATGGTTTTATTAAAATTCAAATCCTTTAGTTTGTTAGTTTGTTTGTTTTGTTAATATTTGAATGGCCTTTATTAATCAAAATATTTATGTATTCAGATGTATTTAAAAATTCAAGTTGGCAGGCATTTTCCACTTATCATTTGTCATTTATCTGCAAAGTTATTTCAATTATTCTTCTGTGAAGCAGGAAAGAAACCACAGGTTTCAGTGTGCACATAGCAGCACTGGAAAGTGAATGACTGGTCCAGAAACTGCTGTTGTTCACCTCCTGTAACTTTCAAGTGGGCTTGATTTCTGAATGTATTTATTAAAAAAAAATAAATAAAATAGGATTGGTCCTTGAGTAACTTGCAAAGCCAAACTCTCATTGCTTTTCATATTAATTTGATTTTATAGCCATGGGACATTACACAAGTAACTTGTTTTGGAAGTCTGTTTAGTTGTTTTGTTCAAATTTTACATACATTTTATGTGTCTGGATTTTTAATTAGTTACTTTATTATTTTAACTCTCTTAACTTCTCAGGCTAGAAAAGCTGAGAAGAAAGGATTTTTTTAGAAGCAAAAAGTTGTCAGATTCATATTTGACTTTGATTCATTCCAAGGATAACATATTTCCAGTGTAAATATGCGAGTAATCTTTAAACCATCTTATACCACTGTTCCAATGTGATGCAAACACTAGAACTGCTAGCATTGAAAAGGGAATATATATATCAATATGTAGATGCTTTTGTAGCAGATGGTAGTGTCAATAGTGTGGAGTTAGACAGCAACTGAAAACCCAATAATAACACACTCAAAAATGCCTAGGCAGACTTATGTGTCTGCCTGTGCTTGCATTCCTGGCATCTGTGGGCAGCAGATAAATCAGTGTGCAGTTATTGAACACTCACCTCTTCCAGCCTCCACCGGTTTATCAGCCTTAAGTAGGCACCAGGGTGTCCTGTAAATCTTTAACACAGGAATATATATCAACTATGTTGTGTAAGCAGTCTGTTCACAGTAGTAAAAGAAAGCTCACACTCTTATTTCAATCTGGTGTTATCTTAATGTGGCTGGTATAACTATAAAAGATGTTATGCTGTAAAAAGTTTAATGGGTATTCCTGGAATAATCCCCATGGAGGACTACAGATATTTTTACTTTCAGTTTTATTTCACTACCAATACTCTTCTGTTGGATAGTCAACATATGCAGAGCAGAGGGAAAAATCTTACTGAAACTGCTCACGTCAGTTTGGAAAATAGCTTTCAACTTCCATTCCATTTCCTTACACAAAATGCTCTGTGATGTCTGCCTTCCTGTGAAATCAGTGAAAATTTTAATTTTCATTAAAAACCATAATTTTCTAACTTTTCTCCCATGTTTTCCCCCCATAATTATTCCCATATGCAAATAGTCCATGCTAATGGATTCTTCTATTCAAACCTGCTCTTCTAAAAAGGTCTTTTTTTTAGGAGACTGACAGAAAGAGATATACAAATAATATATATTTAGATAGATACATAGATACACACAAATACATGTATATAACATATACAATAAAAATATAATATGTATAATAAATATATATGTGGAA